>JAQOWM010000791.1:615000-1125000 GCA_029041755.1 Resseliella maxima
AGAGAGAGAGAGAGAGAGAGAGAGAGAGAGAGTTTAGGGTACTTTGGGACTGGCCACATCTTTCAGTCATATTCGATGAATGTAAAACTTTGTAAATTCCAACAAACAAAACAATGAGCCAAACATCCTGAATATAGCGAGCTCAAAGAGTCGAAGTCACACAGTGTGCACACATTTATGATATTAAGTTTTCGGTTGGCAGAGCAAACTTATAATTTTTTTTTTTTTTCTCTCTCTCTCTCTCTCCACTTTTTATATTCTTCATTTTCTTTTGCTTCTTCTTTATCCCAATGTTTGGCATGTTCATGTTGCTCTCTCATTGTTTTGTTTGCCCAACACTTTTTACTTTTAATTAAGTTCAGCTAAACGAGTCGCACTTAATCGAATGTACAAGATGATGATTGTTTGTGTTTTTGACGGCTATTACTTCTTTTCATCTTGTTGGGTTATTTCATGAGGACAACATTTCGCTACAGATCTATGTTATATACATTTGGTCAATTTGATGAAAGACCCAGCGGTAGACTTGGTCATTTCAACTTTCGTCCCATTCCGTTTAAATACACCAACCACCTCCCGCTCCTTCACCCGTTTTCATTTTCATTCACATCAAAAAGGAAAAACGCATTTGCTCCATAATAACAACAACTGATTGGTACAAATGTACATTTGCTTGACTCGAAAAACTGAAGTGGCATTAAGCAAACAGCATGTAGAAACATTTTCTTTCTTTTTTTTTTGGCTTTCTTACTCTTTATGTAATATAACATTCATGAGAAGCTTGGCAATCACAACACCTTGAATTAACCGAAATCGTAATTACCTCATATTAGCTTCGTGACTCGATATATTTAGTCCAAGTGGAGAATTATAACTCTCGTCATATGGATACAAAACATGAAAATGACAACATCAACAACAAAATAAAGCAAACCTACATGAAAGTCGTCCATTTGCTGCAAGCTCTTGAACAAAAGCATTTTTGATACGGAAAACAAATGGATAACTGGCGGAAAATCGACTGCACGCGCCTTTAAAAGTACATTTTCTCTATCAGATGACAGCTGACGTTTTATTCATTTGGAAGATTCATCTATTTTGCCATTTTCATAGTTTGTTTTCATTACAATTTCTTTTTGTAACAACGAAAATACTAATGGCATGAATGCTGTGAGTGTGTGTGTGTGTGTGTGTGTGTGTGTGTTTGAGCGTTAAAGAATCCGAACGTTTGTAATACTCATGTGCCCACAAAACACAATGCACATGATACCGATTGTGGAATCTTGTTGTTGGCTGTTTGCCTTCTTGGAATTCGTACAATAATTGCGAGTGTGAGCGTGTGTGTCACATCACACAACTCGAGCAACAAAGTTGAATAACAAAACGACCGAAAAAATCGACGACAATTTTTTTTTTTTTTTTGCTGATATTTTCTTTCGCTTTCTGTCTTTATCTCTTTCGTTCTTCCCCCTATTACTCTTTCCCTTCCCTTCTACCTCTCTCTTCCTCTCCTTCTCTCTCTCTCTCTTTCTTTCTCTTTTTCCCCCTTTCACTTTCTTTCTCTTCCTTTCTCTCCTTTTCTATCCCTTTCTCACTTCTATTCTCTTTCTTTTTTTCTTTTTCTCTTGATATTTTTTCGTTTTCTCTTTCTCTTTTCCCATTTTCATTCTCTGTTTCTTTCTCTTTTCATCTTCAACTTTGGTTTCATTTCAATGTTTGTTGTTGGTTTTTTTTTTTTTTTTTTGTTTTTCATGGGAAAAACCATGCAAAATGTGAATACGTGTAGAAGAGATGAAAAGTGTGGAAGTGAAAATAGATGCGAGAGCAAAAAGAGTGATTAATGAGACATCCTTTGCGTATTTATATGTACATTTTTGTGATTTTATATTTTTTCGTAATACATTCTGGGCCGATTTGGGAAGCGAGCTGAATTATCCCCGTTGACGACTACAGCAATGCGCCCTGATAAAAAGTACAGCCAAAGAGGAAAAGAATGAAAAAAAAAGAACAACAACATGGAAAGAGGGAAAAAAAAACGAACAGTTGAAAATAACACCCAATCCAAGATACACAATACACACAATGGAAGAATGAGAGAAACAAAGAGAGAGAGAGAGAGAGAGAGAGAGAGAGAGAGAGAGATAGAATGAATGCATATGCATCTATATCAAGTTAAAAGAGTACATCTCATTTCTCCTCGACCGATTTTTATTGTTCATTCCGTTCGTTGCCTCATTTTTCTCGTTTGTACTTTTTCAAGCTTGTTTTGTCAGAATGAGTTTTTCGTTCTGCTCACTGATGTTGTTCATCTGCTGATTTTGGTCGATTGTTTTTATGTGACTTTTACAATGTGTGCGATGACAACATTTTTACGATTACGCTAACTAGCACAAATCAGAATAAAAGTGACAAAGAGAAAAAATCCAACAAATCAATGCACAGGCACACAAACATACAAACACACAAACATACACACACGAAAATTTCGGAAGCGAACGCACTTTAGCTCGTTGTATGCCATTGACAATTTCGTTAATTATATGAAATGCACTGTAAGTTGAAGAGGTGAGCGAAAAACAAAACAAAACAAAAAAATGCAAAGAAAAAATTCCTGGAAAATGGTTTGTGTTGTTGTTGTTGTTTTTTTGTTTTAGGATTGCTTTGTCGCAATCCTGCTTATCGCTAAATTTCGTCTATCAGCACGTTGCCAAAGTCATTTTTGTGCGCTTGTGATGATACGCGGCATTGTTTTTGTTTGCATTTAACTAATGTGCTTAGTGTTGAATTGTGTTCGTGTGTGTGTGTGTGTGTGACTTTTATCAAAACTGTTTATTTTGTTTTTCTTTCCCCATCATTCGTTTGAATCTTTCGTTCAAATCATCGGATATTTATATGCCTTGTAAATGTTTTGTATACACTTGAATGTGGCCAATGGCTCAATTCTTGCAAATAATGTGTGTGTGATTCATGAGAATTGATCACAATGTGAATAACGGCAAAGAAAGCAAAGCAATGCTAGTTAGAGAGGGACAGTGTGTAAGAGAGAGAGCGAGTGAGAGTGTAAAACCAACAATAATTTTGCCATGTACTGAGATTTCATTGTTTATATTACGTGTAGTGTGTAAATTTAGTGATGGTATTGCCGCTGTTGGCTGTCGTTTATCGCTAATAATAATACATTTATACGTAGATATTTAAAAAAAAAAAAGAAAAAAGAAAAAATGGATAGAGCAGGAGCTTAGTGAGTGAACTGATGGTCCTTCTCTCTCACTCACTCACTCTCTCATTCGCATACACATCAAAATAAACGAACGCGAAAAGAACAAGAGAAAAGAAAGTCATTTATGGCAAATCCTCGTGGCATGACATAACAAATTACATTTTTCTTTATCTTGCAACCATTATTATTATATCGAGAGTAAGAGAAAAAAATAAAGAGAGTATGAGCAAGTGAGAGTATGAATGATATGGAATATACAAGACGGCTGTTCCACGTTTTCACGATGTGCGACACAATGAATGAGAGTGGATCGTTGGAGTTGTTGTTTGTGCATCAACATTAGTGTCTTTCTAAATCGAATGTCGTTCGGCGAACGATGGAGAGCGAGTGTGTGTGTGTGTGTGTGTGTGTGTGTGTGTGGTGTGTGTGTGTGTGTGTGTGTGTGTGTGTGTGTGTGTGTGTGTGTAAACGAAAGAGTAAGTGAGACGGGAAAAAAGAGAGAAAGGGAGAGTGAGAGGGAGAAAAAGAGAAATGAAATGGTGGTTGGTGTGTAATTTTCGTGTACGTTTGCCAAGATGGGCGGATAAGTGAATGCAACATCAGATCGAAACAAAGACACAACCAAAGAAAGAAATTAATGCCCTGTCGTTGAGTTTTTCGTGCTGAATTTCTTGAATAAGCCATTTTGCGGGAATTGAACGGGAGCACGAACACACCATGTTGTTTTCGTACGTTTCATTTTCATTCGCTTCGGTTAAAATGGCTTTTATTGTTTAACGCTCGCGACACAACACACAGAAAAGAGAGTCTTGAATTGATGAAAGATACACACACACACTCTTTCGTTCTCTTTCTCTCTTCTCTTTCTCTTTCTCGAAAATTTCTGATTTGCTTGATGGCAAACAAAAACGAAATCTCCTCATTTGATTCCAGTTTGTGTCATTAGTGTCATTCCAAATTATACACAAATTATAGAATTTAGCTTGATGAAGCTAATTCGATTTTCTCTAATGCTGATGTATTTTTCATTCGTTGTTAATTAATAGCCTAAGACATTTACCATATTCACATTGAAAATAAATGAAAAAGAGCAATAGAGATTGTCTTATTCATTCAGTTCGCTTGCTTGCTGATCTCACGTGTTTCAATGAACAGACGATAGATTCATCGGCAAGATTTGCAAACAAAGCGAGAAGGCGGACGGAAAATTGGGTTGATTGAATTAGAGGTTCTCTCTCTCTCTCTCTCCATATATGTGTGCACTGATCGGGCGACAATATCCCACAGTACCAAACTAACTTGATAAAACACTATTTTCGACTCCAAGACGATGACGGAGATGAAAATGACAGACACGCTTCGTTCATTTCATCCGGTTGAAAAGGTTACAACAACTATTCAAAATATTCAAAGACGATTTTGGTGGTTTTCGATTTATGGTCGTTTTCTTTGATCGCGCATTTCCTCGAAAATCATTTCAAAACAATGCATATCCGCCTTTGAATGATTTACTACTTCATTCACAATCACACTTTCTCTCATTCTCTATTTCGGTGTCTAACTTTCTCTAAATCTCTCAGAGAATTTTCGGCTCCCTTTCTTTTCCAACTATTTTACACTCTTTCTCCATCTCTTTCTTTCGCATTTTACCTCTCTTCTTCTCCGTTTTCCCACCCATGCTATCTCTATTCTTCTTTCTGTCTTTCTCTTTAGTGCGCTGTCACTTTCCTCAATCTCTCTCTCTCCCCCCCCCCCTCTCTCTCTCTCTCTCTTTTAAATTCATTTCTCGTTTGATTGACGACCACCACCAAATTCGCAACTAGTTTCAAACACATAAGTACATAAGAAGTTATAACATGATCGAAATTCTCAATCAAATACGCAACAACCGTGTTTATATTTACTTAGGACTTCATCACAAGGGGTAAATCAACAGTTAAATTTTTCCATTCAATTCAATTTAGAAAATTACACACAATAATTTTCTTGCAATGTTCAACATAAATTGATGAATTTCATTAAAATGAATTTAAATAATTAGCCCCTTGTTTCACCTATTTTTGCTCCTTTAATGATGCACGCTCTGTCTCGCACACTTTGAAAAACGAAAATGTGCTTTTCTGTGTACAATCATTTGAGTTTCAGTTAGGCGCACACAATTCACATTTTATACACATATTTCAAGAGCTTATTTGAGTTTTACACAGCAAATATATCAAATGTTCTATGCTCGATATGATGAACTCTTCTTACTTTCTCACTCACTCTCTCTCTGTTTCTCTTTCTCTCTTTGTGTTTCTCTTTTTCTTTTTCTTTTTCTTTTCTCTCTCTCTCTCTCTCTCTCTCTCTCTCTCTCTCTCTCTTGTGTTCATTCGCATGACTCTTCGTCTTCATTTTGTCACGCTCATTCTCTGTTTTCACTCTGTTCAAAATTGTTTGCTAAAATGATGTAGTGGTTCTCGTTTTTGTGAATGTGCATACTTAAACTTTGACTGTTTGAAAATGTTCAAATATGAAATCGTCATGATTATTTACTTTAAAATGTGTGGGTGTGTGTGGGTGTGTGTGTGTGTGTGTGTGTGTGTGTGTGTGTGTGTGTGTGTGTGTGCGTGTTTTCATAAAAACACGAGAGAAAATAATGTCAATGATTGTGTTCAGACATTCAGGAAAAACATCAGAAAATATAATTCAAACGGAAGAAAAGCAATATTGATTGATTGTTGAAATTGTTGTCATTTTATTGAAATCAATTTGGACATTTCGATAAATTTGACACACAAAACACCTATTCGAACATTTGTTTCTAATTTTTGTCATTGTTTTGAAAATATTTCAATTGTGGAAATGAAATACAAACGTCATGAATTCATGGTATTTAATCAATTAAATTGAAAAATCAAAGCATCAAATGATGCGTTGCGATACGCAATTTTCCTAATCAATTTTTCGACTCGAGCAAATATCGGGAATCAAAGCTCCGCTATACACATTCATTGGAGCAGTGATTCAGCGACTGTCAAATTAGCCATACGATACGCAGCAAAAAAAAAAAAATCGAGAAGAGAGAGAAGGGGGACTTTGAAACAAATATTGTCACCACATTGCCTCTTTTTGAACATTTTTTCCCCCTCTGGTATCCATTTCCGTGGCATATATTATGGGAAAATGCCAGTCTCCAAAGAAACTTTCGACAAAATGTTTACAATTTGATTAATTTTTCGATGGGAAATGAAGGCTTCGACATTAAGAAATGTACGAGGCCATTAAATCTATCAGGTTAGCATACTGCTGTGATTGACAGTGGTATAGAGACAAATAGATAGATTTTGTGTTAATTATTGCAAGGAAAAACGACAAACTATGCCAAATAGAGATTTTGATCATCGAGAGTGAAAGAGAAAAAGAGAGAGAGAGGGAGAAATTCATTCGAAATTAGGGCAAATTTAACAGATGTATACGCATTTATATCCGTATATATATATATATATATATTGCGAACATGAATCTTGATAATTGGCAAGTAGTAAATACGAAGTTGAGTACATTGTAAGAGTAATAGTTGTAGCGACAAAAAATTAGATGAACAGTGATACATTTGAACATTAGAGAGCATCAGGGGGGAAAACATTGTTGCCAAAAACGTGTACATTTGAAACTTGACATGTTGTGCACACACACAGGGAGACGAAAGAGATACTGATGGCTGATGGAGAGGGAGAGAGAGAGGGAGAGAGAGAGAGAGAGAGAGAGAGAGAGAGAGAGAAAGAGAGAGAGAGAAAGAGAGAGAGAGAGAAAGAGAGAGAGAAAGAGAGAGAGAAAGAGAGAGAGAGAGAGAGAAAGATAAAAGAGAAAAAGACAAAATGTGAAAGAGAGAAAAAACGAAACAAACAGACAAATTCAACTGTAGAAATTGTCTGCCAAACACTTGATAGGTATCGTACAGCAACAAAACGAATAACAGTTGCTATATTTACCAAACAAAATTCGTATCAAACGATATAAGACGAAAGAGAAGTTGATGGAATGTATCAAATAGAAATGGCGGCGACGATGAGAATCATGTAAACTTAAATGAAACAGCATTTCGCACAATAAAATCAAATTAAATCATCGATGTTTATCTTTTCATCTTTTATTTACGTGAAACACCATATTACATGTTCGTGTAAAGAGTTTTGAGTTGTTGAGAATCTGGTGTTGGAAGAAAAGAAAAAAAAAAAAGAAAAGAAAATTACATTTCACGCGGCGGGCAAATAACAATCGCATTTCCAGCCAATGTTCAATTTGACATGTGATGTGTGAAGGAGTCGATGGCAATGAACAACTGATTCATAAACGAATATCTTAAGGAATTCTTTAGTAAACCCCTTCTACCCGCACGCATTTACAACAAGTTATGAAGAAGCCAAAAAAAAAAAAAAAAAAAAAACGTTTTCAAATGCCATTCAAAACGACTTTTATTTATTTTATGAAATCCAAAAATAATATAAACACACCAGACCATTCATATTTTGGAATATTCACAAGAAACAGCACATTGAAGAGATAGAAAGCGAAAGCGAAAGAATGATTTTGCTAAATGTTTGCTTGGACGAATGAATGGCATGATAAACGACAACTTATCTTGCTCATGCGGATTGGGGTTGGTGCGATGACGATGATTCCGGTGATGGAGAGGCCAACTTTACCCATGGCACATCGCTTCAAGTTATAAAGCACACAATACAATAAAATATATTTTAACATGCATGTTCACATCGTTCTTCTGCCGTTCATCGTTTTATCGGCATGGAAAATGGTTGTTTTTGTGTGAATGTAAGTGGGTGGATTGATATATATATATGTGTGTGTGTGTGTGTGTTTGTATTCGAATTGCTAGCATGAGCACCAGAAATAACCGAAAACGACCAAGTAAATGAAAGCGTCAAACATTTTACATTAGTGATGAGAAATTTATATTTTATACACGAATGGAATGTTGATTATACCATAATATATTAATTGAAATGATACATTATACCGATCGTTATGTGTGTATGTTTTGTGGGGAGCCCAACGACAAGCAGTGAGATGAACAAGAATTTGAGAGAGAGATAGATGAAAAACTACCCGTATTGTATGTCTATCGCTCGATAACTGTCTCTATATTGTTTATCACAAATGTAGGAAAAGTAAGCAAACGAATGAGCGATAGCAAAGGAGAGAGATAAGGGAAGAGAGAGAGAGAGGGAGAGAGAGAGAGAGAGTGAGAGAAAATGAGGCTAACCAAGAAATTTAACAAATATTCCACGAATTTCGTCGACATTTTCATTTATACTTGTTAGTTCTATTTTTCTTCTAAATATAAATTTCTCTGTTAACTTGTCGCATGCAAAATGCCAATAACTGCGAGAGTCGTTTTAATGTTGAAAAGCAGCAAATGGACCATATCGGAATTGCGTTGAGCTTTTTAAACTAGATCGATGAGACACGCGCGCTTCTACTAAAATACGGGACAGAGCAATTGAAATCATTACATTTTCTCTTTTTCTATCTCTCCCCTACGCTCACTGTCTCTCCTCCCTCTCTCACACCCTCCCTCAATTCTTAGCCAATTGATAGCCATTGCGGATATTCAATAAAAGCAAATAATAGTTCTATTCATTAAAAAAATGTTTCAGTCCATTTATGCCAGATAAAATATAATATCATTCGTTAGTTGACACTTCATTCCACTGTAGCGTCTCATTCTATGGCTATTCACCACGCGGATATAAAATTGTAAAGGCGGCAAAGAAAAAGAGAGCAAACAAACACATATACAAAGAGAGAGAGAGAGAGAGAGAGAGAGAGAGAGAGAGAGAAGAGAGAGAAAAGAAGAAAAAAAATTGTCCGCTTTTACATCCATATTTGCATTAGATCGAGATTTACCCATTCGTTCATGGCGACAGTGACAAAGCGCGTTGAAAATTTTCAATATTTTCTCACTGTGTTTGGAGTTTGAATGGGCAAAAGATAACAGCATATTGCAAACTATTGAAATGATTGTATGGCAAGACAAAAGTGAAATGGCACTCATTTTTCTTTCTCTCTCACTCTCTCTCTTTCACTCTATTTCATTCTCTCCCTTTCTCTTTCTCTCTCCCGCTCTTTATCATCTCTCTCGTCTTTCTCTCTCTCTCTTGTCCCCCTCTCGTCTCTCTCTCGTCTCTCTTTCTCTCGTCTCTCTCTCTCTCGTCTCTCTCTCTCTCACTTTCTGTGTCCTCTGTGCAGTTCTTGCATTGTGTGTGATTGTGTTTTTACTTTACAATCTTCCGCCATTTGGCCAATTCATCCGTACACTACACAATTGCTCGGTCTCTCATCATATGCAGACATTGGATGCAGCTACAAATTGCACTAAAAACGGCCAAAATCCGTCCGGCTACATCATTTTTTTCCCTTTCCCTTTTCCTATTCTCATAATCTTGCTGTGTATTGAAAAAGAGATCATCCCGTGTGGATCTTTTTCCTCGAGCATTAAAAGCTCCGTGATTTGCAAACTGGCCTTAATCCGAAAACGTGAATATTTGGTGTTCGTCACGCAGACAAAACTAATGTAACAGTGATTCGTTGGTTGAACACACTGATGGGCTTCGCCCGTTACCGATCCTCCAAATGAGCTAACCGAGCAAATATATTTTGTCGGTGGTAATCATTTTTCTCTTTGGTGTGTGCTTTTTATGTGCACAACTTTTGCATTCAACATTCATTTCGAAACCTATCACCATTGTTGTTGTCATCGTCGTCGTCGTTGTCGTCGTCATCTCACTCGGCATCCCTTTTTTTTTTTCTGCTTCTTCACTCTCAATCCCTCGGCTATCACCCACACATTCACTGCCTCTGTTTCATCGTAGTTAGTTGGCTTTTGTTGCCACACATTTGGTATTTTATTTGCTTCTCGATTTCAAATGAAATCGTTGATGGAATGACATGAATGCTGCTGACTGATGATAATAATAGCCGTGCGTATTATTATTTTTATAAGGAAGTACATAAAAATTACTGCCACCATCAAATGATATGCAGCACTGTCATTGAGTCGACCAGGCAATGCCAGAGTTATGTATGTATATCCGCAACGAAAGTGGAAGCCCAGAGTGAATGAATTGTCACATATGCAGAAAAAAAAAACCCGTTGCTTGTTTTTACGATCCAACTCTCTCTCTCTCTCTCACTCACTCCTTCTCAATTTATCATTTGCATTCTTCCTCTCTATATCACACACTCTTTCACTCTACCTCTCGCCATATCTATCTTCCTCTATCCCTCTCTTTCTTTCTTTCTTTTTCTTTCTCTTTCTCTCTCTCTCTCTCTCTCTCTCTCTCTCTATCTTTTGTCCTCCCTTTTTCAGCCGTTGTCTTCCTCTCTGTTTCCCTTTTTCTCTTCCTATTTTACTCTTTTGCTCATTCATTTGTTTTCTGCGGCATTTTGCTACTCTGTTTTGAATGTATAGTAAAATGATTTCTCTTCTGATGAAACATTGCATACAGAACAAGTCATCGAACCACTTGTGCTAGATCGTAGGTTATGCATTCCTTTTTGGTTCCTATCGTTGTATGCCTTTTTCTGACACACTTCATTTTATCTAAATAATCAAAACGATTTTACAAACGAAAACACCAACCGAATGACATCAGGCAAACGAACCGAGCAAATAAATAAATAAATAAATATATGGAAAATAAAGTGATAGAGAGAAAAAGTAGTAGAAAATAAAAAAATACGAGTAATACACTGCGCAATAAATTTGTCGGTTTGGTACGCATACAGCATAGTTATGATGTTTGTCATTGTCTTTTGCCTCCATCGATGGGTGGGCGGTAGTGTGAGTGCGTGGCATGTGTTGAGTATGAGTATGAGTGCGTTAACTATGAAGCACATAATGCACATATCACACACTTCATGTTGAATGGCTCTCAGTTCGAAAATTGGATGAACATTTTTCTATCCCTTTCTTTCTCCCTCTTTTTCTCATTCTTTTGCTCTCTCTCTCTCTCTCTAGAGCTGTTATTGCCATTTTTGCTAGTTTCATTTGCTCCAGATTTTTATTATTATTATCATTCTTATGATAGTAACTCGAAAACATCTAGAAATCCAATTTGAAATGAATGTTCTTTTTTTTTGCATATTCTGTGATTTTTCAATTTCAATCGATATTTACTCGCTTAATTTTGGATTATAGCCATTTCAAATATTGGAACAAATATGAAACTTAAATTTGAACTTTATATTTGATTAAAAATTTCAATAAAATATCCACAAAATTCATTAATGATATTTAGTTTTAAACTAAACTGAATGATTCGATAGTAAATGAAGTTTTGAAGCTAAGCAAAATGGAAAAACAAAATTTTACAAAAATAAGAACCATGAAAATACAGTTGAAATGCCTTGAACTGGTTAAAAATGTACTCGGTGTATTTTTTGTGACGAACAGAATTTATCGGCATCACTTGACCTCACTTTTGAATAGTTTTTTTTTTTTTCGAATCTCAAAATGGACAGACAAAGTTTTAATTGTTTTTGGAATTCTAGTTGTGTCTAATGAATCAAATTGACTTTGACCACAGCAATTTAGGTTCATTTTTCTATGAAAATAAAGTTGTCTTCGATTTTCAGTAAAAGTGAAAGCATAAATAAAGCCAACGAAAAATGCCACATCTATCAGACACAAAAATTCCATTTTGTCCTTTTTGTTTCGTATGGAAACATTGAAACCATAAAAATATTCATTCAAAGAGTAAACATTTCAATTTTTCTGTCTTATTCATTCATTCACATTCATGGTCTTGAACCATAAAAAATGTATTAACCACAAGATAAAACAATTAATAATATATTAATTCAAACTGCATTTAATGTTTTGGCACAATGAAAAGTGTTCCGGTTTAATTTCTCTCTCTCTTCTCTCTCTCTCTCTCTCTCTCTCTCTCTCTCTCTCTCTCTCTTTCTCATCAAATGTTAACATCAAAATGAATGCCTACGACATGCGAGTAAATTGAGTGCTTCATAAATAGACGATGAACAAAAGAAGAGATGGATAGAGAAAGAGTGAAAGAGACAGAGACAGACTGATAGTGAATAAAATGAAAAATCGGAACAGAGAAAAAAAAAGCACACAAGCGTACAAAACAATTGTAAACGAGTGATGTTAAAAATTGTGCATGCTTTATTCACTATCTATTCACATATTCATCTTTATTCGTATATCGTTGACACACAACAGAATCCTTACACATGGTGTGCACCGTGAATGGGTTTTTGTGTGTTGAATTGCATTTCAAAAGTGGATGCCTGTAAATTGCATGGAAAATCACGGTTAACTCGTGCAAAGCCAACTCAACGAACGGAAAATAAAAAAGAGAAGAACGAAACAAAACAGGAGAGAAGAGAAAATAAAATAAAATAGAGAAATGCACATCCATGCACACAATGCAAACGGTTTTTGTAAATTGTACTGCTGAAAGTTATTTTAGGTTGTATCGAAATCCAAACCAACTTCATGAAATTTTTACATTTTAAATTGTAAACAAATAGCGGCAAAACGAGACCGAGTAACATCAAAAGTAAAATAGAGAACGAGATAGAGCAAAATAAAGAGAAAGAAAGTGAAAGATAAAGAGAGAGGTGAAAATCACATCAGAGAGAGCGAGAGAGAGAGAGAGAGTGAGACCTGATCTTTCCACTTGAAATAATTGCCAAATGCTCTCTCGATTGAATGCCTAAATTGGTGTATATTTCATTGAAAACATATCAATTGATGCAAACAAATTACAAAATACATTTTTGAATTCGCTCTTTTTCGTTGTACGTTAAATGTATGCATGCATACAAAAGATATTATTCAAAATGATCTCTGCAATACTTATTTGAAATGTTTCGATTGGAAAAATGATTCAAGAATGTAAAACGTAGGGAGGGGGTGTAATGGGAGAAAGAGAGAGTGGGGAAGAAATTGAAAGAGGGAGGAGAGCAAAAGAAAGAGGGGAAGGCAAGAAGGATGGAGAGAGAGGGCGAGAGAGAGAGAGAGAGAGAGAGAGAGAGAGAGATAGAGAGTAAGTGAGGAAAGTAAAGGGAAAAATAGACAAAGAGAAAGAGAACGAAAAGAAAAAAACCAAATCATATCGAGAGTAAACAAATAAAACAGATATCGTGCACATTGCACATTGAACACACATATTAAAATCGTTTTACGCTAGTACGAACCAGAACTGATAAAAATATACTCAATGAACCTGACTGCATCTTTTGTGACTAAAAAATGGTGTGTGTTACATAATTTTATATGGCATACGCAAAGTTGTTTTATGTTATTGTTGTGTGTTGGTTTGGTTTTTGGAACGAGGCCTTGATGGCGTCATCACAAAATCGCAAACAATTCATTTAAGGCACTCAGACAGGCAGCCAGCCAGCCAGCCAGTAAGTCACTGAGTTAGTCAGCCAGCCAGCCAGCCAGCGGTATGATGTATATTAATAAATAAATCTGCTGGGGCCACTGATGATAGATGCTTGACGTGCAATTGACGAAAATCGTATCCCTTAATGGCTATCAAGTACGAATATCGTCGGTCGTACTCCTGAGAACTAATAATTCACAAAGTATATTTGACTGTATTTGTTTTGATTCGGTTGATGTTCTCTCTCTCTCTCTCTCTCTCTCTCTCTCTTTCTCTTTCCCCATCGTCGCTGTCTCATTCTCAATGGCATGCAGCAAACTTTCATACATGAAAACAAGCTTAAAAATGAAGCTTGTTTTTGGATTCAAAACCATTACAAATGACGTTGTCACATACGCACAATGGTCATTAAATCCAAATATTAACTTGAATAAAAAGCAAACATATATATGAGCCAATGTGGTGTCATTCACAATGATCTATCTAACGTTTGTTGTTGATAATTTTAAATAATCCAACTCAATAAAGATTTAACATGAAATGTTTATTGTTGCTGCTCAATGGGCAGCAATAAATGATCAATAAAAGATTTATACAAGTGATGAATGAACATCAACGATTACGACATTTTACGAAATTACCAATGAACAAGAAATAATAATAAAAAAAAAAAAAAAAGAAGAAGAGAAAATGACAAACGGAATGAGAAAATGAGAATGGATGACAGAGAAAGAAACGACCAAGCAACGTTGTCAATTGCCATGAATCATCGAGCCCATGTTTGCAATAAGACGGTGATGATGCATTGCATGCGTTTTTCCCCCCCCACCACCACCATTCGTCTTCATTTTTCTTTTTATTCTGCTCTTTATTGCCATCATGGTTATTTTTAGTTTTTATTCAATCGTCGCGTTACCAATCACGTATTGAGAGATGCTGTCGTAGTTGTTGTAGAAAGCCAGTTAAAATCACATTATTGCCACAACATTCGACTTGTCAAATGCAAACATCGATTATTATCACAACATTCCGTCAGACTGATGACTATCTTTGAAACATTAATTGACGTAATGAGCACAAATTTTTTGCATTTTTTTCTTCTTCTCATTTCCTTTTTTTTTCTCTTTCACAAGCAGCTTATAAAAGTTGTGATACATAGCTGATGTCAAAATCAATTGAAATGCTTTCCACTTTGATTGTGACGTTTCTGTTGCTGTTGTATCATTTGTTTTTTTTTATCATTTTTGCTCCTCCCGTCTCTTCTTTCTATCTCTGTCCCTCTTCCTCTCTCTCTTTCTCTCCCTCTCTTTCTCTTTCTCTTTTTCTCTTGCTCTCTCTCTCTCTCTCTCTTTCTCTCACTCCCCCATACTCTTCTCTTTTTCTATCTCTTTCAATATGTCTTTTCGCATCCTGTTGTTTTTTCTCCCTTCAATTCGGATGATTTGTTTTTTTTTATTCGCCTTTCTCCTTTTCCGAACAAAAAGGGAGCTTTTTTGTGAATTTCTTTATGTTTTTTCCCATCGCTATTAATATTATCCAACTGTAAAATTCATGTATAAATTTTACATATTACATACATGGACTTGTTGTTGGCAATGAAAAAAAAAAAATAAAATTATTTTGGGGTTTGTGGTTGGGGAAAATGTTGAAATGTTTGGCATTTGAAATAAATGAATGGTGAACCAAATGTTTTCATGAATCATAAGCATGTACAATTACAGATGAAATATCCAAAAAAAAAAAAAAAAAACAAATATATGTATACTTATCGAGAAAGGCCAATTCGTTTTTAATTATGATTTTTTGTTCTGTTTCTTTTTTTTTTTCCAAAATTTACTTAAAACTTACACAAGTTTTCAAAAGTTTTTCATAACTAAAACACTGTTTGCCATGCAAATGTACAACTTTACATTCATGGACATTGTGTTCATTTCACACATAAAATGCTCGGTAATGCATCTGTGTGGAGGTAATATTTTTGGGTTTAATTTTGAATGGAAGTAAAATTTATGGCATGCTATGCATTTCAAATCATTATTTTACTGAATTTCCCGCATTTCGATATGTTGAAATTATTTATTTTCCGTTGTTTTTGTTGAGGATTTTTTTTTTTGCTCTTTCGCCTCTCTCTCTCTCTCTCTCTCTCTCTCTCTCTTTCTCTCCCTACCTCCCTCTTTCTCTCGTGCATGTTTGGCGTTATGCAATTTTGAAAGCAGAACTGTGTTTGAAGCTTTTGTAAAATAGCAAATTAAATACACAAATCTGTGATTACAGTTGAAACAGTTCTGAATGTTCGTTTAAATACATCAGTTTTGGTGGGAATGTGTGTTTTGAAATTAATCCTTTTCTCAATTGAAACTTTACATACGAGCTAGATTATGTGAACTTAACAAAAGTCATTGATAATTGCAAATGCTCTCACCCTCCCTTCATCGCTCATTCAGTCTCTCTCTCTCTCTCTCTCTCTCTCTCTCTCTCTCTCTCTCTCTCTCTCCTCTCTCTCTCTCTCTCTCTCTCTCTCTATCTCTCTTTCTCTCTCTCTCTCTCTCTCTCTCTCTTCCTCTCTCTCTCTCTTTCTCTCTCACTTTCTCTCTCTCCATCTCTCTCATTCCCTCCCTAGAGATCTCTTTTCATAAATATTGTATATTATGCACAATTATTTTAAAGCCGAAACAATTTCCGGGTAAAACGATCGATTCAATCTAAACATTGTATGCGTAAACATTCAAAAAATTTATTACAAATACCATATAAATATTTGTACATTGAATGAATACCATTCAACAAAACCGATTGCATGTATCTAATACGACTCATTTTAAAATAAACAAAACGAACTATTTCCACATTCTCTCTCTCTTTCTCTCTCTCTCTCTCTACCTCTCTCTTTCTCTTTATCTCACACTTCGCTCAATTCATTAGGAATTTTCTATGGCAAATGATGTGCGCTGCACGCGCATAAATACGAGATGGGCTCCAGTTAAACTATACAATTTATATTCATATCTTGGGGTTTTGTGAAAATGGTATCAATGTCGGCCAGATCCGTACCGTTCAGCATCATTTTTGGGTATGATTTGAATTGATTATTTTTGTTGTTGTTTTTTTTTTTTGAGTTGGTTTACTGATTCAATGTTGATAATTAATAGTAAATTTAAAAGCAAAAACCAGCAACAGTTGAATATATTATTTTTATTATTGTTCCAATATTCATCGACGTACGTTTTTTCAAAATTGTTTTTTTTTTTTTTGCCTTATGAAACGATAAAAAAAATTAAATGTTTTAATCGTTAATATGAAAACTGGAATAAAGGCTGTTGTTCCAATCGAATTTAATTCCATATAGGTTGGAGCTCAATAAATGTGCCCACAAATCAAATTCAACTACGGAACTGCTAAGAACTGTGGTTATCATTTTGTATATTTTACGCTGATTGTTTACGTTGGCTGTATTTGCATAAAATTACGTGTATATAAAATACAGTTTTGATGTATTTGAACTAATTTTCCATAATAAATTGTTGATGTTCATTTATTGAATAGTTCTCGATGAATGATGCAATTTGTATTTGACATACACTAAAAACTTGTTTGTTCACGCAATATGCAGTTTATCACTCAAAATAACAAACGAAATAATCTCAACGAATTATTTCAAAATATACAGTTTACACACAGTATGTGTATGTCTCTTACTCTCTCTCTCTCTCTCTCTCTCTCCTTCTCTTTCTCTCTATTTCTATCTCTCTCAGTCTCCCACTTTTTCCTTCCCTCTCTCTCTCTCACTCTCCCTTTCTCTCTCTCTCTCTCTCTCTCTGTCTCTCTTTTTCTCTCTCTTCCTTCATCTCTCTCCTCTATCTTTCCATTTTTTCTATCTCATGCTGCGTGCGTACGGTCAATTTAATTTACAAATGTTCAACAACTATACTCGATAAAAAGATTGAATATCATCATTTGGCGAAAATACCAATTTGTTACTTTTGCAGTTAAATGAATTTCAGGTATTTACATGAGAATTTATTTAATTGTAACAAAATATAACCATATTTGAAGTATGCAATTGTAAATTTTGAAATAAATCCACTTTTTAAATCAAAAATAGGTATGGCAAAAAAACACAAATTGAATGAAAAAAGCGAGTGAGATGAAAACTAGAGAAAAAAAAAAATGAAATAAATGATAATGTCTTGGGAATAGGTGCCTTCAGCCTTAGCAAAAAATCCTTGAACAAATTCAGTACATCGATTAGACGCTTTTCATACATTTAAGTCTTTTGATTATGCATATTTCATATTGTTGAAATTTTCAAACTTTATCTTGATATTTTCCAGAAAATCAATGAATAGACATCAAAGTGAACCACTATCATATATTGAAAGTAATATTTATAACATTCCCACGGGAAAATGTGATAACTTCAATTTTATACTTGGCGTGAAAAAATTCCTAAATTAATGTACCAAATATATGCATACTTCATACTACGTTCTGTATGCACAAAGTATTGTTAGTAAATACCAAGAATAACGAAAGTCAAATAAACTATAAACCGTTTAACAGATATTTATCTCAATAATTTCCAAACTTAATTCATTAAAAACATTTTTAAAGAGAAGTGATGTATAACAAAATGTTATGGTAAATAAAATTTTCTAATAATGAGCTTTTTACCTCATACAATATGAAATATTCAAAATTTGTAAGAATTGATATAAATCTCAGTCTTTGTGATGCATATGTTTGTAGTAAAAAAAAAAACAAAATTCCATATAAAAATTGATTATTGGTTAATTTATATCATTTCTGTTTGAAATTCGTCATACATTTATCTTATACTATGCGATTAAGAATAAAAATGAAAATATTTTGATATTCACATGTTGTTGGTAAACATTAAGGAATTTCAATGTGGTTTTCCAAAAGAAAGTTTTTTTCATTCAATAAATCAATCAATTATTTGTTTCCATTTATCAATTTAATAAATGCTATAAAAATTTATCAATTTAAAAAATACCAACCGGATTTCTTTTTATACTTATCAAAAAAATCATCACAAAACTTTGAAGCATGAATTTGAATTAAATCTTTTGAAATGAATTGATGAACTTTTTTATAGTTCGTTTATAAATAATTTTGAATGTTCTCGATACAGATACGAAAGTAAACGTGTCAAACATTCAATGAATTCAAACGATTTTGAAACATCAAATATTGAACGATTAATTCAGTTAAAAGATCAAAGAAGTAAACACTTTGAAGGATAATATTACATCAAGCAATAATATCATTGACGGTATACTCGTAAAACTTTTACAATCACCTGATACTGAGAACACAACAAATTATTATGAAGAAATGTTAGATGCTACAATTAAAATATCTTTTATGCAATGTAAACTGTTATTAACTCTTGACGAAATCAAGAAATACAATCAAAAATGCATCAAATGAGCCGAATTGATCATTGGCATGAGAAAAGCTCTCAAATTGGATAGAAAACTAGTAAAAGAAGCAATTGAACCAAAGAAATCATTCATTTTCGAAAAAAATAAAAACATTGTATTTATAACGAGATTTATACAATAATAGCAATCCGAAAATGATAAGCTCATTCGAAATATATTCCTTTATCAAAAACAATTTTCGATTATTTCAAGATTGAATTAATTTCAGTGAAAATAAGTTAAGAATATTAATATTTTTGGTGCGAATAGTTTTTTTGTCTGAAATTTTTCTATGTTTTCCGAAGGAACTTTTGCATTTTTTTTTTAATAAATTCCAAAGAATAAAAAAAATATTCAGTATTAAATTACTCATTAAATGCATGATTTAAAAATGTATAATATAATAATTTAAAAACCTACACATGTGAACATACGATTGATAATGTCTTGCTCAAACTTTTTTTTTTTCAATTGCCTGTTCAAAGACTATACATCAAAGGTTAATGTCTTATTGATAGAAAAATTTAACGTAAAGAAATGAATAAATTTAGTTCGTTTTATAGCAGAAAGCTTTCATTCTTGACCTTCTCGATATATCCAACTTAAGAGAAAAAAAAAAATTGTGTGGGAAAATAGAATTGATGGAAATTTGGAGAAAAAAAACAGGAAAAAACGAAAATAAGAGCCAAGAAAAAAGAGAATGAAAAAACATAAAAAAGAAATAGAGGAAGTGTGACGTGAAGGGAGAGAGGGAAACAGGGAGAAATAAAGAGTGAGAGATAGAGAGAGAAAGAGAAAGAGAGTGAGAGAGAGAAAGAGAAAGAGAGAGAGAGATAGAGGAAGAGAGTGAAGAAGAAATAAAAAGAGAAAAATAAGAAGAAAGGAAAAGAAAAACGGAAAGAGAAACGAATAGAAAAAGCACAAAATCGCCTACAACAGTTAATACTAAGAAAAATGACATAGACCTATCAAATCAAGTCCATCGGCTAGTAAATGTTTGAATAAATTCCACATTTGTCCATCATCTTTTTTTTTGACATTCGTTTATTTAAACGTTGCCATAAACAAATCTACTGAATATGTGTGTATTTTGTGGATTTAATCTAAGAGCATTTTTTTTTTTTTTTGTTCTTATTTTTCTCCATAATTCTCAAATTTATTCTGGCTTTTTTTTTTATACAAGTGACCGAATACCCAAACGATGTCACGATTGAAGCAAAACTAACACACGGATTGTGTAATTCGCTTTGGATACAACGTGCGTATGTGTTCAACGACATAATAACAAAGCGATTGAGAGAAAACGAAATAAAAAAAAGAAAAAGAAAAATCGAGAGTGAAAAAAAGCATGGTAAGTTTTCTACGACAACACGCATTTTTATCTATTGCTCTATTAGCAATCCATTTTTACACTCTATCGAATGCTCTCACCTCTTGACACATAATTCTCTGCAGCGACATTTTTACCATAACCATACAGCTGAAGTAAAAAGGCAGAGGGAGAGAATAATGCTACAAAGCGCTCGATGTTAAGAAGCATTTGATTTATGTGAATGACTGCTTTGTAAAACCTCGGCAGTTTTGTATATAAACACCATTCAGTCACTTACATTCTAGTAGCGCGTTCACGCAATATTTGTGATATGCTTGTGAAAAGACGAAATCATTCCGGAATATGTATTTTTTTTTTCTCGTTTTTTTGAGAAGAGAGAGAGAGAGAAAAAAAAAAACAAGTGGTTGTATGAAGGTGAAAGTGTATGAAGTTCTTATGGTTTAGCTCATTTCATTTCTCTATCTGGCATGTTTTGCCTCTTCCTCTCTCTCTCTCTCTCTCTCTCTCTCTCTCATTCTCTCTCTCTTTCTCTACATTACTGTATGTGCATTTTATTCAAGTATAATCAGTAAGTTGTATATCAATGCATTGCATACATGCGAAGTGTGTAGCCAAATGGCCCTAACTGGTAACATAAGTACATTCAAAAGCACTAAAATACGGTAAGAGTACACTGTTCACATTTACTTCGACTGTAGCCTCTCTTCCGAACTTATGACTTTGCCATTGCTCATGTTTTTTTTTTTTCTTCATCATCATCATCATCACCATCACTTTCTCAATCAAGTAAAAGCACATACGTGTACGGGAAACGCACTTGGGCAATGAAACCGAACGAACCAAGCTTACTGCAAACTTTACCATTGCTCTCTTTACAGATCGCCTTTTTTTCGCTCCTATTTTCATCGGTAATATCATATTTTTTTTTTCCTTCCATCGTCGCTAGCTCACTCACTCATTCTCGATTGCTGTTGCTATTTCTTCTTTTTACATACATCGCTAACAATCACTCAAGTTTTCACCCACCTTAAGTCGAAATTTCTTTGTTTTTTTTTTCTTTTTAATGCACTGCCTAGATGAAAACAAAAGAGCAGCGCAAATAATATCAATACATGTTCAGTATGTGTTTTAAACTTCGTATGCTTTATTACCGCAACGGTTCTCGTATACGTATTTACACAACTTCATTCAAATGGGAAAATGAATGAAGCTTGGCGAAAAGCGAAAAAAGCGAGGGACAACGAGAAAATGACAGAGAATGAGAAGGAGTGAGAGAGTAGGATAAAGAGAAAAGAAGAGAAAGAGAATGAGAATAAGAGAATGAGGAAGGTGGAAGGAGAGAGTATATGTTTCACCTGTACATTTTGTAGCTATCACTTGAAAAGCACTAGGCCAAAAACTGCTTTTCGATGGTACATATGAACATTGTGTATGTTCATAAGTAAAACAGATGAACAACACTGGCATTGCCGTTGTCGTTATAGTCATCGTCATCGTTGCTGTCGCCACCAGTTCAAGTAAACGAGAATGAAGATGGAATAAAAAAAAAAACATGCACAGCATCTCGTCTTTCGGCCTTTTCTTCTCTCCCTCTCTCTCTCTTTCTCTCTCTCTCTCTCTCGCTCTTTCTTTCTCTCTCTCGCTCTTTCTTCTCTCTCTCTCTCTCTTTGTTTCTCTTTCTTTCTCATCTTTTGCTATTTTTTTCACTTTGGTGTTTTTTTTTTCAAACATTGACGCTATATATAGGTATATATTACGTTCGTACGATGATGAAAAGCATTAAGGTTTCAAACCGAAAATACTTAAGGAAAATGGAATTTTTCCCGTTCGCTGTGTCGCACGGTCGTTTCGCCTCGGTCGAATGGTTATGTGTATTTGTCTATATATTAAGTGTAGACTCACATTATGTTTTTATTGTTCGCACATTTTCATGGAGCATTATTTTATGAGTGACAGAAGAGGAGTGCGAAATAAAGAACACACACTTACGCACTCAAGAAGAAAAAAAAAAAAAAAAAAAAGGTGAAAAGAAGAAACGCAAGGGTAAATAGCTTTACAATAAGCGATATGTCGGTTAAATGCTCTACACATTTTATCTTACAAAACAATATCTATATATACATTTGTTAGCTGCGTAAAATGTTTGTGTATATTGTAAAGTTTTAAAATGATGCTGATGTACTTTCAAAGATTGCTTATTAGTATATTGGTTACTATATGATATGTGTTGTATGTGCCATTTGCTGTCGCACCAAATAAACTTAACATGAAAATTGCGTAATGAATGAATTTGAAAATTGAAGAGTTTGTAAGAGACGATGACGATGACGACAAAGAGATAACGAAAGAAAAATTGTCAGGAGAGAAAAAGATAGGAAGAGATAGGGATAGAGAGAGAGAGAGAGAGAGAGAGAGAGAGAGAGAGATTTAGGAAAATAAAGAAAGTTTGAGCAAAATAGCACGCGAAATGACTACCTGCTTGTGAAAAGTACACATAGATAAGTTTTCATTCGGAAAATCTACATATTTGCAGGGAAAAAAAATCCATATATATTTGTAAAAAAGGTGAAGAGAAAAAAAAACGAACGAGAACATAATGCGAAACACAACTAAGATGTTGAAACAATCTCAGCGGTGAGAAACGAAAAGCGAAAAGTGATTGATGAAAATAAAATATCCATGCTGTGGCCATAAATGATTTAAAAGAAGTTTGTTGTTGTTGTTATTCTTTTTTCATTCTTTCTTTTTTTTTTTCTTTGCGTGCCTTGAAGAAAGAAAAGTTCTATATTTGCGTGCTACTCTTTATCATAATTCCAACATATATTTGTTTTGAGATGGGCACGTCTCCTGTTGTGTTACGGCATAAAGTGTATGTGAATACCGTTTCAGGTATAAAAGGTTGATGCGATCTAAAAGAAATGAAGCATAAAAAAGGCGAAAAATTGGAAAACTAAAAAACAGAGAGTGAGAGAGACAGATAGAGAGAGAGAGAGAGAGAGAGAAAACGAACAAGAAAATTGAGTGGAAGGTAAAATAAGTTGTGCAAGGAGCTGTAGATAAAAAAAAGGTTTTCAAATACTCCTCTTGATGTCCTTTATCGTGAGCAGTGTGTGTGTGTGTGTGTGTGTGTGTGTGTGTGTGTGGTCTCACTATTCTTCTGATAAACGCTTGTTACAAAATTGGGGGTAATTTAAAACGATTTTCTTGAATGCTTTTGCGGTACTCATCTTTGTGCATCTCATATTGAACGTAATGCGGCAACTCCATTCAAATAGATAATGGGCATTAATCCAAGTGTTTATATACTGTACGGATATTTGCATTGTCTTGCCATTGTGCGTTATGCATTATGATTTATCGATGTCGACCGAACGAGAAAAAAAAAACAAAAATTCGATACATTTTTCGTATATTCTCCATTGTTTGTACTGTTGCATCACACTGCATTGCATTAATCGGTGAATACAGACATAGAGAGATGGAGACAAGCCACCACGAAGAGAGCAGTAAAGAATGGGGAAAAATAAAGGAAAGAAGAGGAAGAGTGAGACAGCCAGTGAGAGCGCCAGAGAGAGACAAAAAGAGACAGAGAGAGACAAAGAGAGCCAGAGAGAGACAGAGGGAGACAGAGGGAGACAGAGAGAGAGAGAGAGAGAGAGAGAGAGAGAGAGAGAGAGAGAGAGAAAGAGAGAAATGGGAAGAAGGGATAGTGCAACAACACGATCGAAAATGTGCAAAAGCATTTGTGTTGCTGATGAAATTTATGAAGACGGAAACCAGCCATATACTCGAGAAAACAATAGAAAATTCATGGGCACCACACATAAATACAGAGGCTTTCAGAGATGTTTATGTCTACAATTCAAATGCTATTACAATAGCAAAACACTGTATTTGCAAATATTAACAACCGCAAAACACAATTTCTTCAAGTCACTGTAATTTTCCATAGACGACGTTTACATATTTCTTCTTTTTTTTTTTATTCCGTTGCTAACATTGAACTCAAAATATAATCAACTTGTGGTTTTTTCAAGTAAAGTTAAGGACCTGTTTTCAGTTCTTTTTTTTTATTTATTTTATAAACAAAAATTATACATAAAATTTCAATATGAATTCCTTTTGGAAGGAGAAGAGAATATGTTTTTAATGAGATAGAGCAATAATTTCAAAAAAAAAAAAAAAAAAAAGATGAATTGAATAAAATATGTATTTTTGTGTGAAAAAAGGTTGTCAGTTAAGTTTGACCACTCTCACCAATGAATAATATTCACCATTTCCAGCTGATCCATGGTAAGATGCGTTTAAAATGTGTGTGGCTTCTGCTCTCGTTTTCTATTTTCTGTGTTGCAATGTACATTTAACATTTTCAAATGTCTAATAAAATTTATTTAATTTCAACGCACACACTATCACACACACAAACAGATACTACAGGCAAATCGACATCAGAGGCCAAGACAACATTTGCAAGCAACGACAACACAAAAAAAATGAGAAAAAAATATAAAAAGATACTGACGCATATTCAACTGACTTAAGCAACTGGGGACGTTTTCAATTTAATTTACACATTTTACCATTTTGCAAAAAAAAAAAATGTGAACATCAGGTAAAATGGTTAAGTTGGGGCCACCTCCATTTGACTCAGTTACGTAGCGCTTGGAGCAGATGACATGAAGACAAGATAATTTTGAAATTTACTAAGCATAATATATCCTATTTGCTTTGATTAAAATAACGCATGAATTATGTGGATTATATGGCATTTTATCTATTCCGGTATGTGTCTGAGACGAATGCTGCTGCGTAGGTACAGTGTGCATTCAATTGTAGCTGTTTGTGTCTTAACAGCATGCTTTGCTTGGACGTGGCTGAGTAAGAGTATGAGTGTGGTGTGTGTGTGTGTGTGCCATATGCAATTTGAGTATGGGTACCTGCGTTCTATCTGATTGCACTTCATTGCAATGGGCATGTGAGTGATTGCCATAGAGCTTCTCTCACACTATTTTCCTTTCTCTTGCTCTCTCTCTCTCTCTCTCTCTCTCTCTTTCTCTCTCTCTCTCCTCTACCTCTCCCTCTCCTTCTCCCTCTCCCCCCCTCCCCCCCATCTTCTTCCGTCTCATTCACTCTTTCATTCTACCTCAATTTCCATCTTATTTGCTTGCACTTTCAACAACAATGCGTTTTATGGGGATCACTTTATTATTTTCAATGTTACTGTTGCTATTGCCATTTCCTCAAAATTGCAATGAGGCTATTGTAACAGAAATGTTCATTTACAAGAGAGACGGCTCTCGATTATATTACAAATTCAGAAATTTTGTGCCAAGTGTGCGTATTGTGTGAATGTGTTGCGATTCCACTTTAAGGATAGCCCCCTTGCCTCATCCCGTTCATCGAATAATTTAATTTTGGGATTTTAATGAGAATGTCAGTATTTCATTGCCATCTTCAGTTAAAATCAAAATGTAAAGCGTGTACCATAAATGGAAAATGCAAGCACAAGTGATGCTTTTATCGATTCAATTCGTATTGTTTATGTGCATTTCGTGCATTTAATTGCGTTGTCCCCCCCAAAAACGGGGCTTTATTGTCGAAATTCATCATCTTTGTATTTTAATTACAGGTAAAAGATTCACAAGGATGCATTTACATAAGACTACTGTTGCTACTGCTGCTGATGTTGATGTTGCATATGCAGAGAGCGTCTTGCTTTTATCTCAGCTAAAACATAAAATATACACGCACGCACGCAAGTACACACACATGAATAAGTACAAATGAATAAGTATGTGGATTTAGTATTAAAATTTCGTTGAAAATGCATAGACTGTTTGCTTTTGTGGTTAAATTCAAGTGCTATCATCTTTCCAAGATCACACAAATCCACACAAATATACACACACACACAGCTCTATATGTATATTGATAAAGATGTATTGAAACAGATTGGAATGTATCCTTTTTCCATGGTCGCTTTTTGATTGACTTCATTTTATTGGCGTCTTGGGAAATGTTCCCGTATGTTTGGCTCGATGATAATAACGATGTTACAATATAGCATAAGGCTAAAATCGTTTGCGTCGTTATGTATCAAGATTCATGCGAGGTTAAAATGATTGTGGATGTGACAAGTGGACAATGGTAATAATATATCTATATAGATGTGCTAAATGTAATCTACGAAACGTAACGCGTTGAAAATTCATGATTGTTGATATTGATCGATTAGAATGAAATATCCGTCAGTTTTTGGTTTTCTCTTATTCCATTCTCTTAAATATCATATTTCAACAGAGTTGGTAATTCGATTCAGTGCTTAGCTAACACTTTTGCATGATTGAAGAATGGCATTTTCTGAAATTTGAACGTCCCACACACACAAAGAGAGAGAGAGAGAGAGGGGGGGAGGGGAAGGAGAGAGGAGGAGTCGAAGGAAAAAGGAAAAAGAGAAAAGGAGAAGAGAGAATGGAAAAGGGAGGAAGAGAGAAGGGAAGAGAGGAGTAGAGAGAGAGAGAGAGAGAGAGAGAGAGAGAGGACGGATGAGAGATAATGGGAGAGAAAGAAGACAGGACAGGAGGGGAGAGAGAAAAGGAAAGAAAGAGAGAGTGAACGAGAAGGAGATAGGAAGAGAGGAAGAGAGAAAGAGAAAGCGAAAGACAGAATTGAGTGTATCAAATTGAAGTGTCTCAACAATCATACATCATAAATTAACTGAAGCAACAATAAAACAAACAAATAAAGGAAAAAAAATTGTTCGCTATCAATTGTGACAATTTATATTTTGTTGTATAAACACAACCCTTTTTCTTCATGACAACCATAAACGTTTTAAACGCGAACACCCAAACACCGAATAGGAAGAAAAAAAAAAATGGTCGAATTTCAAACAATTGCCTTGGATGAGAGAAAAAAAGTTGTTTGAATATTTTTAAAAATGATGCCTGATAAGTTATGCAATCATCACAGTACATTTATGCGCGTTATTTGAATCAAACTAGGTGAAAATAATACGCACATTGAAACAAACGAATGAACGAAAGTTGGTAGAGAGCAGAAAAAAAAAGAGAGAGGAGAGTTCAGCATCTAGCCAATAAGATATATTGGTTTGAAAAAAGAATCCCATATTTTGTTGGAACCAGCGAAATTTGGTTGAACCAACAATAAAAGCGACAAAAGAGAAAGACAAAAAAAAAACAACAACCAACGTAAAGAGAAAAAAAAAAAACCAAATTGCAACCGTGAAAATTTATGACCATAAAGAAGTTCCATGGTTTATATGGAGTGAAGCAGTGCATAGCAGTTGATATAGAAAAAAAAATCAAACCAAGTTAAAAATGACAAATTTAAACATCAAGCGCTCAATATAAGCAAATCGACAAGCTGGTTAGTCGAACAATAGCATTCAAAACGACAAAAAAAAAAGTGTCTGCTGAAACAAAAGTTATTTTGTGATCGGACATGCAACCGATCATTTTTGCTTAGTTTAGCTTGTGTACGGTATACGGTAAATAATAAAAACAAGGCACATAACTTTTGCGTACATGCGATTAATGTAATACATGTCAAAAGTGAAACAGAGTGAACGAAACGAGCCAGAGAGAGAGTGAGAGGAAGCGAAAGAGAGTCAGAGAGAGAGAGAGAGAGAGAGAGAGAGAGAAACGGCAAAAAGGAGAAAGGGTGAAAGGGATGGAAAAAAGTACCCCAATTGCACCTCATGTAGCATGTTAGTATTTTTTGGTCCATTTTTCTCATTCTCTCGTTTTTTGTTCAATCCTTCTCTCTCAATTTTCCCGCCTCTCTCTCCCCCCCCCCCCCCTCTCTCTCTCAACACAACCTGCGCAAAAATCTGACATGGAATGTCCGAATTCAAAGAATAAACTATACAGCGAATATTTTTAATTATGATTTAATGCCATTTGATTTATTTTACGTGTTCGCTTTTCGATGTTTTTTTTTTGTTGTAGGCACTGACTGGTTGGATGTAGTGTTTATATGGTGGCCGTTCATTTTCGATTTCGTTGTAAAGCGTAAATACCAAATACTCATCGAGCAATTTGTTATTGTTGCGACCGACAACACCGGTATTACATTAGCGGCATTAGTTTGTAGTTGTAGGTAGCAATTGTAGTTGAAGGCAACGAGAATGATTGCAGCACTCATAATGATAATCGCTATATGAACCGATCGCTTACCAATTTAATGCACATAAGCGGCTTTACATATATTTACGTGTGCGTTTGGGCCATTTTTTTGTTGTTGTTGTTGTTGTTGTTTTTTTTTTTTGGGAATATCAAACTACCGACTTATTCGAGCTTCTTTCGTTCCATTTCACATAGCCGGATCCCGTTCATTCACTGATATTCCTATCCCATTCATGCGTTTGGCTGAGTTTTTGTTGTTATTTTTTTTTTTTCTTTTCAGTTCATAATTTATTGCTATCAGTGTTAATCTGATTAAGCTAGTTCACTGTGTGAAGCACACAATGGAATTGAGCGCGTATGTGTGAGATTTTCATGATATTCAGTGGCATGATGCAGTGGCTTCTGATGTGTAACGATTTTTTTTTTCTTTGGTTTTGTAGCATTTTTTTTTTTTTCATTTCGATTGTGTTCATTTCATCGAGTTGATGAACCGAATCACAGCGGATCGCTTTTCGTGTGCAATTCAATATCGTGCAAATTATAATAGTAACTGTATAATCGGTGTGATGAAAATATGCTACAGTAAATAGGTAACAGGATGATAAACGGGAAATAAATTTCCTAAAACGTACCAGATGGTTTACAACACCAACATTGGATCACACTTTCAATGTCGAAGTGTATAATGTGCAACACTTTTGCAAACAAACGTTACCGCACTTAATTTTTTGGAAATGCAAATAAATTGCAACGCTTCATCACTCAATTCGTTTTCGGATATTGTTCATGAAGAATAAGCGATTGAAATCAAATATAAATATACAAGAATATTTTCAATTTCATTTTAACATGCATATTCTATGTACTAAATCAATTGGAAATGCTTTGAAGATGAAACAAATGAAATAAACATATTTGGGCAAGTATTTGCGACGATGAACTTTGATTGTGAACACACTCATCACCAACGGCAAAAACAACTCTAAAAGTTTCGCATTAATTTTCAATCAAATACAACTACATACAAAAAATGAACTCATTTTGAATCTCTGGTCGTTTATCGTATCAGTTTATTCTTAGCCTGGGATCCATAAATGATATTCAGTGAAAGGATAAAGATTGAAAGAGAAACAAAAAGAGAAAAGGTAGAAAAAATATATAGAGGCTGTGAAAGAGAGGCAAAGAGAGAGAGAGAGAGGGAGAGTGAGGGAAAGAGAAAGGGAGAGAGAGAGAAAGAAAGCGAGAGAAAGAGAAAGAAAAAGAGAAAAATCGAAAAATCATTCGAAAAACAACAAAGCGAAAATTTTCTCAGTAAATTTGTGGAATTAAATTTTTGCTCGGTTGTTCGAAAATGGTGTACACATTGATAGTTGCCATTTCGATGAAAAATTCAGCACAAATAACGGTGACGCGGCCATCGTAAAACAAACCAGCCAACAAATAAATAAACAAACAAACAGCGTTGGCATAAAAAAAGGTCTTAACAGAAGCGAAATGAAACAAACAGAAAGAATGAAAGGAATAAAAAAGAACTGATGCACAAAACACACAATGTGAAGGCGAATAGAAATATCGAAATAATGATGGTGAGAAATGCAAAAGAAAAAAAAAAAAAATAATGGAACGGGCAACGCAGTGATCAACAAAACAAAATATGGATTGACATAGATTTTCAGTTATGTTATATGCCATTATCCATACAATATACGACCATTGTGAGTACAATTCTCGGCTGTGTCGGAAAAATTTTTCATCGACATCAAAGTGGACCAAATGATATAAATTGTAAACGGGACCAATTCATTCACACACATACAACAATCATTTTACCAAAATGCCGTGCACTCAAAACATTTACGCAACTTGAGCGCAACCCACCGTACTTGTCGTGTTCATGATCTGGCCATTCTATGGTCACTTTTGCTCTCAATCTCGACAAAATGCCAAATGTGTGTGATACTTGTGGCGCGCGCTCTCACTCATTCGTTACAATTTGTTCTCTCTCTATCACTTTCTCTCTTTCTCTCTCTCTCTCTCTCTCTTTCTCTCTTCTCTCTCTCTCTCTCTCTTTTTCTCTTTTTCTCTTTCTCTCTCTTTCTGTCTCTTTCAATCTCTCTCTCTCTCTCTCTCTCTCTCTCTCTCTCTCTCTCTCTCTCTCTTTTTCTTTCTCTCCCTGGTCGATTTTCCAATGTGAAAATATCGAGAGTTTATTTTCGCCAGACAAATATTCACTTCACAAATAAATACATATACATACACAAAGACAGACAAATATAATATTCTATATGTTGTGTTGTGTTGTGTTGAATATTAGTTGAAGCTTTTGGTACATCGACAATGCACATGGCCAAATCGACGATCTACAATTCACAAAATACAATTCTATATAGATCATTTTATAGATGGACGGCAATGTGTTGTATTACCGACAAACAACATACAAATTTTATGACAAATTGTTTTTATTTTTGTGTGTTGTCTGGCACATATCCAACAACCGCCATCTCTCAGCTTATACAGTTCGGTTCTGTGTGTGTGTGTTTTTTTTTTCTCTTCTTGTTTTTTTGGCTTTCTGTATTGTGGATATTTTGAAATGCTGGCGGTTTCTATTTGATTCGGTTCTATATCTCTCGCTCTGCTTTGCTCTGTCCCAATCGCTCTCTTTATCTTTATCTCTCTCTCTCTCTCGCTCTCTTGCTGTTGTCATTCCATCTTGCTCATGGCTCTCCAGCATTTGGTGAGTGCGCTTACTTTATATTCTTTATTTTGTGTTTGTTTAGTTTGGTTTTTCAGTTTTAAATTTTTCGTCGTTGGTTTTTTTTTTTTTTTTTTGTTCTCGTTCTTCATTTTCATTTTTTCCAAAAATTTTTTTTCTTTTGGATTCATATCCTTGTGCATGTATATATTTTGTTGGCATTTGCTCTTATCGTTTTATGTTCATTCCCGTCGATTTATTTGAAAATAGCACGAACATTTTAAATAACGACCATTCACTGCATGCATAACATTTGTCTTGGTCTCATTTTCTCTTCCGTTGTGAGCGGGAACGCGTTTTTTCTTCTTCTTCGGTTTTTTCATTTTCTTTTTTTTTTTGCATTGTTTTGTCATTCCACTGTCTTGATTGTATGTTTTTGGAGCGATCGCACAATGCGCGTACGCTTCAGATTGGTGACTTTCTTCATTTCTCTAGAGATGTTCGCTGCGTTGCGTGCCTTTTTTTTTCTTATTATTTTTTCCTTTTACACTTTATTGTCCTTCTCAATCGTCTCTCGCACTCTTGAACAACAACATGAGATGTCATATTGCTTCGCTATATTTACGTCACATATTATTATTATGTTGTATATTATTTTTTTTTTTTTTTTTGCTTTTTCTCGTTCTCTCTCTCTTTTTTTTTCTCGTTTCATTGTTTATTTGATTGTTCTAGTCGTCTCACGGCTGTTCTATGCCTTGGCTCATTTTTCGCATACACACACATGTGCACAACAACAACAAGTAAATTGGGTAAACTTGGAATCGTTTCATTTTAAGCGCATTATATGACGATATGATGTAACCAATGGCACTCATGTATTCGATGTTTGATATAAAACATGTATTAATAAACCAACAAATGTTGAGCGTTAACATGTCTGTGACATTTTTGCGCAATTCATTGCAGAAGTATACACATATAGACTCTTTATTTTTTTATTTTTTTTTTTTTTTTTTTTTTTGTTCACAAAGCATCTTTGGAGAAATTGAATTTTGAGCATCAACAACCATAATTCGGCTTTCAACTACATCAAACTACATTGACAATACGACCGTTTTCATATTTTCATTCAAACAACGAAAAGAAGAAAAAAAAAAAAAATAATAAAGAAAACAAAAACAAGGCTAAGCTATAGAGAAACAATTTTTGAGAATATGGGTTAAAGTATATCCAACAGCAACGACAACAACAACGAAAAAAACATCAACTATTCGACTAGAAGATTTCCAATGGTAAACCCTCGGTGAGATTAAATTGAAACCTATAAAAATTGTAACGAATTCAGTTCCGTTTCCGTATTGCTTAAGAATGGCATACGGTAACAATGGATAAAATTTGAAGAAAGCGATGAAGCAAAACCCGTCCAAACAAAAAGGCGCCGGTAGAGATGAGTGGAAAACTGTGAGATAAGTAGAAGAAATGGAAAAGGGATAGAGAGAGAGAGAGAGCGAGGAAGAGAGTGCGAGAGATAGAGAGAGCGAGAGAGAGAAAGAGAGAGAGAGAGAGAGAGATTGAGAGAGATTGAGAAAGAGAATGAGAGAGAGAGAGAGAGAGAGAGAGAAAGAGGAAGAGTGAGAAAAAAATAGAAAAATAGAGTGTGAAAAGAGAGAAAAAGCGTGGGAGAGAAAGAGAGAAGAAGCGTGGGAGAGAAAGAGTAAAAGAGAGAAAGAAATATATAAAAGGGTTGAAGAGAGCAAAGGAAAGAAAAAGCGATTGAAAAACCGAGATAAATTCGAACAAATGGATAGATTGAGTCTAGAATGATAATTTTTTTTTCTTGCATTTTGTCTCATTCTTTCATTTTTCAATAAATAATTTATATCCATTTTGCTCATATTTTCAAAAACAAAAATTCCATACAATTTATCTCGACGAAACTTTATTATTTCAAAGAAAAATGAATGGTTTTTTTTCATCTCAAAATGATATATTGAATAATAATTGTTGGAGCATCCGTTATAATTTCATTTGGCAATGAATTTTGGCGCAATTTTCACCTATCTGTCGAGACTTTAGCTTACACATTTTGATGATAAAGTAAGGTGTGACTTGGTGTTTACTTTGAACAGATGAAATAAATTGAATATAAATGTATGCTGAAATGTGAAACCAAGCCCGGGAATTCAATTGGAAATTTGATCAACAAAAGAAAAAAAAAAAGAAAAAAAAAAAATACAATGAATTCTAGCAGCAACAGCACAGTAGCTAAATGAATAGAAATGAATTTTGTGAAATAAAATGAGATCAAATACAGTAAAGTACACAAAGTGTGTGTGTGCGTGAATATCACATTTTTACATAATATTTAATTGGATTTGCAATTGTTTCACAAAATTTCCATCGATAACTAAGCTAGTAATACTGATAACGTTGAATGTTCTATTGCATAATATAGACACATTATATCATTTTCATCATTAAAATATATTTATACATATATATGTAGAGAGGCACGCGCAAATACATATAAAGACACACCGCAATCAGTCGACATTATCACTGTGCATATATTTTATATTTTCCATCCCTTATCAAAATTACTTGATCCAAGTTTTCGTAAGCTTATATTTCCCATCATATACCCATTTCACCTCAATAAGATTACAAACGGGGAAAATCATCCGTGTATCACCAAACACAATGTCGGCATTTGGCAATGTGGTACAGACAAGCTTCGCGCGCTCGTTCCCTTTCTCATTTTCTCTCTCTTTCTCTCTCACGCTCTCTCTCTCTCTCTCTCTCTCTCTCTCTCTTTCTTTCTTTCTCTTCTCTCCATTTTCAATCTTCCTTCCTTTCATTTGTTTCTGTACCGATACCGTTCACAACAATTCATTAGACCCCCATAATGAATTTAATGCCAATTTATAGCTGTAGTTAAGTTTTCCTAAATCTATTATTCAATTTTAATACGATGTCTCATAATCAAAACCCACTGAAAATTACCAATTAGCTTCATCATCATCATGTATTCAAGTATCATCAGGCAGATAGCAAATGAAGCAACCATCGAACCATCGAACGGTGTTTCTTCATTAACCATTTTGTTGTAATATGTCGAAATATATCGATTTCGATGTTATGTTAAATTTAATCGCAACATTGAAGAAGAGTTGAACGTAAATTTTGATGGTGATCGTGTGTTTTCTTTTCTCTTTTTCTCTTTCTCTCTCTCTCTCTCTTTCTTTCTCTCTTTCTCTCTCTCTTTTTCTCTACCTCTTTCTCTGTCTCTCTTTCTCTCTCTTTATCTCCCTCTCTTTATCTCTCTCACTCTGATTATATTCGATCAGATAACTGAATTAAATTTCAATTAAAAAACCCACTAATTGATTGTTGATTGCCTAATAAATCTGCTGTTCTTATGCAAAGTGTTTGACTATTAGACTGATGCTTATTGCTTACAGCCCAATATGAATTGAGTCTGTCTATTTGTTCCTTGTTAATGTGAAAAAGTGTAGCACGTGTAAATCATTTAAATGTCTATTGAATGTAGTATTTAAATATTCAGCAAAATTCTGTATTATTTGAAAGTTTTGTTTGTTGTTGTTTTTTTTTTTCTATTTTTACAAAATTAGCTCAATAAATTAGAACATTTTGCAACAAAAAAACAAAAATATTCAAAATAAAATCACAACTGATTAACATGTACAATGCAATTTAATTGCGCGAAATTACGCAGTTTTGTAATCAATGCAAAAGTACCAACAGTTAATTAACATAAATCCAAATTCAAATTGAAATTTGACATTTGAAAGGTGCAGAAAAGTAAGAAAGCTAATTGCTTCAACAAACCACAAATCGAAAATTTCAATCATGCTTTTGATGATACAATTTCACATTTCAGTGGTATTCTTCATCGTCTCTTTGCTTCAATTATTAAGCATTTGGTTGTGTTTTGCTGTTTTGTTTGTGTGTATGTGTGTGTGTGTACGTTTACGACTAATATGGTTGTGAAATTTAATAGAATTTGATGTTTTGAAATGTATGATTTAGTGCAAGAAGACTCCAAGCAATACTATATCATTTCACTTCTATATACAAAGTGTTGAATTGAATTTATGCTTCGTCATAATGAATTGCAATTAATTCGGTGCATGAGAACGTCGAATGTTTTACTCAACAGTGAATTGAAACGAAATTATGCAGTAGATTATCTTGTTTATCTTCCACAACAAATTTTATGTTGAACGAATTTGAATATGGATAAGGAGTATGAGAGCCGGATAGGGATAGAATTCAAGAATGAACGAAGCACCAGGAGTGAGTGAAACAAAGAAAGAAAGAAAGAAAGGAAGAGAGAGAACAAATGGAACCAGAGCAAGGGATAAAGAAAATAAGAGATAGAGATAAAAGGATGAACGATGGATACAGATAGAGATAAAGAGAGAGATAGAGTGAGATAGAGAGAAAGTGAGAGAGAGAGAGAGAGAGAAAGAGAGAGAGAAGAGAGAGAGAGAAAGAGAGAGAGAAAGAGAGAGGGAGAGGGAGAAAGAGAGAGGGAGAGGGAGAAAGAGAAGAGAGAGAGATCGCATACCAAGTAGAGATAAGCAGCAAACATTGAATAAATGTGAATTCAAGATAACAAAAAAAGAAAAAGAAAAGAAGAAATGACGTTGACGAAGTGGTGAGCATTAGTTTGAGCATCGAATATGGAGTGTGCAGTGCACACACACACACAAACACACAGTGTGCATAACCATTTGTAGGTGAATCTTGTGCGAAGTGATATTTTGTGAGTGTGACATTGTGTGTTGGATGTACAATGCCGTCTATTATTGCAACAACTTACAATATCCTTTGATAATATGGCTCATTAAATGATGACTATGATTCGAATGTTATGTATGTGTGTATTATCATATCTCGCGTGTTCGTGTGTTAAAAGACCCCAAGACAATTTTGGTATATTAAAAGCAACAATGAGACAAAACAATAGTTTATCGTTCATATGCTCTGATTGCAATTTCACAAACAATAGCGTCTGATGTTCAGTGTATGTATTAACCGCATTGCGCGTATCCATGCAATTATGCTTGTACTCAAATAAGTACCATCGAACTCGAAATATTAGTCGCATTCAATTCCAAAATAGTGGTACAGCTGAGAATTTGCATCAAATTTTTTTTTTCTTTTTTTTTTTTTTTTTTGCTTTTTCTTCTTCTTCATTCTTTTCTTTCCAATTTCTTTCTCCATCTTTTGCAGTTTGTGCTGAATGAAAATGTTATTTTATTGGAAAATATGAAAACAATTTGCTATGCATCTTTTTGCTGTTGGCAAAATAAAATGAATTTGTGGAAAATTTAAACCAATTAAAATTGCATGGATTTTGAACGCTTGTTAACGTATCGAATAACAAGCTGATATTTATTTTTCAATATTGTTGTTATATTTGATGAACACACTAGCTCAAATAACTCAGATGAATTCTAATGATTGATTGTTATATATATATATATATATGAAATTCGAAACGATGTCTGACCCATTCATTTATTATCGGCTAATGTCAATGAGTTGATCAGCTCATCAATGTACACGAATATGCTTTAGAAGACAACAGAAATGAGATGGAAAGCAAAAATGAAGAAGCACAACGAAGAAATGAAATGATGAGGAAGTGGAGATAAAGAAAATGAGAGGAGAACGTGAGATGGACATGAGAAAAATGAGGGAAAAGATCAACTATGAAATGAGAGCATAGAGTGAGACCGAGTGCAAATGTCAAGAAATGAAAACTCAATTCGATCATTCAAAGCAATGTCTAATGAACTCCATTGGCAATACCAATTTAGATATTTCACACAAATTCCACTTGAAATGCTCCTATGAAACGCCCTACAATCTCAACAAAAGCTACATAAAATATTATATGGTGAAATGGTGGTGGTGGTGTTGGTGGTGGCAGTGTGTGTGTGGCCGCATCACATTTCCAAATGGTGAATTAGAAAGCTCCGCCCGTGCATAAACACATTTTATGCTGCACAATAAATATTTGCCAAGCTATTTCCAGTTATTTTATTAAGATAAATACACACACACACAAGCACAAGAAAGCGAACAGAACGAAAACAAAAAAAAAAAAAAACAAAAAAAAAAAAACAAAAAAAAAGAAAGAAAAAAAAAAACAATGAAAAATTGTACAGGAGGGAAATTGGCAAATCAGTTTGAAAGCTTACGGCATTGAGTAGGCAACACCATTAAATGAAAACAATGTTTGGAAAAAAATGAATGCTTAAAAATCAGCAAAACAATACACTGAATTGAAACGAAAACACATAGAGAGAGAGGGAGAGGAAAAGAAAAAAAAAAAACGATACTCTAGTAAAAGCTTTAAAAAAACGCATGCATAAGATGAACGAACGAACGAATGAACAAAACAACGGAAATGTAGACAATACTTGCTTTTGCCGCAGAGGAGAATTTCTAATTGTAATTTATTTTTTCAATGAAAATTCACCCCATCGTCGTTATGAAGTGTATGAAGAAACATGCAACAGAAGCAGACATAAAAGAGCATCGGAAAATCAGCAACAGTGTAATAAACTAAGACATTTTTATCAGATTTTTGCTTTTATGTTTTCTGTCATATTTTTCGTTCGTTTTTTTTTTTTCTTTCTTCCAACGATCTGCTTCGTTTTTGTTTGGTTTTGTTTGCTATCGTCGTTGTTGTTGATATTTATGCAAGAAAGGCATTAGTTGGTGCGGTTTTTACTTGTTGTTTCAATGAGTTCATTAGGAAAAATTTTTCGCTATTTTTTCTGTGGTCTCTCTCCATCCTCATCCTTCTTTTCCTTCTTTTCCCTCTCTCTCTCTCTCTATCTCTCTCTCTCTTTTTCTCTCTCCTTCTCTCTCTCCCACCTTTTTTTCCTCTCTATCCTTACTCTTCTCATACTTTCTCTCTCCATTCATCCTTTTTCTCAATTTATGTATCTTACTCAAACTCTCATTTTCTCTCTTACTGTCTTTCATTCTCATTTTGTATCGAGTAAAGTTCAAGTTGTGTGCGTACAACATGTAATTGTATCGTTTGGGTTTACGGTGCAAATAGAACACGCACCATACAATGAGTGTAAAAAGAGACAAGCAAATACAAAATGATCATTTTTTTTCCCCCGTTATGATGCATAAAATGTTCTCGCCAATTTGGTGCTGTCTTTTGCTATCGCATCGACCGAATACAAATGCTGCGAATATTTCAAATTTATTAATTAAATTGCAATTCTTTTCTCTTTTGCAATAATTTTTCTTCTACCAAGTGAACAAAAAAAAAAAAAAAAAAAAAAAAAAGAAGCAACTCTTGTACCCACACGAATGACGCTTACGGCACACTCTCAGACACACACAAACACACATACAAAGCAGAGAAAAAAGAAAATAAAAACGCGAACGACTTATGTTTTCAGTCTATTTTTTTTTTTTTCTATATATTTAATTCTTCACTGGTCTCCATCTTCGCCGGCCCAGTTGTTTTTATCCGCTTCGGTTAATATCATTTATTCCACTCCCGCTACAATTCACAGTTTCTCTACTCTGCTCAATTTTTCAACGTATATACACACAGACAATTTTATGCAATACAAAAGTTTTCCATTACAATGCATACATCTTGCCATCTATGGCTATGGGTTTTTGGGATTCGAACCAGTCGATTCTTGGTTTCATAGAAACGATGATGATAACGACGACGATGACTTCGACGATAGCCAGTGTTCACAAAGTAATAAGAGGGCTATAGAAGATGCATACGCGAATAAAACGTCTTGGCTTGGCATGCATAGACTTTGGACGCTTTATTTTTTTCTTTCATTCGCGCTCCCAATCCTCGCGTTTCTTTCTTTTCTTCAAACTTATATATCTTAACGTCAATTTTTTTTTCGCTCGACTTATTCGCAATTTCTTTTTTTTTTTCTTGCTCATCGCTTTGCTATTCGTCTTTTGTATACGCGCTACACACGAATGTGTAGCTTTTCAGTTTGAAAATTACTCTTTAGTTTGTGCTTTTTTATTTCACTTGCAATTTACTTCCCCCTCGTACTCTTGTTTTTTCTCGACTCACAGTGAATTCAATGTTCTCCTAGATGCTCTCTGCTCACACTACAAACTATAATTTTACGAATATATATATATACATATATATATGCATATAAAACTATATTTTTTCGTTCACTCGTCATTGTTCCACATAGTTCAGTCCGGTCAGAAAGTTTGCAATCAGTTTTTTTCATTTTTGATCGTTACTTTACTGAGTGGATGGAAACAATGACTACTATATTTCCCCCATGCATCGGTATGAGAATGATGGTAAATGTTAGTGTATTTTTTTCTCATCTATTTTGTACTGAAATATTCTCTCTATTATGTTGCCGTTTCATCCAAGGAATCTTCATTCAAATAAATATAACAAAAATGTAATCTCAAACATTGCAAGCTGAATGTAATCAATGTGTAAATTTAAATTAAAGCAAACGAAGAGGAAAAACATGACATACACACAGATACTACATGAATTGAAAACGTACATACACTTGCACAGACACATGAACACACATACACACACTCACACATGAAGCCATCCACTGAATATCAACAGACGAATGAAGACGAAGAACATTTGATATGAAAAATTATGATGAGTACAAAATGAAAATATTCTCAATTATTGCGCGGAAATAAGCACTGAAATTGAGATTGTATAGAAACGGCTTTTCGTACGCATATTTTTCTTACAGACATTATTATCAACTTGTTCAATAGATACGGCTCTTTGACTATTAACCAGAATGTCGATATCTTGAAATTTTCTGTCTTTGCATCTGTTTGCCTTGTTTTCTTAATGGGTTCTTATCTCTGTTACTTTCTCTCTCTTTCGATCTTCCTCTCTTTCTCTACCTCTCCCTCTCTTTTTCTGCCCCTCCTCTCTCTCTCTCTCTCTCTCTCTCTCTCTCTCTCTCTCTCTCTGTCTCTCTCTCTCTGTCTCTCTCTCTCTGTCTCTCTCTCTCTGTCTCTCTCTCTCTGTCTCTCTCTCTCTGTCTGTCTCTTCCTGTCTTTTCCTGTCTCTTCCTGTTTCTTCCTGTCTCTTCCTGTCTCTTCCTGTCTCTTCCTGTCTCTTTCTGTCTCTCTCTTTCTCTCTATTGCTTTCTCTTACTTTCTTTCGCTTTCTCTCTTCCTATCTCTTTCTCTCTCACATTTCGTGTTGCCTCTTTCTCTCAGTTTCCATTTCATCTTCATTTTTCCTCTTTTTTTCTCTTTTTTTCTCTTTTTCCCTTTCTTCATCCCTCCTATCCCCTTTTCTTATTCGAATACGGGATCATATTGTGCCCTTTGCATCAAGAATCATTTTATTGTCCTTGTAAACATTTTATGTATACATACATTTCGATCTCATTTTCCTCTGTTTTTTTTTTTATATATTCATTCCGGGAATATATGTGCATATATTCCCATTTCAATTCTCATTCTCATTCCCATACCAATTGGAAATCTTCTTTCTCTTTTTCATACATATACGTAAGACACGTTCATTCACAAAGCATAAAATCAAATCGACAAAATGGAATAAACTTTCAATATTTGTACTTGTAAATATAACAAACAACATCACAATTGCAGTATAATACAATTGAAACGTAGAGCCGATTTGAGAAAGAAAATTCAATGAATATGAACGAATTATTAAGTGAAGAGAAAAAAAAAATGAAACTGAAAGCTCGCAAGAATGGGCGAAAAAAATAAAGCAAACTGAAAGAAAAAGAAAAAAAAAAAAAATATAATAGAAAAAATTCCAAGAACAAGTGCATTTCTCGTATTGGAATTTGTTTTTCTCTCTTTCATGTCAACTGTCATCAATGAGATCGATGTTTAAAAGTATCTTCATGTACACGAATAATAATGGTTTTAAACAATCATTAAATTCTTTGTTCACATTACAATTGCGCACAAATATCGGCTAGACACATTTGCAAGTGTTCGACAATTGTCCAATTTTATTCAATCAAAATTCGAATAAGTTTTGACTATTGCGTAAAAAATTGTGACAAAATCACAAGGAGAAAAAAAAAACGCAAAAACATGCTATTTGGTGATTTAAAATCGGACACAAGTTTGAACATTGTTAAGTGTGACTTGTATTCAGGCATGGAAAAAGAAATGAGAGAACAACAAAAAAAAAAGAAAGAAAAAAAAACGAGGAAACTAATCGAAATGCATTGAAGTGTGAATAGCAAGCAAATAAATATCAGCGCATTCGCGCTTTTAACAGACAGATTCGGGTACAAGTGCGACACATGGAATGTGTAATGTTTGATGCAAACAAACAGACAGAAAATAGCGCGCCAAACGACAAACGTATCCAACATCAACAATAAAATGCAATATGATTCAACAATAAACAGCATAACACTGGTAGATAATAAGATCAAAAATTTCCAGACAGAGAGAGAGAGAGAGAGAGAGAGAGGAGAGAGAAAGAGAATGCTCTTTATTGGTGTTGAATCAACATTTGTCGATTTTACGTTATGTGTTGTGTGTACTATCTCATCGTACAACGTATCTAAGGTGTACATTTGCTTTCCATTGCGACGTATAATATCATTATGCAGTAATAAAAGTTAAATATTATACCGAACAAAATATGAAAAAGCATTTTCACCGTGTCGCCGGGTGCGCGCTATTCGTGTGCGGTTCTTGTTTCACTTTTTCGCTCTTTCTCTCTCTCTCTCTCTTCAACTTTCCTTGCTTTCTTTTATTTTCTCTCCCTTTCTAGCTCATTCTTGCTCTTTCGTTCACTGTCTCTCCCTCGCTCTCTCTCGTTCTCTCTCTCTCTCTCTCTCTCTCTCTCGCTCTCTCTCTCGCTCACTTTCTTTTTCTTTCATTTTTCAGTATTTCATATTAAGTAGGAGAAAAGTCACGCGCACCTATCCGATTTGTGTGCAAAATGCGGATAAAAATCATTGGTAAAAAGGAGAAGCTCAAAAGAAGAGCATATTGAACGACAACATCAGCTTTGATGTTATTACTACCTGAACAATGCTGTAATACAGTTTTACACTTTGCAATGAGTTGTTTGAGAAGAGTTGTGCAAAAAATAAAAAAAAAAAAGCTGGAAACACGGAGTGTACAAATTTTATTTTCCACAAATAGAAATATAAATGCTCTCAAAGGTAACAAATATGCCATTGTTGAGGACAGGGAATAGTGTGTGTACAGTACATGAACAAACAGAAAAATTCACTTAACTTTAATATGAAGACCTGAATTGAATTGAATTTCATTTCATTTCATTTCCGTATAATCAGAGAGTAAAAGCCCATCTCCATTCATCTTATTTTTCTTTTTCTTTTTCTATTTTGCATAGATAATTTCTTGTTTAAGCAAATTCACACGTGTATATATTACATTAATTGTCTTTTCCATATTCAATTTTTATAATTAATTGTTTTTACCATATTTCATAAATTAGCGAATTTCTTTCTGGTTTCTAAATTATGCAACACAACATTAGAGAGAAGAAATAAAACATATACATGAAAAAGAACCATTTTACAATCTGTGTATTGAAAGAGAGAGAGAGAAAGAGAGAGAGAGAAAGAGAAACAGAGAAAATTCAAATATTAGCTTTACAATTCGTTGTATGTAACACTTGCTATGAAACACAATAATTCAATATACATATGTTTACATTTATATGGTAAAATGTTGTCGGCGAAGCAAACACAAAATGCTATATTACTGCATGTATTCACCTATATTAAATTGCAAAAATAAAATCACAAATATGCGAACGAAAGCGAGAAAGATAACGAAAGGGAGAGAGAGAGAGAGAGAGAGAGAGAATGAGAGAGAGAGAGAGAGAGAGCGCTAGAGAAAAATCCTGACAAAATGAAACGATAGAGAGCGCGCATAGATACGATGAAGATCAGAGAAAAAAAAACGAAACGACGACGATGACGACAGCGGCATCAATGACAACAACATAGCGAAAAAAAAAGAACGAAATGCGGGAAAATAAAATAAAGTAAGGAACCGTTTGCTCATCCATTCTTCCGATCTGTTCTACTCATTCTTCTTGTTGTCATGTCATGTACATGTGTACAATTTCTACAATACAATGGTAAATGTGCACAACAATTCGACATCTATTTAATGTTTAATGTAATAGAATGAATTTCAAGACTGAAAACGAAAGGAATACGTGAACAATATTATTAAGGAATTTCTTTCGTGAAAAATATGTGGGATAAATTCTGTATCGGGTTCGCATGTGGTAGCAAAAGACTTAGAGAGAGAGGGCGAGAGAGAGAGAGAGAAGGCAAGAGAGAGAGAGAGGGCGAGATAGAGAGAGAGAGAGGGCGAGAGAGAGAGAAGGTGAGAGAGAGAGAGAGAGGGCGAGAGAGAAAGAGATAACTGAACGAAAGCAAGATTGCAAGACAGAAAAAAAAAGTCGTTGGGTTGCATCACCAACTGAAGAAGCCGCAGATAGCTTGATGTTTGCTAACACGGAGCATATTAGAAGGCAGAAAGACATTTGACAACAACGTTAAACAGCTGAAGTGAGTTGCCGTGAAATATGCAATATGCAACGCCATATTTCGATGAAATTCACTATAAAATTGCTGCAACGATCAAAACGAAGAATGAAAGAAAGAAAGACATTGAGATGCAGCGAACGAAGAACAGATGAAAACCATTCTAAAATCTATGAGCAGAAGAATGATGATGATGATGACGACTACGACGAACTATAGTGAAAATATTACAGACAACAACAACAGAGAGCGAGAGTGAGAAAGAGAGAGAGAGAGAGAGGAAAACACGGAAAAAACACCAAGATAGAAAGAAAGAAAGAACGAAAGAAAGAAAGACATACAGCCAACTTGAAATGTATTAATAAAATGTATTTATTCGCTGTATTGAAGCCAAAAGATTGAAAACATGATGCAACTTCGACAGAAATGTCAAATGAAAATTATTGTGATGGCATTCGGGACGAAGACCGCACCGTACACTAAACCAAAAGCAAAGGCAAAGGCAAAGGCAAAAATGGAAATGACAACAGCAACCCAATAAACTTTTATGTATCATTTATTTGTGAGCATCACCAGCGCGACAAATATAGTAATAATCACGATGTGTATGTTTGTGTATATGAAGGAACTGAAATGAAAATAAAAGCGAGAACGAGATCGCTTTCTGTCTATAATGCTCTCATTCTTGATTTCATCACAAAATGCGACAAGGCATTTGTGAAAAGATACCAGCCAAATGCAATACAAGACACACAACAGCAAATATACGCGCGCACACGAAATGAAAAGAAGATGATGAGGAATAAGATGGAAGACGAAGAAGTTGAAGAAATAAAAGAGAAGAGAAGAGAAGAGAAGAAAAAAAAAAAATAAATATGGAATTTATAACTATTAAATTTATTATTGTGTATGGAGAAAATACAATATAAAATGTTACTGCACCGCTGGGAACATGGGAATTGGTCGAAACGTTCACACTGAAATGATCTGACGACAATGCAAAACTAGAAATACTGAATGAAATTTCTATGAAAACTGGACGATGCCATACAGGAAGGATGAAGATGGCAAAAATTATCCATTGAACGAACCAATAGATGAAGAAACGACACGAAAAATTCTTGTAGATAAACACAGTGAAATGAAATAAAATTGCGAAACGTTTAATTTGTTTGCAATGTATTACGCTATTCGGGCACTTGACTCTTTCAATTTTCAAAAATGACAAAAATGGAGAAAAATTTCCCATTGAAACGGTAAATATGAAATTTAGCAACGAATGCTAAAGAAGGAGAGAAAGAGAGAGATAAAGAAAGAGAAAGATTGGGAGAGAGAAAGAAATAGAGAGAAAGAGAAAAATTGGGAGAGAGAAAGAAAGAGAGAGAAAGAGAGAGAGATTGAGTGAGTGAGATAGTGAGAGAGAAAGAGAGAGAAAAAGAGAGAGAAAGAGACGGGGGGAGAGAGAGAGAGAGAGAGAGAGAGAGAGAGAGGGAGGGAAGGAGAGAGAGAGAGAGCTCAAGCATTGTGCAGCTTTGTGAATGTGGGATCCACACTGTGGGTCTCTCTCCGTGTGTGTATGTGTGTGTGGGTGAATGATTGCATTTCACTGGATCCAATTGCAGCTGATTGCAACACATTGAATTTCAGTTGATTATGCACGCAGCAAGGCACGAGATAAAGCGATCTCGAAATGTTATTTGCTGTATGGTATGCTCAAAGTACGCGTTTGAAATATTTTATATATAGTATGTTAACTCATGCATGTACATTTACCGTTTGTTAAAATATTCCAGTGGAAATTGTTTAGTTTCACCTAATTTAAAATTATAAACGTTGTCAAGAGGCTAAATGATGCTGTTGATCTGAGCTAAAATGTGAATTCAAAACACCAATTTATCCGTGATATACACAACGATTAATTATTTTCACATTGTTATTTTCTAACGACTTTTCTAAAAGCACATTAAAATTTCATTATTCGACTTATGCTGCTACGCACAATGCATATTCTACGAAATTTAAAACCAATTCAAGCGTTCTTCGGAAAAACAAAATGTGAGAATGTGTGGAGCAGAAGAGAAAGAGAGAAGTAGAAAAAAAAACAACAACATTCAATTTGAATCCATCATCAGCAAGAATTATTAATGAAACCAAATTGAAATCTCAAATCGGTCAAGTATCAAAGTGAACAAACCGAACAAAATCCCATATCAATTGCAATAACACAACTAAAGCTTTTCGGGAAATGAAAATACTGAAATGAAATGAATTGAACGGAATAACTCTGTATCGTATTTGTATGATAAATAGAGAAAGAGTGGGGGGCGAGGGTGGGGGTTGTCGGTTGAAAGAAGTAGCGAGATATTCCATATATGTGATCGTTTGCAAAAAACTTGCACGTACTGTGCAACAAAAATGAAAATTCATTCGATGCCATACTCACATGCATGACAGCGTGACACACTAGACAAAATTCTTTAAACGAAAATGAAAAAAAAAAAAAAAAAATTGATGAAAATAACACATGAACAAGAACGAAAAAAAAATGAAGAAGAAGAAGATGAAAAAAAACACCGAAATAAGTGTGCAATGCACGCATACATAGTCTCGCTTACGTGGCACAAAACAAATTGAAAAATTAGCAGCGCTCTGTTGACAAAGATCATCATTGTGCCATGGTTTGTGTAATAGGGACGTACGTTTATCTGACCAAGTATTTCAATTCGACTCTACAATCGATAACTAAACACTACGAAAACGGATTGAATGCCAAACACATGTCAATGTTTTGACATTAATAGCAAAGACATTTTGTGCATTGAAAATAGTGGCTATTAGCTCTACCTCTCTCTTTCTCTCTCTCTCTTTCTCTCTCTTTCTCTCTTTCTTTCACTTCATCAAAAAATTTTACATTTTTTTGGCACAAATCATTTTTATTTCGTCAAAATATTCTTTCGCTTTGAATTTTCGTTGAATAAATATCATTGGTTAAATCAAAGAAATAAAGGCGTCGCCAGGAAATTCATCATTCGTAATTATCGAAGCGAAAGATAATTTGGCATCAAAGGAAGGATTAATTAATTGTTTGCCATCATTTTCATTGTGTGTCTACCTTTTATTTAGACAATATTTGATCAACACGAATTACATTTTGAGATTATTATTTTCAAAATGAAACAAAGATATAGCTAAACCGACAATTTCAAGTCTGCCATGAAAAATGGGATATTTAAACACAATTTTGAATTCTTTTTATATGCACATACACTTGAGACATATTTATCCTCACATACACTTGACAAAATGACGTAAAATGATTTGGGAGTTTTGTTTTGCAATGGAATTCGAACACAGTCAGCATTGAAAATATTTTTTTATTGAAAATTGACATTAAATCTGATCTTATTGATTGAGTGATTTTCTTTTTTCGATTTCTGTAAAAAGTTCTTTTAAGTGCCCCATTGTGAGAAAAATGAAAAAGTTTATAAACATTTTCACACAGTCCTACACAAATATCCCTACTAAAGCACTGTGAACAAATCGCGACAGCCTCGAAATCATGCGTTATGACTGTAACGAAGCATTCCACAGACCCAAATAGATTGAGCAAAAAAAAGAAAAAGGAGAAGAAAAAAAAAAAATGAAAAGGAAGAAGATGAAGAATTTGAAAGGAAAAAAATTCGATATTTTTGTATGATACGTTCGTTGGTGGTGAGTATGATGGTGTTTAAATTGCTCGCGTTACCAACTATCGCCGAATTGCACACAAACACATACATACACACACATGTCGTATATTTTCAACATTGAATTGGTGCTGACGAAGGAATAGAAACGTACATTACAGCTGCTTAGGATCTATTCAAAAGTCTGGATATGGATCCCGTGTGCACGTGTGCATTTTCTCAAATGTTCAAACATAGCCGATATTTTACCGTCTTTCCGTGTGCACTTAATATTTCTTGTTCGCTCGCTAACTCGTTCAATTGCTCTCACTCTTTCTCTCTCTTCTTCTCTCTCTCTTCTTCTTTCTCTCTCTCTCTTCCTCTCTCTCTCTCACACTCTCACTCTCTCACTCTCTCTCTCTTTCTCTCTGTCTCACTTTCACATTCTCTCTCTGTCTATCTCTCACTCTCGATCCCTTACTCTTTTTCTCTTTCATATGTTCATTCATAAAACCGTGTTGGTTCATCGATCTGAACGTTATATTGCACACACAATATTGCATTCTTTCTGCAATGGAATTTGGTGCAAATATCACATTGATAATAATAACGTGAACATTTTAGTCGAACTGGCATTGAATGGGGCCGTTTGTAATGAAAAACGAAGAAAAAAAAAACGACTCAAGAGAAATAGAAGAGAAACCGGCTCATATGTAGACCAAATATATGCGTTTTTCCTTAATTGTACAATGAAGTAATCTATCTTTGTTATGCCATACGATTTGTTATTGCAAACCAGGCAGAGCAACCGAGAAAATCGATTTTCGAAAAGAATATCACAATTTTCAAGCCAAACCGATAAGTTGTACAACTTTGTATCTAGTTACACAAACCGATCGAATTATGGTTTAAGTCTGAGTGTGCGTTCGTATGTGTGTGTGTATGTAATGATGATTTCGGCAAGTCCAAAATCGCGTGACTGACTACGTGTCGTTGTTTCAAATTTCCCATAGTTATGCAGTAAAACAGAGAAGAAAAGAAAAAAAGTAGAGAAAGATTTACTAAAAGATATTAATATTGTAGCATTGCATTGCATTGCATTGCATTGCACGATATGTGGCTGAAAGGATTGCCGGAATTTTATTGCATTGCAGAGATATGTTTGACTAGACTGAATCTGAATGGCAATGCATTTTTAATTTATTGAGCAGTCAACGTTGGAAAATTTACTATTTGCACAAACGTACACACACTTAAACAATAACTCTTCATGAAATCTCCATTTAAATTGCTTTCATTGCACTTTGCATCGGAAATCAAACAATCATTGAAACTTGTTAAATGAAAAGACTTTATTTTGAATTTTAATTAACTTATTTTAGTTCAAATAAAATGTCAAACTGAAAAATTTTGATTTTCTCTGTGCCAAATCTTCTAAATACACTTATCGGAGGAGTTTTTTTTTCATCATTTTAAGAGCGAGCAATGTGAAAATCTTGTAAAACTATCCAATTTGTTGAACGGTGAATATTTTTTCATTTCTAGTCAGTGCATTAAAATGTATTCAAATTTGGTGAAAGCGAGTGTGGTGAATGAGCGCTGGAAGAAGCTTTTCGTGTTTGTGTAGCTGCATATTAATAAAATATGAGCCAAATCTCAAAACACACACGCAATAAATTTCAATTCATGCAAAACACTATCACGTGAGAATTATACACACGATTCTATGTAAAATGTGCTGTTAGTGTTTTGAACATTTTTTCGTATTTGAAATTGTGCTTTTTTTCTCGCTCTCTCTCTCTCTCTCTCTCTCTCTCTCTCTCTCTCTCTCTCTCTCGTTTGAAAAGTAGCGAAAAACACGAGAGAGAGAGAGAAAAAAAAAAAAACGTTGTGGCGCTTTCAAGACACGAAATGAGTCATAATGGTGCAATGACAATAATAAGACTAAAAATAATAGTAAAAATTGTCTAGTGAATTTTCATTATGCCATTATCGTTGAAACAAACGCGAGCACTCTTTATTTGTCTCATTTGCTCTCTCACACATGCTCTCTTCTAATCGTTTTTTTCCTCCTATGTTCACTTTTACTCTTTTCGTTGTTTGTTTGCTGACGATGGCTCCATTATAATGTCGCTTTGCACACCATCTTGTTGTTGAAACCAGTTCAGTAGCAAACAATAAGCACCAGAGATCACAGAGCTTGTAGAGAAAAAAAAAAGGAAAAAACGAGCGGAATTTTAAAGCTGATGTCACACATTCACGTGTGTTTATGCACTTTGAACAAGGTATGCATATATTGGATATTTTTTTCTTCGCATTTAATTTTATATAGTTTGCAACACCCTCATGTGTACATTTTGGTGCTGGTAATATGCGGGGCTAAATGCTTATTTATATACTTATTACAATAAATGCAATAATCAACATATTTTAGTCGTTTGGCATTTTTGTATGCAAAGCGCAGTTATATCACTACATTCGTGCAATAAAAAAAAATTAGATACAAACAAGAGAGAGAAAGAGAGCCGGAAAAGGAAAGAGAGAAATGGTAAGATAGAGCGAGAGAAGTAGAGAAGAAACTAAAGGAACGGACAGAATGAGGGAGAGCTAGAAAGAGAAAGAGAGATAGAGCTAGAGCGAAACTGAGCTGGAAGAGTTTCGACATGTGGGAGTATATGAGAGTGAAAGAGAAAGATTCCTTTATATCTTCATATCGTGCAATAGAGAACCCATTACACATGTTGCCCGAGATGATTTTTAATGAGAATAAACGAGATATGGCGAATATACAATGTGAAAACTAGCCCATAAAACAGTGTATTAGCTGGCATACATAGTGTGCATATAATAAATTAACAATCTGATTGTGTGGACGTTATAGTGATTCTAATTAAATTACCTGACTTATGTTTTAATATTACATTTTCCAGAATTTTGTTTTACAATTTTTTTTAATTTGTTTTTTTTCTCACTTTTTTCACCATCGTTTTGCATTTCAATGTCTTGTTCTTCTTGAGCTTTTTGTTGATGTTTAATTGAAAAAAATTATTTTATACGCAGATACACGGGGCTTATTATGCTATGTACTCTCTTTCTCACTCTCACTCTCACTCTCTCACTCTCTCTCACTCTCTCTCTCTCTCTCTCTCTCTCTCTCTCACTCTCTCTCACTCTCTCTCACTCTCTCTCTCTCTCTCATTCTCTCTCACTCTCTCTCACTCTCTCTCACTCTCTCTCACTCTCTCTCACTCTCTCTCTCTCTCTATCTTTCTATCTCTCTATCTCTCTCTCTCTCTCTTTCTTTCTCTCTATCTCACTCTTTCTCTCACTCTCTCTCTTTTCTCTCTCTTGCTCTCTGTGTGTGTATGTCTGTCTGTCTGCATGAAATGCAAAACCAGCCATACAATTTTAACTATAAAACAAAGCCTTTATAATTACAATGCTTGTGCATTGGGAAATAACTAAATGGCGAAACAACTTGACGAAATTGCATGTAAAAAAAAAAAAAGTTTTTTTTTTTTTTTTGTTTGCAATCTTTGTTCTCTAAAGCTTCATTTTAACACATACAGAAACGAGTGAAAGCGAAAAAATGGATTATTGCTTATGTATATCATCACAATGTGGCTTACATACGTACTTGACCCCCCCCCCCCGGTTCATGTATGTAAACGCAACACTTTAACACGCCCATCTTCACTGCGTACATTCCATTCAACTTTTACGAAGTATTATTCTCCTATTAATATGATAAATTAGTTCAATTTAAATTATATCTGTGAGTAAGTTTTGCGGTCGCCAGAAAAGACTAGAAAAAAACAACACACACACACAACTTTCTTTCAAATGATTGAAAAATCTCAAAATTTCGCTGCATCTCCAAGAGCGTGAGACAAGGGGGAGAGAAAGAGAGAGAGAGAGAATGAAAATGGTGCAATATATTTCTTCGTCTTTTTGGCTTGCAGTCGACGTTATTGTTAGAGTATGCCTGCCGTTTGGCTTTGCTTTTTTTTTCTCTCTCGTTTTTTCTCTTTTTTCAAATGTAATTTTTCATAATTTACATGAAATATTAGGGAATACACAAGTTGGCCTCATGAGAACAATAAAATGTACGCAAATAAATTTAAATGAGCGAGGTAATTGGCCCACATTTTTGTGCATGAAATAGAATTTTGTTATTGTTGTTGTTGTATTTGTTTAATATGCTTTTCAAATAAAATAAAATTCCAAAAAAAAAAAAAAAAAAAAATCAAATGAAACAGATATATATATCTATGACCCAGTATATCATTGGTTTATTGAATGCAAATCGAAATCGCATATTTTTCCGCAGCACTTGACATCTAACGCTTATTGAACGCATGCACCATCAAATATGGAATTGGAACAAAATTAATGGACCCGTCCATTTCAGCAAATTTATAGCTAATTAAAAATCGTTCATATGAAATTGTAAAATGGATTGGAAAATGCAAGAGGGATTGATAGAAAAAAAAAAGAGAAAAATACCAGAAAAGAGTGGGAGAGAGTTAGAGTTAGTGAGAGAAAGAGAAAGAGAGAAAAAGAGAAAAAGAGAAAAAAAAAGCGATGGAATGAGAAAAACATAGATCAAGAGACGATAGAACGTGCTGAAATTCAGTGAAACTCTTAAAATCGGTTATTTTATTTCTAAAATGTTTGTTCAGTTATAATGATACAGAATAAAAGCATTTTAAAAGTGAATTATAGCTCTCTAATCAACCACATGCCATATGAAATATTTTTGATTAAGTTTTGGTTGCATTGATCGGCTACAATGCATGAATGCTGTTAACGTAGATAGAGTAAAAACGAAGATTTTGCTCATACTCCATATGTGATTCATTTGTTGTGTCTTTCAACAAATGCATATAATTTAAATTTAAAAATGTACGTTTCGTCTTTCACTTATTACATTCCGGTGCTCTGCATTTCAATAATTCATTTAAGTCAATGAATACGTTCGTCAATATTCTTTCGAACTAAACTCTTATTAATATTTGCCATGTTTGGTATTTTTATTGAACATATTGTGGAATTTGTCGATGAAATGAACTCAAGACCATATTCATTGATCATATTCTCACTAATATGCACTGTAACTGCATAACCATTTTGACTGAATTTTACCCAACACTCTCCCCCTCCCCCCTCCGAAAAAAAAACAGGAAAAATCCAAATACAATCGAAAAATAATATCGATTTTAAAATAATAACAACCAGACCGAGACACATATAGAAAGACTGTATGATAGTGCAGGGTACACACACACACACAGAGAGAGAGAGAGAGAGAGAGAGAGAGAGAGAGAAAGGTAAATGGTAGATGAAAGTCGATTATTAAAAATGCATTACAAAATTGACAAACATTTAGTGAAAAAGATATAAACTAAATGATGTGCAATGTGTATGCTTTAAAATGCATCAATATTTATAAATGCGTCGTTCATCAACAAATAATCACGTCAGATTTAATTTGTTTTGCAAGCCCTCATCACCAACCGGATTGATATCGGAACAAGTGTTTTACATGTAGCAGTTTGCAGCAGCAGCAACAACAACAATAACAACAAAAAAATTATTATTATAATCAACATGTTTGCGCATTTCATTGTGCTTTCGCACATGAAGTCCATTTATTATGGTCATTGGCTATTGAACTATGTGCGCGCAGCTTTGGCAAACATGCAAATGGAACCGATTTTATTATATGTATTTCGAACGAAACAACGAATGATGCGGTAGAATATGTGGAATGTTTTTGTCATTGTCACGTCGCCAATATTTTCGTGCACATTTTTTTTTTTTCACTCTTTACTGTGCGCTTTTAATCTCCATTTTTATATTGTCGTGACAGTTATTTTTTTTTTTTCATTGTTGTTGTTGTTCAACTTAACAGTTTTCGTTTTGCTTTTATTTGAAACGTTTAAAATGATTGGGTGAGGAGGAAAAAAATAAAAACCGAATTCTATGTCATTGGTCATTAGTGCGAACAATTCTAACGATGAAACTTATTCAAAATAACCGATTGTTTACAGATCATGTGACATTTTCATTCTGACTAAATGCCATCTATGTTATTGATGCTCACCATGAATATTGTCCATTTGAATTTATTTCTCTCTCTCTCAATTGAATTTATATTTTCGATTTTATTTCCAAACTTAATTTATTTTAGTTCGTCTCTTTGAGCATTTCTTTTTTTTCTTCCTGATTTGTTCCCTCACTATTGTTCTCTTATTTCTCTTCCGCTTCGGAGGAAGCCTTTCCCTTTCCCCCCTCTCTATCACTCACTCTCACCACTCCTCTGTCCTCTCATTCTCTTTTTATCTCTCGCTGCAACTCTAGTTCTTTTTCCATCAATTTTGCGAATTTCTTTTATGTTTTATTCATTAGTTAACTAAATTTCTAAGCATTTTTTTTTTTAATTTGATTTTCAAACATTCAATTTCATTGAAGCAATAAAATTTCAGGATTGTTAAACAACAATGGAATAACAGATCGTTTATTTACAAAAACATCCATACATTGAGAATGTAAAACCATTGCATTGAAGGTGGAAATTGAATATTATAGAATGAAAATTGATGTGCAAATTGATAAATAACATGCAAAAATGGGCTCACACAAGAGAGCAAAAGAATAGCGAAACACAAAAAAATTAACGCATAAGCTCGTTGAAGTGGTCAATCAATGACAATATTTTATTTAATGCATAAATTGACAATTTAATTGTGTTTCATGCACATACACATTCAGTCAGATGTTGTGAGGTGCAAAAAAAAAAAAAATTGTTATAATATGTTCCACGACGATGAATATCAAAGAGTTTGAAACTATGTATAAAAAAAAGGACATTTTTCGAAATCATTTATATATTTATTCTCTATTTTTCTTCTCTCTTCCTCTCTCTCCCGCTCTTTCGCCCTCCCGCTCTTCCGCATTCCTTTCCTCTCTATATCTCTATCTATATCTCTCTCTATCTCTCTCTATTTCTCTCCCTATCTCCCTCTCTCACTCTCTCTCACTCTCTCTCACTCCCTCTCTCTCTCTCTCTCTCTCTCTCTCTCTCTCTCTCTCTCTCTCTCTCTCAATCTCTCTCTTTGTCGCGCTAGTGTGTTATTGTTTTCGCGTTTATGTTATCGATAAATACAAGTTGCCTGCAACATCACCACCAACAACAACAGCAAGAACAGCAATAACAACATTGCATTGAGCACAATGATTCAAGTTAATTCAATATAGTCAATTGATTTATTGAAAAAAAAAAAGAATGAATCGCGTTCGTGAAATATGATTTTTAATTGAATTTCACGCAATAAAAATCAACAAAAAAAAAAAAACGTATTCTAAAATGAATGCAGCAAAATAAGAGCAGAAATTCGATTTTCGATTCGCATGCATTACAATGTTTTATCATCTATTTTGGGCGATGTTATTTTTTTTTTTTTTTCACTTAGCTTTGGCGAATGTTTGCGTCTCCATTTGTCCATAACTTGGGGACAACAATTTGTGTGTCGCAGCTGAACTCGGCCCAGCCGATTTATTCAAACATATATTATTTCCACTTATTAAATTGATTGGAACACGATGAGAGATTTTGGCTTTAACGAAAACTTCACCCAAAATGTGCTAGATAATTCGATCCATTAAAAGCCATTTTTCCATTTAAATGTTATTTACGAGTGAAGCCGATCGAAATAGTCAAGAAAAGTTTTCATACTCAAATATCGCCGCCACATTCTCATTCCATAACAGTGCTCAGGAAGAGAGAGAAATAAAGAAAGAGAGAGAGAGAGAGAGAGAGAGAGATCTGGCGGCCTGATGTTTTCGTCGCTATTGCTTTTGCTATTGCCGTTGTTGTTTTGTATTTTCTTTTTGATTGTGTCGCTGTACCATTTTGCTGCTGCTTTCTACAGTTCGGCCCCAAAGACAATCAAATGGAATTTATCAAATGAGAAAATTTTCCTCGTTCGTATTTAATATAATTCTAAATGGCTTATTTGCCTTACACACATTGACAATGAGGAATTTAGCATTGTATTTTACTCAACTCATAAGTCATTTGCTTTTAATTCGTATGTATATTATAAGTGTGTGTGTTTGTGTGTATCGTTTATTGGTGCATGTATTGAATCTGTTTGTATGTGTAGTTGTGTGCGAGAGATAAAGTGTTTTCAAGTTGTCCTGTATTGTTGAGGTCAACCCATTTTAGTGTTCGGCTCGCATACTACTCAAACACAAATGACAATGAGAAAGCGAGAAAGATAAAGAAACAGAAAGAGATAGAAAATGAGAATGAGAGAAGGAAAGTGAGAGATAGAGAGAGATAGAGAGAGATAGAGAGAGGGAGAGAGAGAGAGAGAAAGAGAGAGAGAGTGAGAAACAGAAAGCGACAAGGATGTGCACAGGGAATTTTCTTCACCACTTTCCATTAGATTCAACCATAACGATGGTAAAATTTGTTCATCTTGTCTCATCTCATCTCTTGTCTCAAGATGAGTAGTTGTAGTGCGGTGCGCTAGCTATTTTCGTAATTCACATGACCGCATCTATTTTCATTTCTTATTGTTGGTAAAGCAATTACACACTTTTGCTCACATTCGACATTCGAAAATGACTACAACGACGACGATGACGATGACGATGATGATGAAGAAGAAGAAGAAGACAACAACAGCAATAACAACAGCAACAGCAACAGCAGCAGCAGCATATTCATTCGATAGATTCATAACCAGATGTGTACCGAAAGTATTCACATAAAAATACCATCACAATCACAAATCATTTTCGAAACGAAAATTTATGAACGAACACGCAAAATTTTCGGAATTTTCGTATAGTCTTTCCGACGGCTATCAGTTTATATGTGTATATATCGAAATGTAAAATGGACAATAAAGAAGCCGGCATTTCTCTTGCCTGTGACCTATGTGTATTGAGCCTGCTGGCTCTTTCACTTTGGGAACAACAATTGGTGTTGTTGTTTCTCGGGCGGTTGTCTTTTAAATGCCAAACCCTTTTGGACAAAGCATGAGTGAGAGAGAGAGAGAGAGAGAGAGAGAGAATGAAGAAAGATAGAGAAAGAAAAGGATCGAAAGGAGCAGATGGTGATGGAGATCAATTCTAATGTTCAAAAACTATAACACAGAGTACAACATTCAAGTCCCAACCATAGAAATGACAATTTTGAATGCTACGTTTGGAATTTCAGCGTCGCAACAACATTAACGACAAAGTACCAGTTGCCAGAAGTTCAATGTGCACCAACATAAACACACACACATACACACACAAACACACACACACACACACACACACACACACACACACACACACACACACACACACACAACTGAAGTGCCATCGTTTTCATTTCGAGGTCGCAGTTTACTATATGAAAGAATTGCCTCATGTTATGGCTACGTTATTTCGATCAAGTGGCATGTGGAACTGTTTGCATGTTAAAATGCAAACCAATAGCGCAAAAATTTATCGAAAACTTTTACAACACAAACCAACACACACACACACACACACACACACACACACATACTCTTGCCCACATTTATAGATATTTGTAGAACACAATTGACGATTGAAACTCAATGAGCTTGCTCTATAAACATACAGCAGTGCCAAATGCATATTCCCGTTTCTCTCCGTTTAATCTCAGTTGTTTTTTTCTTTCTTTCTCTTGAATTGAATTGAATTGTGTCGATTTGTAAGCGACTGGCAAATAAGGAAGAAAAAAGAAAAAAAAATATCAAGTTGAAAGAGAGAAAAAAATGTATCAGCAGCACAAACATCAAAAACTAGAAGCAGCTAAACAAAAAGTTTCCACTCCGATTCCGAATCGAAAGCAAGAGCGAAAAAGTAAGAGAAGACAGAATCAAAAAAAAAAAAAAAAAAAAATTCCTTATTTTTTTTTTTCTTTTTTACAAAACAAAAATTCATCCAAAACTAATACGATAAAAGCAATCAAAATTCGTTATCTGGATCATTCGAAATTTTATTGTATATGGATCTGTGATTGGTAGTTCAGAATAATCAACAATCGTATGCGCGCATTCTTAGCGGTCGCTTGACTCAAAAGCAATTCAAGAGTTGAGTTTTGCTTTTGGATTTTCAGCCAAACTCAATTTTTAGTCAATGCATGTTGACTATATGTAAAATGTTGAAATGTGTAATGTTGAAAATGGGCAATGCAAAATTGGAATGAGAACGGGAATGACAACAGCACGCATAATGATGCTTCGTGATTTTTATTTGAATATCTTGGTTTTATTTTTATTTGCATGCGTGGTGGCTCATAAATGGCACCACATCCACGTTGCGTTCATTTATTGTGTTCATTGGTATGATACGTACAAAACACATTCGAATGAGAGGGGGGGAGAGAGAGAGAGAGAGAGAGAGAGAGAGAGTGAGAGCAGCATGTCAATAGGCCTCTGTGTGTTGGCTAATGAAGCCAGTTGGTGAAAGGGGTTAAAAGGAATAGACAGATGCAGAACGTAAAAGAGAGCAACAATGAGCAATGAATTGAAGTCGAAAAGAATGAAATACAACACTCAATAAACATACGCAAACAATAAAGCATGCAATTTGTTTATATACACATGGCATTAAAGCACACAACTATTTCTTGATCCAACCAATAACCATTTCTCTAATTTGATAACATGTCCATGATTGTTGCTGTTGTTATTTTTGTTGTTGATGTTGTTGTTGTTGTTGTTGATGATGATGTCGTCGTCGTCGTTGTCGTTGTTTTTTTACTTTTGCTGTCGCTTCTTAAGCACACCAACTATGATTTCGTAATCGCATTGTATGTTACGTAGTTAGTGTCATAGTTGTCGCATTTGTCGTCATCCTATTTACGGTGTGTGTAACATTCAAACGTAATGGCTTTTGGTGTGTAATGCTTTTGTGTTTGCAAATGCTTTTTGGTTAAATTCAAAATAAAAACCATTAAAAAACTATTTTCCATTTAGATTGTTGTCTTTGTCTACATTGGTATTTAACCCGAACGTAAAATTCACTGGGTTTTGTGCTCTATCTAGGATCAAAAAAAAAAAGACACACACACACACCCAAAGAGCGAGAGAGAGAAAGATAGATAGAGAGAAAGATAGATGGAGAGAGAGAAAGAGAAAGAGAAAGAGAGAGAAAGAGAAGGAAAAGTACGACTTTCAGTTTGTGTATGCACTTGAACCGAACTTTCAATTCGTATTGCACAATCAACAACAGAACAATAGAGAACAAGAAGAGACCGCGCAATCAGAGAATGAAAATTTTCCATGTGTCTGTGTAGAGACAGACAGTGCATAAAGTATGGGCTACCATATGAAATACCATATCAACCAAACACATTAGACGAGATACATTTGCTGTTTTGTATCGTTGATCACTTCCCATATCTCATTGTCCACTAGATGTGTATTCAACACAAATAGAGAAGAATTAGGATGACAGAATGGATGATAAAAAAGAGAAAGGAAGAGATTGAGAGAAAATGGGATAAATAGAGGGAGTGAGGATAGAGAAGGAACAACTGAATGTTTTATGTTGGACTTTGAATTTGTATATGTACGCACATTTGCGGCGGAAATTTAAAGAATCAAAAAATGCTGTCTCAATGCTATTTCCGCTCCATCCACCTGAAGAGATGAAGAGGAAGAAGAAGAAGAAGAAGAAGAAGAAGAAGAAAAAGACAAATCTGAATGGTTTTAGCCTTCTAACGGCTTTATTATTATGGCATGTGTGCTGAGATCGTATAAATCGCGCGATGATGCCAAACCACATCAACAATAAATATAAATCTGTGACAGGACTACTTTTTATTTGGACGATTTTCCCCATCTCGTTCTCTTTCTATCACTTTCTCTTTCTCTCTCTCCCTCTTTCTCTCTTCCTCTCTTTCCCGCTTTGTCTTTCTCTTCACATTATTGATAAATAATCAAATAAATAATACATAAAACCAGGCTGAAATAACGATAATTTGCTTACGTCAGTTATTTGTGTGTTGTAAGTATTGTAGTGCTTATAAAGGCACACTGTAAAGAATCAACGAAGCTAAACGGAGACGAAAATACGCAACACCAATTCATTTTTGTGTTTTATTCTGTTCTGTTCACTCCATCTAAAATCGTTAACATCTCATGACTATATTCGTTTTTGGGCCGAATTTTCGGTCCATTTTCCGTTTGCTTTTTGTTTTGGTAGTTGGTTGTCGTTTTCGTTTTCGTTTTCGGTGTTTTCTTTTCTTTTCTTTTTTTTTTTCTGTGCAGTTTTGTGTGCTTGAAATCATCCAAATCTATAGTATAATATATAGTGTTTTTGTGTGAGTAGCATTGCAGTTGATTTTCGCATTCAATTCATCATTTATGTGTATATTGAGAACGTAAACCTCAGCCTTTTTGCGTTTTCGTTTTCTATGCTTTGGCCACTTTTTGATCGGGGTTTTCTTGTTCTCCTTTGCGTTTTGCGGCCAAAAACATTCCATTCACATTGAAAACTCATTCCAACATTTTGTGCTCACTGAATGTGAACAACTCATTTCCTCTCTCTCTCTCTCTCTCTCTCTCTCTCTCTCTTTTCGCCGTTTTAATTAAGGAATCATATGTGTGTCCATTTTGTTGGCGTTTATAGCGATACAATAATCCCCAATGTTCGAATAAATGGAGCAAACGGTGAAAGAAAAGCATTTCTGCATTTAATTGTATATAAATATACATTTGCACGTATAGATCGTGTCTGAATTGTAACCAAGAATGAATGAGTATGTGTTGTATTATGGGGCCGATGATGTACCAAAAATCACATTCCTTTAAGTGAGCATAGGTCAAAGATTCAATGTACGCCCTAATGGTTCAGCATTACAGTGACCATAACGCGATGATATCCAAATATACCAACAAAACGGCACATTATGTATACAATATTTTCATCGTCGTTGTCGTTTTCGTTGTCGTCGTCATCGTTGTCATTGTCGTCGTTGTCGTTTGCATTAAAATGCCGGCCGCATGTATTGTGAACATTCATTGTAAGTGCACGACCGAATACTCACATTTGCCCACCAAAAATTGTTTTCGTGTTTCAATGGAATGTTCCGGCAAAGGAGGTATATTGAAATTGATACTAATTCCATAGCATGCAGTTTTGTGTCTTTGAAATTACCAATATTTTGGTGAATTGAACATTAAATTGTATAGTCAATATAATGTAAAAGAGTTGGTGCACAAAAAAACAATTGCAAACATAGTAAGTAACATCATTTGCTTAATTTTACATTGAAAAGATTCAGAATTCCTACAAAAAAAAAAATCGACAAACAAAATTTGTACGTTTTGGTTTTGTATAAAATTACTCAACGATTTGTTTCAATGAAAACAAAACTAAAATAAAAATCATTCAAATTGCATGCGAATTTGATAATTTATGTGAATAGAACAACGTTGACCGTTTGTCAAATGAAAAAAACAAAAGAAAAACTTACGAACAAAGGAAAAATAAATCACAAAAAGTGGCTTTATTTAAAAAATCATTATTACTATGGCTAGTTTGCACCTGACATTCGGTGTAATGGCCGGTTTTTATGAATATTCAACATTTTGGATCCCTTACGCAAGCAAATTACTCTACGCTTCTTAAATGTTCAATGTGTTTTTTTCTCCTCTTGTGTGTAAGTGTGTTTTGTGTTGTGTTTAGTCTGTGTGCCTTTCGTTAAAAATGCAACATTTTCTCCTAATTGAAATATCATCTTCATCGCCCGTTGACCTATATCACAAATGAATCACCTTCATTTTGATTAATTTTCCCAAAATCCAACAAACCTACCATTTCAACGAATTTCATGTTAAATGTAACGTTATTTGGCCATTCTACAGGCTGTTTTCTGTTGAAATCTTAAATATTTTATACATGTTGCCCTAATGCAAATGTTTAATTGCATTATTTGTCTGTGCTCAGTAGATGTGGAGATTTCAACTAAAGCGAAACCATGTAGAACGATCATTACAAATAAAGATAGAACCATTTTCTAAAGTTGAAGAGAGCAAGGGCGAGAGAGAGAGAAAGAGATAGAGAGACAATGGGAGGGATGGTGAGAGAGAGAAAAAATAAGAAATAAAAGAAGGTTTACTGCATCATCGATAATATAATTGGACACATTCAGCTCGAAAAATGAAATCCTCACACAAATCTCATTTAACAATTTGTTATTTATTCGTTTGAGAAAAATCCTTATTCTTAATTCAGACAACGTACTAGACATACCTATCAAATAAACATGATGCACGTCGAATACATACAAATACATCGCTCGCAACATATTCAAGCGACCGATATGCGTTCACCAACCTTGCAGGCGTTTCACGTGCATATCTTTTTCGCATTTTTATATTTAACATTGTCGTTGTCGTCATCGTTGTCGTTTTTATGCTTTCATTTAAAAATATCTCTGCGAAATCAACGAATTGTTTACTAATTTTAAGTCTTGAACTTTATTTCAATTGAAATTGCGCAGTAAATTGAATTTTATTAAGCTTTGCAATCATTTGATTGTGTATTTTCATTTCTCAACTGCAAAATTTTAGCGCACTAAAACGATTCACAAATACGCAGTATTTAGATGCATTGGGATATAACTAATTTCGAAAAACCTTTATAATTTGATATGCATTTTCTCTCTCATTTTCGTTCTTTCTTTCTTTCTTTCTTTCTTTCTTTCTTTCTCTCTCTCTCTCTCTCTCTCTCTCTCTCTTTCTCTCTCTCTCTCTATCTCTCTCCCTTTCTCTCTAATTTCCTTTATCCGTTTCTGTTTTTCTTTCTTTCGTTTGTATTAGCATATGATATGCAGGCAACTTTAAGCCACTTTTTCAACCGCCGCAAGAAAGTACTAGAGTTCCGATGAAAATGTTGCACAAAAATATGCTATTGCCACTTTTTGTGAACATTAACATCATCATCATCATCATCATCATCAAACCGAAAACCGTACAAACCCATAATAGAATATGTAGCATAATGAAACATTCATATCTGTAACGAACCACATTTGTAAATTATGAAAATTCAATGTAGGTTTCTGATCTGTTTGGCTCATTAGTTGTACATGGCATTTGTACTGTATACATGTTGACAGGTGAGAGTAGCATTTTCAAACTGACCAAATACTGGTTTTCTGTAGTTGGATTTTGTGTATCCATGTATCCGTTTGTAATGGCCACAACGGTGTAACTTTGTCGAAAAATTAAGATTCTGTATGTGATATGTGGATAGCATAAAGCAATGAGCAGGAGGGGATGAAAACAAAAAAAAAAGGCAAATCATTGAGCTTTTATGAGATAGTGCTGTCACTGACGATGACTGGCTCGGTTGTTTCAACTGGCCTGAAAATCATTTGGATAATTTTACTGGGAGCATTTACTTTTATGTCACAATTAGTGTCGATGTCTCGGTAATATGCGATTTTAACTAATCCAATTGTACTTGCAATTTGTGCTGACTACCATACAACGTGCTATCCGTTATATGTACATATGCGCCTGGAAGCAACCAAAAGATAAAATCTATTTAGGCCTGAAGTAAACGAAATAGCAGCAATTCCCATTCTCTTGCTCTTGCTCTTGCTCTCGCTCTCTCTCCATCTCTCCTTCTTTCTCTCTCTCTCCTTCAATCTATCTGATGCGGCTCTTCTACAATGCTGAACAGATTGCAAGGAAAACCAAATTACAAGAGAGAAAGCGACTGCGAAATGAATAGAGAGAGGAGAGAGAGAGAGAGAGAGAGAGAGAGAGAGAGAGAGAGGGACAGAGAGAAAGAAGAAATGAGGAGAAAGAGATAGAAAAGATGAAAAAGAGAATGAGAGAGAGAGAGAGGGAAAGAAAAGAAGAATGAGCCAGAGTGATCACCAAATCTGATTGTGTCTGGGCTCGGTGTTGATATCCGCATACATGATTCGCTTTTTGTCCTTCATCTCTGCATCTTTTCCTTTCATACCAATATCTGTTTCGGAATGTGAGATTGAGAAAAAGGTCATGCAAATTATTTCTTTTTTTTTTATAAATCAATTATGCGAACAGTCTTTGCCTAAGATGTATGCATTCTCATATGTGGAATGGTTGGTTAAATTGATTCAAAAATGAAGTTAAAATCGTAATAAGTTCAGTTCAACGATTAGCGACACAATAACGGAGAGAGAAGAAAAAAAAGAAGAAATGATTCAAACTGCAGAAATTTGTTGGGAGAATAATTTCAATGGCATTTTTGAATACGGAATTTAAATTGTTGAATTGAAAAGAAATCCATTTTTGGTTAGTCGTTCACAGTCATCCATTGCATTCTTTATGTTTTTTTTTTTTTTTTTTTATTCATGTGAATAAAATGAATGAGTGATTCATTCGTGGCTTTTCTTTTTCACAGAAAGATAAAAAAGAAGAAATATTCCAACCAATGTGAAATACTCCGTTTATATAATTTGATTTATGACAACTTTGCATGATGATCCAAACACTGGATTTTTATGGGTTGTATAACCATATTTTTTTTTTCTTCCTTTGTATTGTGGTCTTCGTTTAATTTGTGTCAAATGAAACTGATGATGAATAAAAAAAAAAAATGAATGCCAGAGTGCAAGCGAAAGAAATCACGAATGTCTCTATTAATCGAGATGGAATGGAATGCAATAAAATAGTGTTGTGCATATTTATGATGAAGGGTCCGGTTGTCGGTACCTGTAAACCATGAATCAGAATACCTACGCTTGCATTTTCTTTACGCGAATAGTACAAAAAAAAAAGAAAAAGAAAAACGAACACAGAAAATCCAGCGAATGCGCTGCTCTCTGACTACAATTAAATGCTGTGTATGCAGGAAAATTTCTATACCGAGTGGTATGGTGTTTCACTCCTTTTATACTTTCAATTATGTTTCCTTCCATTTCAATGCAACTATTTTGCAAGTGGTTATGGCAGCCGCAAAAACAGGTGAACACCAATTCAATGAAATACATTATGTATCGACAAAGCGGTTTTCTCTCTTTCATTTTCATTCTTCATTTTTTTTTTCTCTTTTTAGTTCACTTCCTTATTCTCTCTCCCTCTCTCTCCCCCTCTCTTCACCTCTCTTCACCACTCTTCACCCCTCTTCACCTCCCTCTCTCTCTCTCTCTCTCTCTCTCTCTCTCTCTCTCTTTATCTGTACGTTTTTCCCTGCCTTTCTCTTCATGTATATCGCTTTTTGCTTCCAAATTGTTTGAATGCGAAAGATATTAATTGCATTAATATTTCGTTTGGTTTTTTTTTTCATTCTTCTTCATCATCGCAACAATTCATCCAATCGATTGGCAGTGTTCGCAATGCAGCAACATTTGTTGGAATAATCATACCAAAATTGAAGCCGAAAAAGAGCAAAGAGATGAAGGAGAATGAAAAGAAGAAGAAGAAGAAGAAGAAGAAGAAGAAGAAAAAAAATAGGCAAAGTTTCAACTCTGGCATAAATTGGAAAGCATTTGAGATCAACAGCAGAACAAGTAATAACAGTTTCGAAACAATCTATAAATCAATAAACATTGACTTTATTAAGTTTTTCCACTGTAGACTTTTCATTTTGGCCATGCGATTTACACTGCAAATGAATTGCCACAAATAAAATCGAACGAATGACGGAAGAAAAATGCGATTTATTTTTACTATTGTTGTAACGAGTACAGTTAAATGGATTTAGCCCAATTTTTTTCCCCTCTGTGAGTGTAAGTGTGGTGTGTGTGTGTGTGTTTGTATTCCCTTCTTCTCTTCATTTCATTCTTTCGTCTTGCTATTTTCTATTTCATTTCGACAGTAAATTGACTTGAACTTTATCCATTTCTAATAATGCAATGTTTGTTGCCTGATCGGTGAACCATATAGCCTAACGTTCACTCATCACAAACTCGTGTTGTATCTCTTGAGTGAATGGGAAATAAAATCCCAAAAAAAAAAAAGAATAAGTCGACGGGAAAAAAAAAATATTGAAAATTCGCACACCCAAGAAACGCAACGTAAACTCGAGAAAGAAAACGAGTAATAAAAATCGAAATCGGCATCGCATTTTAAAATGTGAATATTCAACATTGGAATGTGTCATTTGATGAAAACATGGGCGAACATTAAATGTTGTGTGCCTTGATGTCGATGTCAGTGTTATTGGTTTTGCGGGAACATTTTTACGTTCGCCTCTCTCTCTCTCTCTCATTCTCTCATTCTCTCTTTTGCTCTTCCTCTCGTATCAACTGTTGTATTCATCCTTAAATTCCGCATACCCAGCACACTAACACACGCATACGCAAAATAAATTCAATCAAGACTTGCATAAATAGGCCAGTTTTCTTTTTATTCTACTTGTATTCATCTCTTTTCGTTTGCTCAGTTCTTAAAATAAATATGTATTACGGTTTATGGTAGGCAGTAAAGCTTGCCTGCTCAAACGCAATCATACATATCGTTGATTTTTCTCTCATCTCATGTTTAATGCAGTTAATATGGAATGAAATCGAATAGACAAACAGTTTCATAGTCAAAGGCGGTACATACGCACAAGCATATTAGTTGAAATCAGCACCGAAGCAATGACAGCAAATAATAAAATTAAATTTTATGAGAGAGACTGAGACAAAGGAAGCAACAAAAACTTTTTCATGATTTTTTTTTTCGCATTGTTTTGGTGCCGAAAAAAAAAACAACAACAACAACAGATTCAACGCATTTTCAGTTATACTCTATTTGGTATTTGATAGCTTTTATTAATTAAATATGCGAATTCTTCAATATATTTGCAAATAAAAATGTTGAAAATGCACAATAAAAATCTCTATCTGTGAATATTCACAAATTGATTTTGCCAATGAATGAATGATTTAAAGTTTCATAAAATTTATTTTCTCTTCTTGAGATGATTGCTTCAATAAAAATTATAATTTTCTTTTTTTTTTTCGATTAGCAATCAAATTTACAAATTCATTATAAATCATTGCACCCATTTGTTCCGAGATTACTCGAGAGTAATGCACTCGGAACATTTATTTTTACCACTTACCGTCTGCCAATATAATTCATACATTCAATCAAATCGTATTGAAGTCTTTTTATGCTGTCGCTGTTCGAATGTTTCAAGTCTATTCAACTCAAGAAATTTCTCCCAATCGAATACTTTTGCAAAAGGAAATTAATCAAAATATTAGATTTTTCTCTTGTTGTGCAAATCAAGTTTTCTCTATTTCTGTATTTATGTCTGTGTGCGACTGTCGTAATTTTCTTTTTTTTTTTATCTTTTTACCGCGACTGAATGCTGATAAATTGCTGTGATATTCATGGTTTGTTTGTATTTTCTTTAAATTTCATTCCATAAATTTGACAGGATATTTCAAATGTCTTTATAAATATTTTGCATCATTTCGAATGAATTCAATCTAAATTATAAAATCAGATTTGGTCAAAATGTGAAAAGAAATTTAACCATTAGTTTAATACAATTTTCATGGAAAATGTATGGATAAAGATGAAGAAACCGAAATAAAATAAAATATATGGATCTGGATGGGCCATTGATGTAACGTTTTTCACTTATTCACCATCTCAATCTATTTCTTTGCTCTTTTGTTTAAATTTTTCGCTCTCTTTCCTCTCGTTCATTTCTAGTTTCCTTCCGGTTTATGTTGTTGTTTAACGTTATTTTCTATCTCAATAGCATTTCTGTTCAGTTAAGTTCATTGTGAATATACTGTTTTTTCTCATCTTACATTCAACAACAATAAAATACCATCAAATTTCAAAGCACGACCACACGAAACATGTTGCAATTGCAGCAGTATAAACATAAAATTGGAACAAAATGAAACTAGACGATGATGATGAAAAAGAAGAAGAAGAAGAGAAAAAGAAGAAGAAGGAAGAGGAGGAGGAGGAGGAATTAAGTAAAATTGGCATGGAAGCGCATTTTCCACATTGGCCCATCTTGAAAGCATCTAAGATGAACAACTAGCAATAACCTTCGGAGCGATAGATAAGAGAAAAAGAGAAGCACAGGAAGAGTGAGAGAGAAAGAGTGGAAAAAGCTAGAGAGAGAGAGAGGAGAGAGAGAGAGAGAGAGAGAGAGAGAGAGAGAGAGAGAGTGAATGAATGAATGAAGAAGGTAGAAGAGAAGAAAAACATACCAAACCAAGAAAACTTCATTTTATCTTAAAACATTATTTTCATCATCAGTTCGAACACTGATTTTTCCTTTATTCCTTTGAATCTTCCTTCCGTTTGCATTGGCAGAGCCTTCCATTCATTGCATATTTGCCAATTACTTGTGCTTTAATTTTATAGCGATTATTCGCTGTTTGTATTTCACATTCCTTTTCTGAATCCCCTTCCTTCCCCCCCCCCCCCTTTCCATTCCCTTAACTCATCGTGTTGTTTTTCTAGTTTTTGTTTTATGAGATTTTTTCCTATTTTCTCATTCTCTCTCTCTCTCTCTCTCTCTCTCTCTCTCTCTTCCTCTTTCTCTCTCATCACTGTCTATGAAAAGCCAAAGCCTCCGTCCGCTTATCTGTTTTGAATGTGACATAAATGAATTTGGATATGTACTTGGATCGCATGGCACGTGGTTTCCCATTATATTTATCAGATGTTATAAGAAGTGTACAAACATGAAACCATATTGAGATTTCAATTTTGTTTTATAGCATTGTAATTTTGATTTGTGCTTTTATTGTTGCGCATTTTCAATATTCATTGTCATTGTGTGTGTGAAGAGGTTTGTGAAAAAGCTTTTTCAGGATGAAAATTTCATTTAATATATATTGTTCCCTTTTTACGTCGAATTTTCCAATGAGTTTTTGTCATCCAGGTATTCTCTCTCTCTCTCTCTCTTTTCTCTTTTTCTCTTTTTCAGCTATATTTTTCTCTTTGGTAGTTGTATGTTTGCAATTTTAAAGCTATTAACCACATCAATCATGCTATACACTTTGAAGCGTTCGAGTGTTTGACATTTTGCTGATTGTTGTTATTGTTTGTTTGCTTTTTTATTGGATTTGAAAAGTCTTGTTCGAAAAGTAAACGGCTCGTTTAAATTATAATTCCATTTTTTTCTTTTTTTTTCTATCTTTCTCTTCTTTCTCTCTCTCTCTCTCTCTCTCTCTCTCTCTCTCTCTTTTTTTTGTCCCTCTCGATCGATGCTTTTGACTTCAAACAGTGTTTGCCATTGTTTGTTACTTTTGCATAGACATGGATACAGATGTTTGTATAAAAAGTAACGCTTCATTCTCTGGCCTTCAGACGCATTTATGGCACGAAATAAGTTTGACGGGTTCACTGAAATGGTTGAGTTTTTATCGCAATTTTATATTTGTATTTGTATTTGTTTTTGTATTAAATACCAAGAGCGGACAAGTATTTTCATTTTGTTTTTTTGTTTTTTTTTTTTTTGTTTTGTTATTTGTTCAACTTTTTTGTTTTTTTTGCTATTGATAAAATTACGCACACTTCAATACAACGATAATTCGCTTTTATTCATTCAATGAGCCAGAGATTTGCAATCAATTTCTCCAATCAAATTCACGTTACCCTTTGGCTGTCCATTACAAATAAATGAACGAATGAATGAAACAAAGAAAAACACAATTCGTACCGAAATTTTATTTAGTATCCTGCATATTAAGGTAACGCTATAAGTATTTCCAGCGAAAAAGCATTAGCACAAAACTCGAACGAAACAAATCGAAACCAAAAAAAATAAATAAATAAAAAGAAAAAAAATATATATAAAAAATAAAAATAAAGGAAACGATCCAACGGTCCGTTAGTAAAGAACATTTTTTCTATGTTTCATTCTCTCGCTTGCAGTTTTTGTAATCCTTATCGTCGGTATTTGTGTATGTCAGTGTTTGATTTTTTTTTTTCTTTTTTCATTTTTTTTTTCCTTCTATTTCTTCGTTTGTTCACTGACGATGGCTTAAAGAGCATACCACAGATTTTATATGTATATCCGAATACATGCAACGGATAAAATGGATAATGACGAAATTATCTCCTGTTTTGGTCGTTTTCACGTCTTTTTCTCCATCTACCTTGTGCTTTATGGCATAAGCACTTTGTAAGTGTGAGTGAATGTGTGTACGCTCTATATTTTTTCGTTTTTTTTTTTTTTTTTTTTTTTTATTTGCCATTTTTCTTGTTTCTCAAATAAATGGCCCAACTACACACGAAGAGACAAAGAGAGGCAGAGAAAGAAAGTGATAAAGAGTGAGAGAGAGAGAGAGAGAAAGCGCGCAAAAAATGAACCCGAAAAAAAAAATAACATGCACACAACGTATAAATAACAGGGCAGAAGGAACGACATTAAAAACATTTAAAAGCGCAAAACGAATATTGTTTCCTCTATAGAGAATAAAAGATAGAGAGTGAAACGCAAGAGACACACATAGAGAGATAGAAAATGAACAAAAAAAAAAAAAACAAAAAAAATAAAGCCAGCACACATTACAGCATACCAATTGAAAAAGTAAAAGAAACGCCTCTTGCCGAAGGTTGACTATCTGTGTGTAATGTTGTTGTCGATTTAATTCGTTACTTTTTTTTCTCTCTCCTGTCCCTGCTTTCTTTCTTCGAACTTCGCTTCTATCTCGTTCGCATTCGACTAAATCTCTCTCGTGTATTTGTTGCATTTTTGGTTCGTTGTTACATGTTTCGTTCTTGTTGTTGTTGTTTTTTTTTTCGTTGTTGTTGCTGTTGCTATTGCTCTTTGTTCATCTTATTTTGGTGCATTTTATGTGTAGTTTTTTCCATTTTCTTCTCGTTAAAATCGTATTTTCTTAACTCGGGTTTCGACATTGTTCTTTTCGAAACATCGTCGTTGATTTAATTCTTTTTTCCCTCATTTTCTCTCTCTCTCTCTCTCTTTTTTTATCTCTGCCTTCTTTTGCTTGTTTTACACAATTCTCATATCAGTTTCTTTTCAACTCCATATATGTCGCACACACATCCTTGTGTGATCCTTCATTTTTCGATGTAACTCGAAAATAGCGATCTCTATATCTTTCCCTCTCTTTTCAGTTCAGTTTAAAATCTCCTTCTTCCTCATCTCTGCTCGTTTGAGAACAACAACAAACAAAAAAAAATGAACAATCTAACATTTTGAATGGCTTGAAACAGAAGCTAGTGATAAAAAAAAAAAAATTTCACCAAAGCGAATTGAATCCATTGCCGCCACCATTCCAGTGTTAATCGCTTTTCATTTTGTCGTTTTGTGTTTTTCTATGCCATGTGAAATATACCGATATGCCCAGTGAAATGCATGGCCGGTAATCTTGTGCCTCGATTTTCGTGTTCACATTGAGGTGCATCAACTTGACTGTGCCATACGAAAGAGAGCCAAAAGATACTTTTGTTTTTGGCATTTTTCTTTTGCTACATACTTTAATGTTTTATGTCATTGGCATGATGGTGTTTTTTTTTTCTTGTCTTTTATTTCATTGTGTTCTCCATCTCCATATCTTTTGATCACTTTTCCTCTCCTTTTGAACTGCTTTAAGCCAAAGTTTTCATTATCACATCGTTGCCGGGCTTGTATTTACTTCATTTTTATCTAGCAATTTTGTGTCTGTGTATCTGCGTCTTTCTCTCTCCCTCCCTTTCTCTCTCCCTCTCTTTCTCTTTCTCTCTCTCTCTCTGTGTGTGTGTGTGTAATTCTCGTTTTTCATGTTCAGCGTTGATTTTAACCGAAAAATTATTTTCAACAATAGCATCAGCCAACACAGCAGTAAGGGTGTTTTAAACAATATTCAAGCGCAATGAACACAATTTTATCGTTACGCCAACATTTATTTTAATATTATCATAAGTGTATAAGAACGACCGATATGTATAGCATAATATCGTTGGCATTGAAGGGGGGGCTATTTGCAATGATTTTGTGAGAAAAATATTCAAGTGCACTTTTGGCTATTTGGGGTACGTTAAATGTGAATGTGTTGAAAACAACGGTAACAATTCCGTCAACCAAAAGCAATTTTTTGGTTTTGGCAAAATTGTTTTGGCTGGTCGGTGGCTATTAATTTTGTCAGCGATGCATATTTTGTAGACGCAAAATCGTCTTCTATAGAATATGAACCAATGCGCGTGGGTACTTTGAAGCTCATTATGCCTGTTAATGGCCAATATGCTTAAAACTACTTACAGTTAAATCCACATTTTGAAGACGGTTTTTGCAAATGATTCTCATCTTCGTTAAATTTCATCACTTCGTTGTCGTTCATCTTCTTTTATTTTCCATTGAGTTTCGTAGCTCGGAATGGAATGCTTTTTTTTTTTTTTTTTTTTGTTTTTTTTGTTTCTTATTTTCCCATTTTCACTTTATGTGCTATTATTATGTTCGGGCAATAAGTTGTTTTCTCTCCTATTAATTATTCGTTTGGCAAAAAAGCATTCTCTGGCGATGGTCCCAATCTTGGGCATTTTTTACGCCTTTTTTTTCCTCATTCACTGTGTGTATGCTACGATGAATTTAAGTTTTTCGCATTTGCATCGAAGAATTTTTAATCGCACCATAAGAGAATAGACAAACAATAGCCAGTTCAAAAATGTATAGCTGTTGTTGTGTGTGTGTGTGTGTGTGTGTGTGTGTGTGTGTGTGTGTTTGTATGGGTGCCGGTGCGGGTGGATGGGCATTAAAAGCTAGTGTGAGGCAATACATCAGCAAATGTACCCAAACATAAACACTAGTGCCTGGTGGAAACATGATAATGCCAAATGTTCGGAATAACAAAACGAACGGCAAAGACGGCGACAACGATGATGATGACAAAACAACAACAAAAGAAAAATACATACAACAGTCGAGCCAAAATGCAGGAAAATCAACACTTTAAATTTTAAAACTGAATTTAAACTACGAGGATTCTCTTTCTCTCCTTGTCTCTCTCTCTCTCTATCTCATACCTCACTAATGCACTAAGAGAAACGGAAGGACAGAAGTGTGGAATTAATAACCATAGAATACATTTTAAGTAGCATGGGAACGGATAAAGGAAACGGTAAATGTTTCATTTGATATTATTTTCGTTGAAATGGGAAACGAAGGTATGGGAGAGAGGGAGAGAGAAAGAATCGCGGTGACAGCAGGCGGGTGAGTATGTATGTATGAGTATGTGCGGCGAGCCAACTAAGTGAAATCGAGATGAGAAACATTCACTCGTTGTTGACAAGATCCATTGTTTTTTTTTTTCTCTCAAATTTGGTTGCCTTTTACTTCTTCTTCTTCTTTTACTGCTTTATTTCGTATGAAGCGCCATTGCAAGCGAATTGAAAACAAAATTTTAAAATATGCACCAACTCGTATAAATTATTTAACTTATTCCACTGTTTTTATCTTTTCTTGACTTTGCAGTTTGGTTGGATGGTTTATATCGTTCTATCTATCTCACTCTCTCTCTCTCTTTTAACTCTATCTCTCACACTTGTGCACTATCACACTCCTGTCTGTAGAGTTGTTTTAGCATCATACGTGCACACGTTCGTACACATCGAATGTCAGTGCAGTGAAAACTCTGCGCAAATGAAAATATTTACTTTGATTTGGATGCATAACGAAAAACTTTTATTTTTCGCTTTTAGCATTTCAAGTGTTGAATAGTAAAGTGTATGTGTATATGTGTATGTGTGTAGCTTTTGATACTTTTTGGCTGTATGCATCGCGTGTCGTTCTCTCGCTCTAAATACACACTGTGAATAAACTCAACCGCACACATTTTAGTTTGATTTAACTCACAATAAATCCGCATCAATTCTTTGGAAAGACGGCGAAAATGAGAGTGAGATTGAGAATGGGAGAGAGAGAGAGGGAGAGGGGGAAAGAGAGAGAGGGAGAGAGAGAGAAGGAAAGAGACAAGGAGAGAGAGACAAGGAGAGAGAGACAAGGAGAGAGAGACAAGGAGAGAGTGAGAGAGTGAGAGAGAGAGAGAGAGAGAGAGAAAGAGTGAGAGAGAGAGTTTCCAAAGTGAATAAAATTTGAAACGCAGGGAGAGAAAGAGAGCAATGGAGCGAGAGAGTGAGGGACCTAGAGTAAGATTAACTAAAAGAAGCAGTAGAGGTGGGACAGCGAATCAGCCAGCAAGAGAGAGTGTGTGTGTGAGAGAGAGAGAGAAAACAAAATAAAATAAAAAAACAATATTGAAATACGAAATGAGTGAGAATTGAATCCGCCACAATGTTTTAGTTATAATAGTCAAAGTGGCATGGAAAATCTGTTACATTCGTCATTGTAGTCATCATTGTGGTATTTGCGTGTATGCGTTGCTCTATAACAGCATCAGTTCTAACTTCCGTATGTATATAAGTGCCACCGAAAAATTACAATGCATTTTGCACATCGAAAAACGAAGATGTCGAATGGAATTGTGAGAAATGTAAGTCAAGTGGATTAAAATGTTAAGTTTTAACCATAATGGATCCATATTCCATTGAATGAGAAAACTGACATTTTCGTTGTTTTTCTTTTCGCTTATTTTCATATGATTCCGGTTTTCAATATAGTTTGAGTGTGCTCTCAACAACACATCCCCACATTATTTTGCCTTCACTTTTTCATTCGTTCTCGTTATGTACACACATTTTTACTTGGCTCGCCAATAAACAGACATTGTAGCAAATGCAATCTTTTTTTTTTTTTTTGCCACTTATTTTGCACACATTTCAAGTTTTCGCTCTTTTTCGCATGATTCACATGGCAGATCATCATTTTAACTTGAAAAAAAAAAAAACTATTGCACAGATTGGAAAATGCCTTGGTCCTGCGGGACTTTCACTACCAGATCGACCAGATCATCTGTGTGTGATGTGCTTGCCTCGAGTAAGATTAAACCATTGTGTATTTTGATTTTTCACTCGATTCATAAGAACATATAATGTACCATATACCATTCAATAGACGGGAGTCTAGGTTTTGCATTTCACGTCTTGAATTTCTCTATTGAAATAGATTTGAATTGGTCCAAACAAACAACACCCGATTCTTATATCTTTTCGCCTACATTTCCCACAAATTTTTTTCACCCTCGACTCTGTCTCTCCATATTCTGGTTCTCCCATTCTCTCTGAGAGAGTCTCTGAGATTTTCTCCCATTTTTTTTTCTCCCTCTCTTTCTCCCTCTCTTTCTCATATTCTCCTACTCTAATCTACTTTTTGTCTCTCTTTCTTTCTTTCTTTCTCTCTTTCGTTCTTCCTTTCTCTCTTACGTTCTTCCTTTCTCTCTCTTTTTCTCTCTCTCTCTCTCTCTCTCATTCTGTCTTCATTTCCATCATGCATTTACGGAAAACTACATCAATGAATCACAAAATCTCTACATGACACTGGATAAAGATGCAATTTGAAATATTAGAAGGAAAATATTGTGAAAATTTAATGAACGCCCTGTCAAAAATACCAAGTCATTCATCATTGCGTCAGAGACGTGTTCATTCCTTAACCGTATATTTTCAACATAATATAATTTGAAAAATATACAATATATTTTGCTATTTCCCGAAAATCATAGTCGCACAGTGTTTAGGTATTTTGAAACAGGGAGGCAAGACACGCATTGCACATGATTACTTTTCCGTTGCGTTCTATTTGCCATTCGAACACAACATATTCACTGAAAATATGTGCTCAAACCTTATGTAATGTGCATATCACAAAACTAGATGAAACAATAACTTAACGCATTATGATCGTTCACAACTTTGTTTGGCATTTATTCTTTTTTTTTCTCTCTCTTTTTCTTCTTCGTCTTTTCATTCATTTTCTACTCTCAAACCTAAAATTACTTCCGTTGACGCAAGCACTAAATGTTGATTACATTTTCGTGTGAAGGATTAAAAATGAACGTCAGAATATACGTTAATCGTTTATTTTAAGCTTTTAATTCACTCATATGGATGAGGTTTTTCAAATGATAGAAAGAAGAATGAGACTTTCATTCAACTGGATAAAAATTAATGGTTTCGCATTCTTGCATCAACAAGATGGACCATACATTAAGAAAATTATAATTCAGCGTTCATGTTGTAAAATATAACGTAAATTCAAATTAGACATTTATCAATATCACCAATGTAAATTTTTAATATTAGATATTTTATGGTAAAATAAAGCATTTTGAAAACGAAATTATTTTTGCTTTATCGTTGAATAATCTTTATTGAATGTTAATAGCAATGGATGCTATCGTAAATGGTGTGAAAAATTTGAAAGAAAAATGTCATCGAGACTAAATTGTGAAAATACTAAGTCAAAATAGTAATGATAAACATGCCACATCCGTTCTGTTAATTTATCAAAATTAGTAATAGATCCTAACTTTGGTTTGAAAATCTGAAACAAAACATTGGCTGATGTTGTGCACATCTATTTATATGAAATAAATAGTGTAAAAGAAGAGTCGAATGGGATTCGATTATTCATCTAAATGTGTACACAGTACAAAATGTGAACAAGAGCAAAAACGAGACCGAGCATAAATGATTAAAATGATAACTTTTTCACACACTCGCATATTCAGAGATTATAATAGATTTGGTTTGAAATATGAAATGGGTGAAATTGAATGGGAATACAGAAATGTTGTTCAGTTGCGTTTGTTTATATGCATGTATGAATGTTTATGTGCGTGCGTGCGTGCGTGTGTGTGTGTGGGTTTTGGTGTTTTCCGGCAAAAGCGCATATGGAATATTCAGTTTTTATCCGGTATTTTGGCAAAAGCTTCAACATTAAATTATGAACATGATGAAAATGGCGAATGGGACAGCATTCAAAATGGGCTAGAAAAACACAATTGCCGAATCAATTTTTGAACATGATACACAGAAAGAGCTGCGATATGTTGAAAGTGAGATAGAATGAGAGCTTAAGAGTGTGTTAGGGAGGCAATGGAAGAGAGAGGGAGAAAGAGAGAGAGAGAGTGAGAGAGAGAGAGAGAGAGAAAGAGAGAGAGAGAGAGAGAGAAAGAGAGAGAGAGAAAGAGAGGAAGAGAGAAAGATAGAAAAAGAGATGCGAGGTGGCAAAGGGAAGAAGAAGAGAATCATTGAACGGAAAGTGAGATAGAGATTGGGAAAAACAATGAAACAGGATCCTCTCAGTTACAATTCAACGCTTTTATTTTTCGCATGTGCATAAATAATACTATTTGATCGGAATTCCAAACCGCTGCATATACAAGCACAAATCGGAATTTCGCCTTTTTGGTTCGGATTGTTTGTGCATTTTCAGGCTGATTCGTATGCCCATTTGGTGTGTCCTGTGCGAATATGAGACGGCATTTACTGATTTATTTAGTTTTGTTTCAATTTATTTCGATTGAGAATGGAATGAATCTGTAGTTAAATCTAGAATCCACAAAGCCATTGATAGCCAAACGCATCTAAAATATCCTCGAAAACTGTCACACAAACCGTTTTCAGTTCAGCTAAGCTTGAGTCCGTGATATTAATAACACAGGTACATTATAAACAAACACAAACACACACACAAACACATTTGCAGCGAAAAACGAACGAAATCCTATCGCCCAATGGATGTGCTCTGCATTGTATATGCTCACATAAATACACCCGGTTCACATCGTTTGAATGTCAAACGGAAATTTACATATTGTTGTTAATTTGATAAATTAAAATTTATTAAACGGTTATTTATTCACTAACAGCATGTTAGTGTGTTGTTATTTTTACGATTGCCACCATTAAACGTGGTCATATTTTAAAGCCTCATGTCACACATTTACAAACAAAAAAAGAAAAAAAAAAAAAAAAAAAAAAAAAACTCGCTGAATTCTCAATGCATGAAATATATAAATTGCAAATTGTACAATCCCAATGGTTTGGCATTTGTATATTGTCGATAATTTATTTTGTAATCATACGTTATGAGCGTTCTGTTATCATTACCATTATCGCCATAATTATTACGATTTGGTAATTAAATTTATGAAATGTATTCGACTATTAAAAGTCTCATAAGGATCAAAATCGACTAGGGTGAATCGACTGGACAACACACCAAATTGAACAAAATAAAAACAAAGTGGACAGAAAAAAAAAGAAAAAAATAATGGCGAAAACGAATAGTAAGCATACAATAACGTCAATACAGCACGTAGTTCCATGCATTTCCCAATATGAATACTAATATGCTTATACATACAAAGAGCACAGAGATTCATATTTGCGACTAAATTGACATATTTACACGACACGTGTATTCATATAAATTTTGTTAGAGTTGCTCGATTGTCATTTTGTTTAGCGATGGCCATTTGTATATGAAACAAAATTGCCATGCTTTTTACAATGCATCATCATGCTTATCAAAAATATTGCCATGAAAACCATTCAAAATACGGAGCTGGAAATTCAATTTTCATTGATCAAATAATACCGATTCAAATTGTGCGCAAAATATTTATTTCAATGGGAAATTGTTTTATAAATTCAAGTTTGGGTTTTTGAACCCTGATATGTGTATGTCTGTGTCTCTTTCACTTTTCCACTCTTTGTTACTCTCTCTTTCTCTCTCTCTTTCTCTGCCTCTCTCCCTCTCTTCCTCTTTCCCTCTTTCTCTCTCTCTCTCTCTCTCTCTCTCTCTCTCTTTCTCTCCCTTTTTCTCTCCTTCTTTCTCTCTCACATTCTCACTCTCACTCTCCATCACTCTCCATCACTCTCCCTCCCTCTCTCTCTATCTCCCTCTCTCTCATTCTCTCTGTGTGTGCGTATATTTTTGCGTTGAATCCAGATAGATTTACTGATAGTCCAAATGGTTTGGATGTTGGTTTAACACATTTCAAATGGCAGTTATCAACCGAATTGTTTCAGCACTTTTCCTGTACGCGCACCGTTCAAATAAACGCTACGAATTAGTTTCCGAACATTTTTCATTTTCAAATCAAAGGAGCAGCAATGATACATTATCGTTTAACGCTCAATAATCAAATAAATTAGGCATGCGACTTTTGAACATTGAAGTTATTTTGAGCGAAGAGAGTAAGAGAGAATGGAAAGGATAGAAAAAGCGAAGCGATTTATGTTGATTCGTTGATTAAACGATGTGCGAAATGCCACTTTGAAATGATAAGTGGAGAATATCGGCGAAAATAATGTGAAGTTTCCATATTTTTGTAAATTATACGATAATCTCTATACTTTTGCATTTTCAACAGTAAAAAAAAAAAACCTATTTCAAAGCATTCATAAGCGTCACTCTGAAAATTCCATGGGCAATTTACAAGTGAATAAATTTGTTAAATAATGATAGCTACAACGCAAAATTTGGTAAATTAATCCTCTACAAATATGAAAAGTGGTTACACTCTCGGTGCTTTCCATCAAATATGAAACATTCAAAAGGGTTTTCTCTTTTTTGTACGATAGATTAAGCCATAATGGTCATTTGCTAATTTTAACCCTTCCACTCAATGCACTTGTACTGTAAATGTTCACTTGATTTTTCTTAAGTAGCATACACACGTGCATTTCATTCAATTTTTCTCAACCGTTGATTTTTCAGTTGTGTTGTTGTTGTTGTTTTTTTTTTTTTGTTCTCTTTTCATTTGCAACAAGTTTTCCAACTCAATTCGGGACTTTTAAAGCTTTTCATATGTGACTGAATCATTTCAACATTTTCCTTCCGACTGATGCGAGTCTAACAAGCAAACTTATGTTAGGCGTACGATATGCGCTTCCGCTTTTTAAATGGTAATTTCCCAAATAATTTTCTACGAAAAACGATAGATTCAAAGGAATTTCAATGTTATAGCTCATACACAGAACGAGAAAGTGAGAGAGAGAGAGAGAGAGAGAGAGAGAGTGAGAGAGTGAGAGAGAGAGAGAGTGAGAGAGAAACAAGCATGCATACACATAGTCGCATTCAATGAATTCAAATTGATGTGAAACATGTTTGCTTTCGATATCTGCACTGCATACGTCAGCATTAGCTTATTTTAAACAAAATTTGCGAGTAAATTTTTGCAAGTGGAGAAAAAGGTGAAAAAGAAACATATTTACGCGCCACAAAACGCGAAACGTGTTGTGATTATGCTGCTTTTTGGAAGTAATAAATATGTGAAGGGCTGCATTTGAAAACTTTTCTACCTTTCTGTATTTGCCATGTTTACATATCTATCTCTATCTATCTATCTATTATATTTATATATGCAGATCTATAGATTTAAAACGTGTAAAATCCTTTGATGAATACTACCACTGCAACTAGCTTAATTCACCATTTAATCTAAATGTAAGCATGAAACTTACAAAAACTCAACGCGCATTACATTTTCGGGTATTTACTGCACAAAAATTTTCCGGGTGAAAACCAGAAACTATCTCTCTCTCTCTCTCTCCCGCTCTCTTTCTTTCCTTCTCTTTCTCTCTCTATCTGCCTCTCTTTTCTCTCTTTCTCTCTTTCTCTCCTTTCTCTCTCTCTCTCTCTCTCTCTCTCTCTCTTTCTCTCATTCTTTTCTCTCTTTCTCTTTCAATTTCTCTATATGAAATGTACATTTGTATGTTGTTGCATCACGTTACACAAAAACCTCGAACATAATGTGTGCAGAAATGATTCGATTTACAAATGGGGTTGCACTCATCTCATGTACACCGGTGTGAGCACATTGAATATTTGAACGTCACTTGAAAATATAGCAGCTGTAATTGTAAACGACTCTAATCAAATGAGTAATGAGCTGAGATTAACGGTGATAAATACGAAAAAGGGGAGTAAAAATCGGCGATACAAAGTTTTGGCGAAAAATAGAGAGATCTTTTCCAAAAAGAAGCGAAAGAGAGAGAGGGAGAGAGGTTCGAGGGTAGAAAAACGAGGAAAAAATATGATTGAATGCATGGAATGCGGTTGGCAAAGATATCTCCCACACTCAATAAATGAATGAGTAAGCGAAATTCCAAAGCCGGCAAATTACGGAATATTTGACTTTTGTCAAATGTAAGCCGTGAATGCATTCGTTAACGATGCTTTTGCTACATTTATTCTCTGTTTCGTCCATTTCAATGGCCATTTGTTTGCCATAATTTCAAATGGGTTGAAAAAAAAACGAAGCTCCATGGTATGTACTATTTACATGTGTCTGAGAGCGTGTATGTGTGTGTGTGTGTGTGTGTGTGTGTGTGTGTGTGTGTGTGTGTGAGTGTATTTTTGGCTTGTATTTAGACGGCTAAAGTACGGTACAAACAGACAGATTCACATAAATCAATGATGAACTATTCTATAATCTATTTTCTCTCTTCAACGGCGGTTGGTTTGCCATTGCCACTGTCCCCACTGTTTGTTGGTTTTTGCCAAGCAAAATGCTTTGTATACTGTATCGGCCAATTGATAATTCATGGTTTTTTCCATCATTTTCTCATTCATTTCAAAAGCTTTACATACGATTCAATGTACGTCTGTCTGTTTCAATATATGTTTTCTCTTTCTTCTTCTCTCTCTCTCTCTCTCACTCTCTCCCTCTCTCCCACTCTTCCTCTCCTTCTTTTTCTGCTCTGTATATGCTCATTTCGTAATCTACCATAACGTTTATGCGTTGCATGTGATGCCTGTAATTGTAGGTACGGTGGTATATTCAATTATGCACATTTTTCGGCATCAAATACATGTGAAAAGCGACGCATCAAAACTATGCAAAGAATGTTTAAACGACAAATTGGCAAATAGCAATTTATAAATGCTTTCCGTTTAACGATATGGATGGGATATATTGTGTGTGAGGATGAGTATAAGCAGACAGTCGAGCAATGCAATAAAATTGAATGATATAAATAGAGACAGAGGAAGAGAGTGTGAGGGGGAGAGGCAGAAGGGGCGGCAAAGAGAGAGAGATGAATTGAAAAGCTCGAGAGACAGGAATGAAACATGAATTAAAGCATTCTTCAAATACCTAAATACAATCAATTAGCATATTGTACACAAAAATTGCACTGATTTATTCAGTTTACGAATGGCATTATTCAACAAAAACCTTCGACTCACAACATTCAGAAATGAATGTCAAATGGTTAAATAGCAGACACACAGGAAATTTCGAGGAAATGGCAAAGCGACATGAGAAGTTATTCACCAAAATGTCGACTAAAATTTGGACAATTTTTTCATTCTTTTCGTTTATTTTGGCGAAACAACAAAAAAAAAAGATTATCGCTCGCTTGCTCCAATTTCGAATAGCTATTTTCCTCTTTTGGGCTTTCATACATTTTTATATTAGTCATTTCAACATTTTACATCTCTCATGATTTCCGATCGTTTGCTCGTCTTTTATTCGGTTAAAAATTCAGCGAAAATATTTTATCGGGCTCGTTTTCTCTTTCTCCCTAGTTTTCCTGGCCATCGTTCTCTTGTATTTTTTTCTTTCGCTTTAACTCTCCCACTCTCACTCACTCAATCTCTCCCTCTATCTCCCTCTATCTCGCTCTATCTCCCTCTATCTCCCTCTATCTCAATCTCTCTCACTCTCTCTCTCTCTCTCTCTCTCTCTCTCTCTCTGTCTTTCTCTGTCTTTCTCTGTCTCACTCAACCTCTCTTACAATGACTCTTGTCGAAGTAGCGCGCACAAAATGTAAGGCCAATTTGCATGATGATATTGTTTTCGTCAAACGATATTACACCATCGCAAACGCATAGCTATTATTCTTGAAAATCATTTTTGGAATTTACATGTTTTATGCATCGCTACTCGCAAAATCGGCTCTGAGCAAGAGAGTGAAAGAGAGGACGTTTGTTAAATAGACGACGATGACGACCGTACATGTTAAATCATATCAAATCCATTCAAAAGTTCAACATTCCTCGCTAATTTTTTTTTTTCTGTCGTTCTCTGTGAATATTTTTTTTTTCTCTTCTTTGTTCAGTTTGATTCTTTCTTCAAGAACATTCCATCGCATTCAATGCACAGGCAAACATATATTATAAAACACGTTCAACACACATAGACAAAGAGTGAGTAAGTGTAAAAGAAGAGAGAGAGAGAGAGAGAGAGAGAGAGAGAGAGAGAGAAAGAGGGAAAAGGAGGCAGAGAGGCAGAGAGGCAGAGAGGCAGAGAGGCAGAGAGGCAGAGAGGCAAAGAGAAATCAAGAGCGATACACCAAATTCGCACGCTCATTCTCTGTGCACACATAACATAAGCACACTTACAGAGCCGTGAGCATAGCAAAAGCTTTATATTTTATATACACATTGCAATGTTAATTTACAATTAATTAAATGGTATACAGTTGGATGAGCATATTCTATGAAAATGGAAAAAGGAGATGTTGGCGCGAATATGCAAGTGTAATTTGTTGGGATGAGTGAAAATGGTAACCATTACATATGATGCAAATCATGCATTAACAAAAGTATACGATATTCGGTTGCAACCAGTGAATGCTATCGCGTGTATGTGAACGAGAGAGAAAGAAAAAGAGAAAGAGATGGAAAAAGAGGAAATGAGTAAGAGAAACATTTCTCAGTTTGGTTTGGTATTTCATTGCATTTTGCAAATTACACACTTGCCATTTATCAACGTATCGACATTGGCTACTTGAATGCGTGTGGGTGTGTGGGTGTGTGAATGTGTGTTTATGGTATCTGGCATATTTGACGATAGAATAGATAGAAATTGACGTGCGGAAAGAGGAAATGCAGCCACGTATTTAATGATGTATGCAACATGAACATATGAACAATTGAACACATGTACACAATCCTATCTACAAGTATTTTAATTCATCAAAATAAATGAAAAAAAAAAAAAACATAAGCGAATGAGCGAGCGAGCGAGAGCACACACAAAAGAATCTTTGCATTACTCACAATATTTTGCAAGCTCATATACAATCACAGTTTGAGAAGCTTTAGTGATTCTGCCAAAACTATTACGGTGAAATTAAAACGTGCACAATTAAGCTCTTCAAATTAATGCGGATCGGCTGCGATGACAACAAAATGAAACAATACAAAAATGATTTAATCCTGAAATTAGGTAGGTTTTCCATTTACCGAGAATCGACTGTTAAATTGCATGCGAATTACTTGAAAAACATCGTTTAATGTCTTCTACTCATCAACGATCAAACCCTTTTGATTTCATTTTATCACTACGTTCGCTCACTCACTCATTTTCAATTCAACCCGTTGCTCTCTCTTTCTCTCTCGATCTCTTTCTCTCTCGCTCTCTCTCTCTCGCTCTCTCTCTCGCTCTCTCTCTCTCGCTCTCTCTCTCTCGCTCTCTCTCTCGCTCTCTCTCTCGCTCTCTCTCGCTCTCTCTCTCGCTCTCTCTCTCGCTCTCTCTCTCGCTCTCTCTCGCTCTCTCTCTCGCTCTCTCTCTCGCTCTCTCTCTCGCTCTCTCTCTCTCTCTCTCTCTCGCTCTTTCTCTTTCTCTCTCTCTTTCGCTCTCTCTCTCCCTCTGCCTGTTTCCCTCTCCCTCCCTCTCTTCGTCTCTTTCTCTCTCTTTTCCCCTTTTCCTCTTTTCCTTTTCTCTCTCTTTCTCTCTCTCCTTCCCTCTCTTTTTACTACATAGCAAAATTGCATACTTAAACGATAATAATATTAAATGGTAGAACGAACACTATCTCTTAAAATCCGTTTGCTAACTATAAAATAGCTGAAAATATTCGACATGTATGATGAGTTTAATTTCGAGAGATTGGTTCAACCATCCACTTGAAAAGTCAAAAATGTTGGGTATATTATGTGAGTCAGTGAGTGAGTAAGTGAATGAGTGTGTGTGTGTGTTGTGTGTGTGTGTGTGTGTGTGTGTGTGTGTGTGTGTGTGTATATATTCTGTTCTACATTGCATATATCAAAAATATTAAATCTCATTCGTGACACAATTCAAAAATGGCTATGGTAGACACTGATGAGATTTACACTATGCATAAAACTCTGTGCATATTGTACTTTTCTAATAAAGCATAATAAAGCGCCAACATAAAAATGCCAAAAAAATATCGTCATCATCGTTGTTCTCGTCGCCGTCGTCGTCGTCGTCGTCATTCTTTTATTGTCCATATATAGTTTAGGTTCGTGTGTGTGTGTGTGTGTTTGTTTGCTCATATTACTGAAAAACTGTCTAAAGTGTCACACACAATGGCCACATAGGTACTTTCAATTCCTCAACTCCCAAAGCATATTTTTGTCAGTTAAGTGAACGCGATGTGGATGTGCCATTTTGATTTATTCTCACATTTGCAAGTTGACGACAAACCATCACTTGTGTGACGGATATTCTGAACCAAAATAGCAATAAGAAGCACCACAATAATAATAACGGCATTCACAGTTTGTGTGACAGTGGCAAAAGTAAACGACCAATGTGCAATGTGCATGAGTATCATCAACAACATCGAGAAACAGACAAATATTCTCTCTTTCTCTCTTTGAAATGAAAAAAAAAAAAAAACGAAACGAAACGAAACGAAACGAGTGTATGGAGAGATGAAAAAAAAAGAAGAAAAAAAACTAAGCGACTGGTGCTCAGTTTGTGATTGCATTAATGCTTCAGCAAACTATTTGCATTTATACATCTTATAATATAACTGATATGATACATACATTGGCCAGGGTTTGTTTTCGATGTTCGTCATTTTGCTTCACATAATGGAAATTGACTGGAATGCCCGCGCAATTTATGTATGACTAAATAAATAATAAGAAAAAAAAACACACACTTACACCATGATCATCATGGTAATGAAAAAACCAACCAGTCAGCCAACCAAGAATGTCACGTTGAAAGTTATTTGGATTGATCCCTGGCGCACGTATGATATTTACATAATCATTCAGTGCAAGTTTGGATTTGAGTTTGTTACAAAAACTGCGTGTTTTCTTGTTGTTTGCATTCGGTTATGCAAGTGAATGGTTGGCAGTTTTGCATCGAGGCGTGCATATATTGTGTTATTTGTTGAATGTTTGTGCATGAAGCATGAATGTCAACGATACACACAATTTTGCCATTTTGTGTGTGCCCCATTTTCGATAGATGTTTTCTATTTCTGAGGGTGGTGGTTTTGTGCATACAGCGCTCCATTTCTCTTTCTCTCACTAACTCTCTCTTTCTCTTTTTTTTCTCTTTCTCTCTTTCTCTTTTTTCTCTCTTTCTCTCTCTCTCTCTCTCTCTCTCTCTCTCTTTCTTCTCTCTCTCTCTCTTACACACTCTTTCACTCTCATTCAGACGCTTACCCCAATCTGACCCTCATTCACTCACTCACTCACTTTGTACAATGCCACCGACAAAAGTGAGCATCATTAATTTGGTGAAAATCGGTTATGCATCGCAGGGCCATGAAATGAACAACAACAATAACAAGTATTTAGACATAAGCAAATGACAAAAAAAATCGTCACAAATCTGGTGGAAAGTAGAATAAGCATTATATTTGGGTATGATTTTGTTGACAAGAACTGAAAATGGCTTTGTACTGTACAGAGTTTTATTTTTTTTTCCGATAGGTGTGCTGCGATAAATGTATTCAGTGCCGATTTCATGTTCTTGATGCATCGCTAGTAGCGCCTCTATTGTTATTGTTACTGTTATTCGGCTGAATTACTGTCGTTGGTGTTGATACTCTCTGTCTCGTTTCATTTTGAAAAAGCAAGCAAGCAATATAGTTATTAACCGTTTAGTAGCACCATTAGCTGAAAAAGCTTGAGAAGACCATGAAAGTATGTATTCACGTTGCATGCAGTACACACACGACGCTCTGTCTATCACATTCTCTTTCTCGCTCTTCATAAGTTTTTTCCTCTCTCTCTCTCTCTTTCTCTTTCTCTCTCTCTTTCTCCCTCTCTCTTTCTCTCTCTCTCTTATTCTCTTCTCGCTCTTCCTCACTCTTACTCACTCTCCCTCTTTATCATTTACATTTTCTCTCTTACTCTATGTTATTCTCCTATTTTCGTTTACTCTATATGCCTCTCAATTACTTGAGATGCGAACACTCGACTTTTTCATCGCCATGCAATTATTTAGAGTTACTGTACAGTGTACACACACACACATACGTACTTCGATATATACAAACAGGCTCATTTCTCCCTGTCTCATAGCATGAGTACTGAAACTGTGATAGAGAGAATATTTAGTGTATGAAAGTTGCGAGAGTAAAATGTTGATGATGTGATGATATGAAAGCATCAGTGGGCTTGCTGTGTGCGGGATATTTTGTGCCACATTTTCTTTCTCATCTTTATCGTCATCGTAATAATATTTCTTTTCTTTTTTATTTGTTTGTTTGTTAGTGTTGTTTGTATATGTTACATTCAGAGAGGTGTGATTCATTAAAAGTACCGTCTACAATTTGTGTTATGAAAATTTCTCTGGCAGAACATTAAAAACACTTCACAACTAATGCACATATCATCAGTTACAGTCAGTCAGGCACTGGTCGAATGATTCGTCTATTGACGTAAAATTGAAAGCATTCGTTCATGCAATTCAAAAGCATCTCTCTCTCTCTCTCTCTTTCTCTCTCTTTATTCATCCATCCAAAAATCAAAATATATATGCCGTCAAATAAACGGGCAAAAGAATAGCGCATCATCAAATGCATACGCGTTCATATAATGGCAGAAAATGGATTGTGTTTGAAATTGAGAGTGTGATTTGCGTGATGAGCGATTTTGTTAGTGAAGAATGGGCGGAAGGGGGGACGGGTGCCGAATGTGGCAAGAGAACTGAATTGTGTATATGGCAAAATGATTTACACCAAAATGACACAATTTAAAGCTCATTAAATCCAGCGTTGACAAAATCTTTAGCAATTCCAAAAGAGTATGTAGATTTGTGCTTGAAACAGCCAATTTGTCACATTTGTTCCATTTTCCGCGAATGAATCAATTGTGCGTGTATATTACCATCGTTTCTTTTTCTTTGTTTTAATTCACATTTGTGGCATACAAAACATAAATCATGGTATGATGTGATTTAAATTTTAGACACACTTACAATTGCTCGAGAGATTAAGTTATGCAAAAAGTAAATGACATACGCTGAAAATTCCGTCAAGTGCAAGCCAACTAAATAAAAACAACATAATTTTTTTTTTGCGGAATCGACAGTCAATGGTAGTGAGTCTTTCGAAAACGACATTTTGACATAACATCATCGTCGCCACTGTAATTGTTCTCTTCTTTTTGTATATATCATTTTGTCGATGGTTTTTCTCTCGTGCGCAACAACACTATGCAAACGCTTTGCACTTGGGCTCTATTGAAACACAATTTAAACATATCACACGAGTGCAAGCAAACAAAGGTTGTCAACATTCGTTGCAGAAAGAGAGAGAGAGAGAGAGAGAGAGAGAGAGAGAGAGAGAGAGAAAGAAAGAGAAAGAAAGAGAAAGAGAGACAGAGAAAGAGAGAGAAAGAGAGAGAAAAAGAGAGAAAAAGAGAAAGAGAGAAAGAGAGTGAAAGAGAAAATGGGAGAGAGATATATAGAGAGAGAAAGAGATAGTGAGAGATTGGAAGTGAGATTGAGTAAGAGAATGAGAATGTGAGGGAAAAAAAACATTATTATTTTTACCTCTGCCTTCTGAGTGTGCCATTCGATGCTGAGTTTGTACAGTTTTCATCGCTTTTCGCATGGATATATTCATTGTGTACACGATTTCCGCACCATCACCCAGCATAAGCCCGTGTTGCAATTGAATGCAAGCGTTATGTAAAACAACTTGCCAAAAAGACAACAAAGCAATCACACTACAACTCACGTACATTCACATTCTCTCTCCCACAAACTCTTTTTCTCTCTGTCTCTCAAATACATACAAAGGAGCTGATGGTAGCACAGAATGGCTTTCTTCTCGAAGAGGAGGAAGTGAAACGGAACGAAGAACATCAAGTAAACAACATAACACGACCAAATACCAGCTCAACAGACCAAACTAAAAACAGAATAATTAATTAATTAATTATTTTTGCTTGTTTATCCCATCAAATTAATGCCCGATAACGGATCTTCTTTTTAGATGCACAAATAAAATAGGATCATCATCATAGCACACCATACCATCTCCACTGCGCTCAGCTTAGCAAAACCGAAAATATATTTCGGTGACAATAATTCGAGCAGTGGCCGCGCTTTTTCATCACAAATCCGCTTTCAAAATACTGTTTTTCATTCTTGCTTTTCCCACCATCATCATCATTTTCGTCGTCGTCGTCGTCATCGTCATCGTTCATCCAGCATTCACTTTCGTTTTGGATGTCCAAATGGTGCGTTGTTTGTTGTGAATTCAATTGTTAGTAGTCGGTTCGAATGAATAATTGAATTTGGTGCTTGCGTGTAAATTTTCTGTCGCTGGTTTCGCTCACACTCTATCTCCTACTCTCTTTCTACCGTTTTGTTTTTTCACTCTTTTTGCCCCATTCTCTCTCTTTCTCGCTCTCCGTCTTCTGTTTATTCAATCTTTCACTCTCTTGCTTGTTAACTCTACCCATCTCTCTCTCTCTCTCTCTCTCTCTCTCTCTCTCTCTCTTTCTCTCTCTCTCGCTCTCTTACTCTCTATTGCGCATTCTGTCTCCAGCTCTCTGCCTTTCTATCTAATTCTTCTTCCTCCCTCTCTTCCTCCTCCTTATTTCTTTCTGCTCCCCCCTCTCTCCCGTTACATTTTTAGTTGGTGTGTTCCAATTTTGGTATGCAAATTAAATACGCTTTGGGGAAATGGTGAAAAGCGACAAAACAGGCAACCGATCGTAAAAAACGGGTGTTAAAAAGTGAGAAAAAAAAAACACGAAAAACAAAACAAAAACAGGAATAACGATGTCTTTTTTACAGTTATTATAGTCGGCACTGCTTTTTTTTTCGCTCTTTTTCTATGCTACTCGAAAATGATGTTCACCATCAGAAATGTCACTCGAAGGCACATCTTTGTTGGCGATAACATATGTAGCACTTGTTTGAGAATGGAATGCATTTCGCAAATTCTGCGGTATGTGTTATGCACATTTTGAGCCAGGCTGCCTGACTTAATGCATTTCTCTCGTCCTCCATCTCTATCTATCTCTCTCTCACACACACTCTCTCTCTCTCTTTCTCTTTCTATTGCTGTCTTTTTGTCTCCCTTTCTCTCAGTCTCTCAGTCTGATATTCGGTTTCAATGGTAACAATGGCATTGTGCTGAAAGGCGTCGTTGCGATCGACCGTCCATGACTTTTGATCAGCTACATTTTTCTTTTCTTTTCTTTTCTTTTCTTTTCATAAATAAGGAAATTCGGGAGACAGACACAATAATGAGTATTCTAAAAGACAACAAATGAGAACAGAGAACAGAGAAGAAAAGAGATGGAAATGTAGAAGAAAAAATCGCAAATTCATGCTCAAGTTGGTTGAAATCTTTTGTGAAATGTTTCGTAAATATTCGAAAAGTGTCTGAAAAAAAGTTATTTTTTTTCCCCATTCAGTCATTCATTCATTCGGTCAATGCTATCTGGTATACCTGTGAAGTTGAAAATCGCAAATCGTTGAGCCGCATTTTCATCGTCATAGATTGAAGAACTTTTCTTACGATATAATACTGTAATTCCAATCGAGATTTGGCGTTTCTCAACACTCAGCATATCAACAATGATGAATGAGAGAGTGAGAACGAGAGTGAGAGAGAGAGAGAGACGGATGGGTAGTGAGTGGAAAAAAAAAGTTCTAATTGCTTTTGTCTGTGTGCAAACGTTTTTGCTTTACATGTCAAAGCAGACAAATATTTACTATTGTTGAGCTGTTGAGCATGTCTTTCTCTCTTTCACTGTACTTCAACAAATGACACTGACTAGCGTGCTTGTATAAATGGCAAGCACGTGGTTCGTTTCCATTAATAAAAAAAAGTGTTTATTCACGTTCTCTGTCTCCTTCTATCTCTTTGCACTTTTCATTCATTCCTTCATTCTTTCTTTCATATTTTTATGTTTTTTTTTTTGTGAAATGTTTTTGTTTTTGAGTTTCTCTTTTGTGTGTGCAGTGTTTTGATGTGTTCGTTGTGTTTGCGTCCATCATAAATTTCAACACATCATTTTGTATTTCATTCTCAACTCACTCCATCTTTTGCCCCTACCCTCTTTCCCATATTCTCAGTCCCACACACGCACACACACATACACACACACAAAGAGAGACAAAATAAGAGAGGGAAAGAGAGAGAGAAAGAGAGAGAGAGAGAAAGAGAGAGAGAGAGAAAGAGAGAGAGAGAGAGAGAGAGAGAGAGAGAGAGAGAGAGAGAGGGAGAGGGAGAGGGAGAGGGAGAGAGAGAGGGAGAAAAACATTTAAACTTTTTTATTCGTTTATAATGTTCATAAGACTTGATAATTTCACTGAGAAATTAACTGCATAAAATGAGAATGACAAAGTGAGCAAACGAATGAGCGTCGACAACTTAAAATGTAAAGTTATTTGGTGGAACAAATTTTAAAACCGGGACGAAAGAAGCAATTTTTGTTTTTGTCGTTCTTCTTTTCCATATTTATTTTCTTGATTTTTCTTTTTTCTTTTTTCTTTATCATCTCATTTGTGTTTGCTCTCTCTCTCTCTCTTTCTCTCTGCATATGTAAACAGTTTTTATGATGAAAAGACAAATATATGGGGAAAAAAGATTCAAAGCATGCTAGTCATATATGTATAACTACTGTTATGCACGTGGCCTATTCGAATGGTCATAATAAAATAGACAACGTAATCGTATGAAGCAAGATGTTGTTTAGCCATTTACAATTCCTTTGTGGTATACATAATTAAAATTTTATTGAATTTTCCCTGTTCATGCAAAGCTTTTTCCATTTCTTGCAATTTCTTCTTGTTTCCTTTTTACTCCCACAGTAAAATAAGAACCACGACGATGACGATGATAACGACAACGACAACAACGACGATAGATGTAATGGCCAAATGGATGAACTGGCATTAAGCTTTCCAAATGAAATGTTGCCGAAATTAAATATTCATGAATCTCAGAGCCAGAGCTGCATAAGTGATCTTCATACAAAAAGCTTAAATACTATGGAAAATAAATAAATCGTGCACACTCAAATAAATCTTATTTCGAACGAGCGAAAAAAAGAGAAATAAAAACATAAAAATAGAGACAGAACGATAGAGCAGAGAGAGAGAGAGAGAGAGATAGAGCAATAGAGCAATAGAGCAGAGAGAGAGAGAGACAGAGAAAGTGAGTGAGTGAGTGAGAGATAGAGAGTGAGAGCGAAAGGGAGAGAATAAAAAAAACACACACATAAATTCGACTGCACTGACTCTTATTTTTTGCTCAATCAATTTTAAACGAAGAAGAAGAAAAAAAGAACGGACAACTGTGAAAACATTTTGCTTTTGCAACTTTTAACTACGTCACGAGATCACCATAAAAACACATAACAAAACAATATTCAAAGGGCGAGACCGAGAGAGAGAGAGAGAGAGAGAGTGTGAGAGAGGAGAAGAGGAGATAAAAAGAAATCGAGAGAACGAAAGAGATAGAGAGAAGAGAGAGAGAGAGAGAGAGAGAAAGCGAGAGATTGAATGATGTTTTGAACGCGCATTATTCACAAATGCTTTAATTATCCTGTTGACCGTTTGATTTGTTGAAAAGTTTCGTATTTTTTTTTTTTTTTTATAGAGTAAAAGTTACGTTACTGTTCCAAGTTACCATATAGCTGTAAAACTTTTTAGCTGTTCAGCTATTTTGAAAAATTACAATGTAAATTGGACGGAAGTCTGAACCAGAGCTGGAATTTTCACTCAGTTGGTGCGAGCACAAATACAACATCGCACTCACATCTAGTGTGCGACGCACAAAATGCTTATTTTTTTCGGGTGCACGCACACGCCGGTATGATTAATGACAAATTTGTAGATTTGCAAATAAATGTAGATTTTTTGTTTGAGTCAAAAAACATACAGGCGTGTGCGCGCACCCGAAAAACATGAGAATATTGTGCGCCGCACACTAGATGTGAGTGCGATGTTGTATTTGTGCTCGCACCATCTGAGTGAAAATTCCATCTCTGGTCTGAACACATCAAATTCTGCCTGATTGTATATAAATTTATATATGAGAAAAATATTTTTTCTCTTGATTTTTTATCATTTTTTTATTATTTAAAAGTGAAGATGTGCTAAATTGAGTTTCAATGCTAATAAATTTCAAAACAAAATGATGATCGAATGTTTCAAAAAAGAAATTTCTTCGATATTTAGGAAAAATATATGCCTCGTGCACGTATTTTAATACGATATCCATATATTGTGTTGAAATTGCATTGATAAAGAATGTGGCAAAACTGATTGATTTGACCAAAAGCAGCTACATGTATTAATATGAATGAAATTTATCTGAGATCAGCAAAGAGAACGTTCAGCACGTTCGATATGGCGTGCATCGAATTGCTAAATCTCTGCAGAAAATTGTTGAAATCAATGAGGAAAAAGTGTTGCAAAAAAAAAATGAAAAAAAAGAAAAAAAAAAAAACAATTGGCTATGTACGCAACTGAGCATGACTCTCTCCATGTATAATAGTTATCGTCATTTAAGTCGATTTCATTGCCGTTCAAACATTTCGACCACTTTTTATCCGTTAATTCTAATTGTTTTGTTAAAAGGGGTCATGCATGGAAATATGCAGTGTAATGCACTTATATATTATGAGAGACTTTTTCGACTATATGATTGTCTGTCTATGGATGGATCCATATTTTTGAAAGACATCGATTGAATTTACAAATTGAGATTGAAGATATAGGCTTTTTTTGCCATCTATGTTGCCATCTCATAGCCATTATAAATGAAAAACAAGTCAAATAGTGAGGAAAAAACAGCGTACAACAATTTCATACATTTTTATAGACAATTTAAGTTTATTTTGATAAAAGGAATGCACTGTTTATGCTCCGAGTATGCAAAATGACAAACACGTTAGATTATGAAGTTGAAGAGAACTTGTTGTAATTAAAACGACAAAAAAAAAGAAGCAAAGGAAGAGATAGAGACACACAGAAAGAACAGAGAGAGAGAGAGAGAGAGAGGGAGAGAGAGAGAGAGAGGGAGAGATAGAGAGAACGAGAGAGAACGAGAGAGAGAGAAAGAGAGAGAGAGAGAGAGAGAGAGAGAGAGAGAGAGAGAGAGAGATAGAGAGAGAGATAGAGAGAGAGATAGAGAGAGAGATAGAGAGAGAGATAAAGGGCGAGAGTAAAAAAGATAGAAAAAAGGAGAATGGGAGAGTATTTGAAATGGAAAAAGCGAAAAAAGTCCAATGGAAAATTTTATTTGAAGAACGTAAAATGGCTGATCCGTGGACAAAAACTGATCAGTATTCAGTACACTTTCAACGAGCTGAAAAGCTTGAGCTCAACTCAAAAACTTTAAAATTAGTTTAATATGGTTATGAAATGGAAAATATAGGCAAAAAGGCAAATAGACAGACACACCGACAAAACATCGTAATAAAAGTACGGAAAAAGAGAAAATGTAAAATGTCACATGAAAAGAAATAGCAGTGGCATCGAAAAGTATAAGTAGCATCAGTAGAGGCACAAAAATAAGCAGATATTATATGCAGCTTTTTGGTAAATTGCTGCTTATAAGGCAGTCGCTTCTCAATATTTGTAAAAAGACATTGCTTTTGTTTGCACAGTTTTCTTTCATTCACACTCATTTAAATATGAAACAGAACAAAAGAGATGGTCTCCATACGCATTTTCAAATGGCAACGTAAAAACGCAACAATTACTTTTGGACACTATTGATTTTCAATGCTTTTTATTTTCCAAATTCTGTACAAAAACTCGTCTCTTTTCTCTCCTATATTTGTAAGATAATCAGGAGAGTGATGGCTATTTTTTGCTTTTTTACTTCATCAAAAAGAAGTTCTCTTTCTCTGTAAAACTAAAGCAATAGCATTTTTAGCAACCATAACGAGTATTGTGTAGCGCCTTCTCATAAGCTGACACTTAGAAAGAACCTACATATAATATCTGAAAATTTGGTGAAAAGAAATACATACTTCGGAAATAAAAATGGAGAAAGCAAAAGTGAAGAACTTAAAAGCCAATAAAATGACGAATTTGTTGCGACTCGCAACTGACGAAGGAGAGAAAGAAAGTAAGGGAAAGAGAAACAGAACAAAAAAATGTTAACGATGAAATCCGAATAAATGAACAATGACGAGCGGTAATGTAATATAAGATTAAGATTAAGATTGAAGTATGACATTGACTTACCCAATGGAATTTTTTCGGCCAACGATAATTGAGCATTTAATCCCTGTGCAAATATTTGCAAGATGATTGCATAAAATACCAACGATGACATTGCCATTTTGCGTCGGTTGATTTTTTCACGTCGACTTAATATGATATGCATGATAACAATTCAAATGAAAGAAAAAAAAACTATAGCGCAAAAACCCGAACGAAACAAAAATTTAAAAAAAAAAAAAAACAAGAAGAAATTTATAATCAACAATTGTTTGTGTTTGTCGCTGTGTGTCCGGTTACGTTTTGATTTTATTATCTATCATTCACTTGGTCTGTTTGTTTGTTTGTTCTGTGCTGTTTTTTATTTTTTATTGTATTTTTCAATGTTGCATTAACAATTGCATATTCAAGTGTGTGTCGGTTGGTTGGTTGGGATTCGAAAGCAAAACAATTGAAATTCAGTACGCTGACCGAAAACTGTTTCTCTGGATTTTCATATAAATGATGGAAAAAAAATTTTTTTTTTTTTCTTCGTTTCTCTTGCTTTTTTTCAATCAAAAAAACACCATTTAATACTTCTTTTTTTTTATTTACGAATAATCGTTCACTTCCTTTTGTTTAAAAATTTTTTCATTGTTTGTAGCATGAGCGTTAAAGTTAAAAGTTTTGTCACCGAATCAACAACGAACTTAAAGTTTTTATGTTTCAATCAGGTATTTTAACGCACAAAATACAAATTGACTTTGGCTACTTTATTATTTAAGCCGTCTAACTAAAACGGAATGTGTTTTTTCGTTGTGAGACAAGATACCACGTCACAAAAAGTGAAAAAACAAAACATTTGAGACGAGAAGAAAAACCAAAAAAACTAAAACGCAGCGAAAACTTTGCAATAAATAAAAAGCAGGAAAATGATATGCTTTGTTACTTTTTCGTTTGATTTTATCTACTTTTTTCTTCGTATTAATGACACAATGTTTATGTGTTCGTGTATCAATTCATCTCATTTAAAACTAAATTAATTGTTTTTATTTGATGCAATTTAATCCATTTCATTTATTATTTATTCATCAATTGCACTATGATTTATTGAAACTCAAAATGACAAAACAAAAAAAAAAAAAACCAAAAAATGATGAGATAGAATTAAAAGCAAACAAAGAAACAAGAGAAAAGAAAATGGATGGCCGTCAATTAAATTTAAGCAAATCAATGTATGTTAAAGTATCTTATGATGTCTATTAAACGACCAAATTCAATTCGAATTAGAATTTAATTCGGTTTTAATACCACACTAACATTTCACTTGCAGTCGTTCAATGATTCAATGGCAAATACGTTAAATACAGTTATATCTATCACTCACTCATTCACTCACTCTCATTTCTTCTTCTTCGTCTTCTTTGTCTTCTTCTTCTTCTTCGTCTCTCACAATTTGCTTTTGCTTTGTGCTTATTCGCTTTCTCTTTTTCGGTCTTTGTATGTTTTGTATTTAAATCGTAAATAAATGTGCCGTCTTAACAATGTTCGATTTTAAACGGTCGCAAAAGTAAAACAGTTTAAATTCAATGCAGATTGAAATAGCCGAACATAATTTTGTTGAATTTGCTTGCCTTTTACACATTCCACTATATAATATTGACGTGAATTTAACCACCAACACCGTAGCTTTTTCTATTTCTCTTGCTCTTTCTTGCGATCGCAAAAACTCGATACTTTGTAGCCACCCTGGCCTGTTCGCTTTCTTGCTTGCTCACTTGTTTGTTCGCTTGTTCGTTTACTTGATTATTGCTATGCTCGCTTTTCCAAACTCTGTATATGTGCTAACATTTCCAAACTGTGTATGTGCTTGTTGCAAATTGAAATTTAACGGATGGCAGGCAATCTACTTAAAATAGTTTTGGCAAAAAGGGGGGAGGGGGGGAGTTGGGCAGGCCGCCTTTTATAACGTTAACGCAATTAATTTACCACTAGTGGAAACTAGTTCATTCAGTTGAATTTGTCGCTGTTGATAATTATTTTAGTTGCCATTACTTAACCATTCGGAACTCGGGATTGAATATTCGTCGAAGTTCAGAGAAATGAAAAGATTGATAATTACAAAATGTGTGCCTGTCTCTTTCTCTCTGTGGCTGTGGCTGTGTGTGCGTGTTGCGCCGTTAGCTTTGTTGTTTCGATAATTCAATTCGAATAACACTTGAATAAATTCGGTGTATATTGAATGGCTACAGGGCGGACGAGTTTTGTTTTCTGATATTTTTTTTTTTGTTCGTTCGTTATTTTTTTCAATTTTATAAAATGCTTTTTTTTTCGCTCTCTTCTCTTCCTCTTCTTCTTTATATCGAATTGATTGTAAACTGTGCACCAAAAAATATACACAACTCAAAAAACATAGCTGACTTTTTGGTATCGTGCATTTGCTTCAATATTTGCGGTACAAAATTGACGACACGATAACCGAGATACCGATAATTTTTTTTTCCCCTCTTCATACGACGATATGACTTCGAAAACGACAAAAAAAATAAATCGGATACTATGGATGCTTGTCAAATGCACGATGTTCCAAAACGAACTGAAGATATTTTCATCTTGTGCATCAATTTTTATCCAGCTGTTGTTGAGATACACACACACACACATATATATATATATAGACAGTGTGTTTGACTCAGTGCGCTCCCCCAAAAATATACAGCACGCTCCACGATGCCGATTACGCTACGGTATTGTGTATTGTGACGCAACTCAGTACACCAGGAACATTTCTGTAAAAGCATACAGAAAGCACTTTTACATCAGAGCACCAATGTATATATGTTTAGCCATCTAAAAAGAAAAAAAAAAAACTCTACGATCCAAGCTATTTCCACATACATTTTGAATTATTCCCCTTCGTATGCTTTTCAATAACACTTGCGAATTGTGCTTTTGATTTTAGCTTTTTGTCGTTCGGTTCTTGTTCAGTCGTTTCGTTATGTGCCAATAACGTGTGCCGCGTTGAATGTGCGTGGTGTTGAACGAAACGTATGTGTGTGTGTGTGTGTGTTGTACAACGCATCTGAGCCCAGTGTGTGCACGCTTTTATCATCACAATACATTTTTCCTACTTACCACTGAGATCATATTACAAAGCAGCAAAAATGAAGAGAATGCTTACCATCAAGCCATGCATTGCGCGCTATGCATCATCTCTCAATAACAACAGTACTTTCCACTCCGAACTTATTGCCAAAGAGCAATAAGCTTTTGTTGTTGGCTAACGCTGATGCTGCTTCATTTTTTTTTTCTTTTTTTTTCTGTTAACTCTTCCATTGTTTTCGTATGGAAAACCACTTTGTTGCATTGATGATATTTACATTGGTCGCCTTCTAGTCTTTTACTCATTCACTCAATTCGATCGAATAGTGTGTGTATAATATTTGTTGTTGTTCTATTCGAAATTTCAAATGTATATGCACATTACGAACGGATCAGTGAAAATGCAGAGTACACAGCAACATATCATATGAAGGTTTCTTCGAACAAGTTGTTGAAAATACAAATAAATTTACAGGCATGCACGGCAAGATGAACTTCGATCAAATCTCGCATTAATTTACAATCAATACGCGGAATTCATGGTTCAACCAAAGAATTTTGCTCATTCAGCAATTTGTTAACGCTTAAATTTAATAAAAAGTTTCAACACAAAATGCAATTTACATCGACAATATACACACGAAAATAAACAAAAGAGAGAACAATATAAAAATTTACCGTGCAAAAAAAAAAATAAACAATTATGAATATATCAATAAATTCAAAGTCTATTCATATGTGCAAAATTGTTTTCATCTACGCAATGGTTAAAGTAAACACTTTGTTGATTTTGATTGGATTGGATGAATATTTCGAGATAAAAAAAAAAAAATAAAAAATATAAAACTCACGATTAAATATCGATACAAAAAATGTTTTAATTAAACATTGCAAAAATTATTATCCATACTTTTAAAGCTCATTTCACTCAATTTGCAATCTATCCGTTTTTGTCAGAGACTCTGCTATTTTGATCAATAAAAAAAATAAATATTCAAATTTATATTCTCTAGAATGGAATTAATGGGGATATTGCTGCATATTAAACTATATTTGATTAGTTCATACACTCTTTGCTAAGCATAGTTATTTAATGGACATTTTAAAATCATTCTTTCCCTTTAGAGAGAGAAAGTGAGGGAGAGAGAGGCATTTCACTTAAATTTTAAAATGAATCTACTCTCTCTCTCTCTCTCTCTCTCTCTCTCTCTCTCTCACTCAACTAAGCACTTGAGATAAAACCTCAATACAAACTTTTTCAAATATTTGTACTTCTTCGTACAAATGAACTTAATTAGCATTTCAGTATTTACAGTATGTACACATAGTTTATCGTTTTGAACAAGCGTAACAGCTGTGCGGCACAGGTTTTGCTTGTTTGAGGCCGGCATATTTCAAATTTGTTAAAACAATGCATTTAACTCAATGCATATTGAAATTGTATTTTTAATCAAGTGTGATTGTATTATCTTTCTCTTTTTTACTCTTGATTTCTCTATCTTTACTCTCTCTCTCTCTCACTCTCTTTCTTTCTCCTTCTCTCAATCTCAAATTCTTTCTCAAATTCGATCACTTCAAATTTAAACTCAAATATTTGAGTATCAATATCTATAATAACATTTTTATTTTGGATTTCATCTTCAAACGAACTCTCTTTCTCTTCTTCTCCCATCTCTCTCCTATCTCCCACTCCTTCTCCTTTTCCCATCTCTCTACATTCTCCGTTTGTCCCTCCCTATTCCTCTCCCTCTTACTTACCTCATTCTCACACACTCTGCCTCCATTTACTTCGTTCTTACTCTCTCTGCCTCCACACCTCATTTTCACGCATTCCTCCTGACTCCTCTTAACTTTTTTTCAAAAACATGATACATATACACATTAGGTATGTGTGTTTTTTTTTTCATCTATTCACAAACGTATTATACAAACTCAGGTTTAACAAATTACTTTTATCCCTGACTTTTCGCCGAAAATCATATTACACGATATCATTTTTCAAATAAAAATATGGAAAATATGTATTAATTGGAGAATTTATGGGGAATATTTATTCTTTATCACTTTTATTTAAAAAAAAAAAATTCAATAATAATTTTTGATTATTTTAGAAAATGAAATTATAAAAGAATAAAACAAAAACAAAATGTATAGAGAGAGAGTAAGAGAGAGAGAGAGTAAGAGAGAGAGAGAGAGAGAGAGAGAGAGAGAGAGAGAGAGAGAGAGAGAGAGAGAGAGAGAGAGAGAAAGAGAGAGAGAGAGAGAAAGAGAGAGCGAAAGAGTGAAAATTGTTGTGGTCGTTTAGACAATTTTTGTATGACCATTGATCAAATGCAATAGAAACTAGTTTATCGCAGCCTGGCATTGGTGATAAAAAAAAATTGTCATATACGGACTCAAAGTCCATGTCGTTCAATTTATCCATTTCACATCGCCGGAATAACGAATTTTGCTGATTTGTGCTATCGTGCAGTGAATTTATGATTTTTTTGCCTGATTGCCTTTCCCTTCCAAATTCTATTTTTTTTTTTTTTCATCTGTCTCTCTCAACTTTTCGAAGAAGAAAAAAACAACCCACACACAGTGTCATAAATTGATAATACGATGTAATTGCGATGTCTACAACGATTTTCAAACAGAAATACAATGTGTATTCAGTTGAACAGTTTGTAATATATAATGGTTAATACCGATGAACAAAAATAAAAAAAAAAAGAAAAAACAAAACAAAAAATACCAAGCAACAGCAACATCAGCCGACTCGATGGGCCATTTTGAATTGCGTCTCACGTTTCGCGTGTTTAAAAATGCAGAGAAATTTGAAACTTTGAAGTGGAAATTTGTGGCGGAACTCATCACAGTGCCTTGTGTTTTATTTTCTCGTTGAGTTGTAAAATTGGATGTATTTGGTAAATACTGAAATGAGAGTAAAAAGGCAAAGAGAGAGAAAGGAAGAGAGAGAGAGAGAAAGAAAGAGAGAAAGAGAAAAAGAAAGTGAGCGAATGAGAAAAAAAAATAAGAAAAACACACAAAACGAGCCTCACTTTTATACGAAAGCCGATAAATTCTTTCGAACAACAAGGAGCATACAACTTATGAAGTTTATTGTTCGATGCCAATGCCGATGATGAAAATTGTTCAGCTAAAGGTGTAAACGTGAAAGGAAGCATCAGTTTTTTTTTCCTTTTAAATAATAGTATATTCTCTTTCTTAAGACTGCAAACTAAAACTCTATACTAACTTTTATGGTTTTTTGTTTCGTTTTATCCGTTTGAAAAACAACGAAAACAAAATATTTAGAAAGAATTTTGTTTTTATTTTTCGAGAAACAGATCTGAAAGGGAGAGAGGAAGAAAGAGAATTAAAGAAAGAAAGAAAGTGAGAAGAAAGAATAGATAAAAGAACAGAGTGGTTTGGCACTGTTTTCCATGTGATAAAAATAAATGATGAAGTATAAACTGAAATCATGACTAAATGGCATGACGAAAACATGCAATATAAAGATGACCCTGCTTATGTCAAGTGTTAAATTAAAGAGAGAGAGAGAGAGAGAGAGAGAGAGAGAGAGAGAGAGCGACAGATAAGAGAGAGAGAGAGAGAGAGAGAGAGAGAGAAAGAAAAATGCGCATAATATGCATAGGTCATTTTCCGGAAAATCCATCACATTTAATTTAAACGCTATCACATGAGTAAAATACTATGAGTTCGATATATTTCCGTGAAATCGTATTATCTTCAAAAACCTTTTTGAAAGAGGACACAACTTTTGTACCGAATGAATTTAATTCAATTCTCGCAAAAAAAAAACTAAAAAAAAAAGACCGTGAATTTTGTTCATTTCAAAAACGGAATCGTGATAATTGTGTCATGCCAATCGATGATCTGATTTGCGTACAATTCAAAAAGCCATTGAATGTTCAAATATATGTTGATTGAAGAATTCAATCGATGGACAAATAAGCGAAATGTACATTGTAATATTATCAAACGTAGGAATTATAAAGCAGCAAAAACATGGTGAACTTAAGAAGCAATCGACAGAGAAATGAAAAAGAAAAAGAAAGAAAAAAACGAATAAAATTTGCCACGGTGTCGAGCATGCTGAGCATCATGTCAAGCTTCCAATTTAATGACATGACACAATTGAATTGTAATCGAATCTCTGTCGTATTTTGACAAAGTGTAGTATAATCAATCCGTTTTGGGAGATCAAGTACAGAATGTTACATGATAGACAAATTCAATGCCCGGGAGGAGAACTAAGATAAAATGAGAAAAAAAAACAACAAATACACATGCACACACACACACACACACACCCACACACACACGCGCGTGCAAACAACTAAAACGGATATGATACGGGCATGAAGGGTACTGCAATGCAATGTAATGCATTTCAATGTGGGTGCGCGATGGTTGAATTGATGAGTATGCATTTTTATGTGCAGGTGATGTTTGCAAAATGCTATAACGCCAACCAATCAATCCCAATCGAATCAATTGTTAACTGTCGTTTTTTTTTTTTTTCTTCTTCTTCTTCTTCTTCTTCTTCTTCTTCTTCTTCTTCTTCTCGATTTTCCGTGTTATTCTCTCACACACCCCGCGATAAATTTTAACTGAAAATTTCATATTTAAAAATGTGAAATGAATTGTTACATTGAAATAAAATAAAATGCTATTTCAAAATGCGCCTTTATTGCTTCCTGGTAAACAAAACTCAATTGAAATGAAGCAATGATTGTATTGGAGACGAAGAAGAAAAAAAAAACATAAACGCACACATCAATGAAATACATTTCGATGATACAGCCTTTCTATCGCCCTCTCACACTTCCAATCTAACTCATCCAATTTTCATTGTCTTTTCTGTTTGCTTTGTATTTTTGTTTTCCGGTTCTTTCTTCCTCGCATTGTTTTATGCATTATTATTTTTTTTTTCGCTCGTTGTTGTTGTTGTTGTTGTCGTTGTTGTTGTTATTTTTGTTTGGTTTTGTAACGTTGAATCGTTCAAAACCGTTAGTTTTATCGGAAATTCATATGCACCTTAGTTGGTAAATATTGTTTGTACACTTTCTCCCTCAAACAAATCGCGATCATCATAGGGAAAAATATCAACACAGTCATAGTCATAGTCACAGTCACACATAAACATCATACTAAATCAAATACAAAGCATTAACACATAACGAATGGGGATTCACAGAACGGCTCAAACGAATAAATGTACAAAACAATTGTGTGTACTCAACATGATCGAGATTACTTTACGCACAATATGTACATCTGTCCTGAAAATTCGATGTGATGGTAGTTTTCGATTTCGATTTGAAATGCACTTATTTGTTTCGATTTAGTATTGTTATTGCCCGGTGTATATATATATATATATATATATATATATATATGGTGTGTGTGTGTGTGTGTGTGTGTGTGTGTGTGTGTAAGTGTATTGGTGAGGGCATATGGGCTATGGCCACACCATATATTCATGCGAGAATATTTTCACCACTGGCTCAATGATGACGACAATGATGATGATGATTTTGCTTTGAGCAGTGAATAAATGTTGTAATGGCAAGTTTTAGTTTGGTGTCATACAATGCAGCTGTGTATAATGAAGCCACACTACTCTCTTTCCAATTTTCTACACGGGTCTTTTTCTATCCTCAATGTAATTGAGAGAATCATTGTAGGTTACTGTGTGTTTGGCATAATTGAGCTTCAAGCAATTTTCTATGGTGTATGTGTGCGTATTTCAAAATACTAAATGTTCGTTTTATTGAACGATATGCCATTTTTTATATGGAACCTTCATCATCACCTCTAAGCATTGAAAAACCAACTAAATTGTTTGAACTCATTGCAGAGTCATCCGCATGTGCATTTGGACCAATGAACATTTTGTTAGTTTCTTGAAACTAACACAATTTCTCTTTCTTTCTTTCTTTCTTTCTCTCTCTCTCTCTTTCTTTCTCTCTCTTTCTCTCCTCTTCTCTCTCTCTTTCTCTCCTCTTCTCTCTCTCTCTCTCTCTCTTTCTCTTTCTCTTTCTCTTTCTCTCTCTCTCTTTCTCTCTCTCTCTCTCTCTCTCTCTCTCTCTCTTGCTCTTTCTCTTTCTCTTAATCTTTCATTCTCACACTATTCGCTCTCGCTTTCATTTTCACCAGACAGAATCGTATTTTTTCTCTATTTTTTTTTTGTCATTCCCTTACTCTCTTTTGCTCTTCACACATTCCCATTCCTTCACACTTTGTTTCTCACTTAAATTTTTCTGTTCGTTTTTTTCCAGTCAAATTGTGCAAAATTAATGTTCTGTCAGCATGAACGTAATTTTCGTGCCCGCACTCTCACGTTTACCTCAACTCAAACGCATGATAAGCACTTCGATCGTTTTTGAACATACAAAAAAGTGCTTCATTAAAAAAAAAGAATGAAAGAATTCACCATCATATTCAACGGATTCTTTACACATACTCTTAGACTACCGTTCACAATATTTTCGAGGTGATGAAGTTCAATTGAATGAACAAAAAAGACCGTTTGAAAAAAGAACATTGCTAATAATTTGTTGTTCAACTAAATAGCGGGTCCACTATGATATTTGATATTATATATTGAGTAACTTGAAGAAAAAAAATGGAATAAAACACGTACTTTTTAAAATCTAATTTTATTGATTTGAATACATGTTCCGAACTTGATACTTTCAATAGTTTTCATTTCCTTTCACATTTGGAAAGAACTTTGCGAGTGACAATTTGTTGGGAATTCCTCTATCGACATCGAAAAATTCTTTTTATTCAAAAAGGGCGTCTCTTGTTTTTCTTAACAATTTATAGAAAATGTATCTGTATTTTTCTTTATAAAAACTCATTTATCTTCGAATTGATAAGAAAAAAAATTAAGATCAACAAACATTTTTATTTAACAAAATAAAACGACCTAAATCACTTTACTTGATCTAAATTACTAAATCACTTTCCATTGATTGATTGGAAATGGTCAATTCGATAGTTTTAGATATATTTCAAAGATGAAGAAATTCAGCAAAACTGGCATTGATTCAAACGCTTTTCATTTATTTGCCATGACGAATTTGAGAAAAATTAATTATATTCAAATCAATACGAAGGTAGTTTGCACCATTTTTTCTGTTTTCAAAATGAATTTATTAAATCCAAAATATTTAAAGTTAAAAATCTATTTGAAAATAAATTCATCTAATTTAGTAAATAGTTCGGATGCTTTTTCAATTAACAGTTCATCAGCATGGAAACGAAGAAAAACTCCTTCATTGAAAAGAAGAAAAAAAAAAAGATCGTTTCCTTCTTACTAATTAAAAATGAAGAAAAACGCAAACATCAAAATCATTGGAAAATTATTGGTTTCAATTCATGTGTGCATTTTCGTAAAATTCAAAATGTAGGTGAGTTTCGATCGAAAATAAAAAAGAAAAAAAAAATCGATTAGAATAAATCAGAGTTAAAGAAAAATCAAGATCTCGGTTGGAAGCCACACTCAAATATATGTCAATCGGTTGTACGGACAGAACAATTTATCCTGCTTGACTTTTGCTTCACTTGTTCAAAATGTCAAATGAAGTCGTTTCTTATTTGAAAACGTAAGTAGTTTCTTCTGAAATGGAATTTCATCGCTTTTGTGCATTGCAAGACAGATTGTGCAACTCTAACGAGATTTCTTCTGCGTGAACAGCATCGATACTCTCTTTTGATTCTCTTTTGCCCATATTTAGTCTTTGTCTCACTTATTTTTCCTTTCTCTCTCTCTCTCTCTCTCCTCTCTCTATCTCTATCTCTATCGCTCTTACAATCTTTCTTCCCTATCCCTTTATTACTCCACTTTCTCACTTTCTCTCTCTCTTCTTCTCTCACTCTATCTCTATCTCTCTCGCTCTCTCTCTCTCTCTCTCTCACTCTCTCTGACATTTTCTTTCTTCAGCTCGAGAAGTGCACGTCATTTAGTTTTATTCCCGTCCATATAAAAAATTGTGATTGCTAGATTACTAAAGCATCTCATACGTTTGCGGCTGTATTTACCGTACTTCATTGCATTGCTTCATTACATTAGTTAAATGTTTCATATTTTTATTTTGTTGATTACTTTCGAAACCGTTTGGGAGATGCGATTTTCTTTGATAAAATATTGCTGAAGTGGTTTGAACAGCAGCCGAAGTCATTCAAGTTATTGCATATGGAAGAGAAAAAGAGTGAGCGAGTAAGAGAAAAAGAGAGATAGAGAGAGAGAGAGGGAGAGGGAGAGAGATAGAGATAAAGAGAGGGAGAGTGAGAAAGAAGGAGATAGTGAAAAAGGGACCATGAAAGGGAAAGGGAAAAAAGAGTGAAAGAATCAAATGCATACAAACACAGCTGCATCATTGTGGCGCATTAAAATGCGTACGATTTATATTGCACCCTCCGTTTAAAAGCAACAAACGAACGTACGTAAAATAGTGAAAAAGAAAATCTGTAAAATCGCCGCACACACGGAATCAAAATGAGCTAGTGTGGAATAATAGCAATTATGTGTCGGTAACATTTGAAAAAGAATGCACAGCAAGGATAAAACCAGAGCTGAAATAAAAAAACCCGAATTAAACAAAGAATAGCGCGCATCTGTCTGCATATTACAGTTAGTCTTGATAATGTATGCGGTGCGCTACCATCATAGTACCCATGCCAATATAGTCAGCATAAAAGTGAATATCAAAATATCCAATCGGTCGCATTTACGCACACGCGATGCACACATTACTTAATAACAACCGAATAAACCTTCGTATAGCAAACAAATCATAGTTGTTCACTCTCTGCATGCATGCATGCATGCATGCATGTGTGTGTGTATGTGTATTTACATCGTAAAACTTTGTCTCGCACTTTTTGTCCTCGCTTGTATTTTGAACGATGATTATTATTTCCATCGGCTCTTTTCGAAAAAGAAAAAAAAAAACTTTTTTGTTTTCCCTCTATCTTTCTCTGTCTCCATTCAGTTTGTGTTTAGATTTTCCCCGCATAGTAAACTCAATGGAAACACAATACTAATTCTGTCATCAATATCGATGTAACGTCGTTGGGTTTTCACTTTCTGGGCAAATCTATGCTTTGTGAATTGACTTAAAATCGCATGGAGATTAGATTGGGTGAATGTAGTTTCTAAATGTGCTGATTATCAATTCGTTTCATTTCATTTCAATCTTTTCTTTTTTCGTCATTTTTTCTGTTAGATTATTTGGTATTCATATATGGTCATGATGATAACTTCAAAGGATCAAAATGAGATACATCTAATGATTACAATTTCAACGGAAATCAAACTGATTCTATATATTATAATTGAACAAAAGGGAAAGTTTTCGCTCTCTCTTTCTCTCTATCTCTATCTCTCTTTCTTTCTCTCTCTCTCTTTCTTGCTTTCTTTAAGTCTGCGTTTCACTTGCATATATAGATTTCCTCGTGTATTTGATATATTTTTCATGTAAATGTTTTTATTTCCTGCTTAAAATATCAACAAAATACACAATCTATTAGTTTCATTCTTACATTCTCACGCAAAAACGAACAACAACTATGATGCGGCAGTATTTATTTGACCATTCTGTATTTGTATGAATGGATAGTCCCTTTAAATTTTTGGTAACGGCATTTCATCTGATGATGGAATAAATGCATGTATTGGTGTTGAGCTTCTATTTGAATTTTGGAATGGGTGCATTGAATTCCTTTGAATTCGACAAAAAAAAAAAGAGGAGGAAAAGGTGATGTTTGTATAGGTTTCCATCAAAAGAAAAACGTTGAACAATTTTGTAAACGTTTGAAACATGGTTGTAGCACTATACATCAACCATCTACCATCTACAAATCGACATATAAAACGTACATTGAACTGAAAACGAAGAGAATTGAAACCAAATACGGCACTCGCATATGAAGGGAAATATTAGCAATCAAAACACAAAAACTATATACGGTGCACTGTGTTTGAGTATGGATGTACAAGAGATATCAATATTATGAACTAAGGAACATCGCTACGTTCAGTTTTTGTTTAAATTAAGGGTGCACGTTTTCTAATTCCCTTTTTCACTTTTATTCCATTGGTCTTTTTCTCTCTCATATTCCTTCTTTTCTTCATTTTTCACTCTTTCTATCTCTCTCTTTCTTTCTCTCTTTCTCTCTCTCTCTTTCTCTCTTTCTCACTCTCTCTCTCTCACACACACACACACACACACACACACGTACACAGACATACACACACAATCTTGTTCATTCAGTGAACGGCTGAGAATGAAATTTTAAATTCATTTTCGTATTGCACCGAGCGAACGCTACTGGAAAACAGATATGTAATTGCCGATTCAATTGTTCACGCATACAAACACATTATGATGTTGAAATATTTCGAAATATTGAATTAGAAAGTGACTGTTCAGTGATGAATGCACATAAAATACATAACATTTCGTAATTTTGCCATCATGATTCTCACATTGTACAAAACCGTTTCCAATCGGTCTAACCATGAACATTTTTTTTTTTTCGTTTACACTGTCCCCACAAACGAAAAATTATGACGAGTTTCCTCGAACTCTCTGAAAATTGAAGCGATAAAAGGAAATGAACGAAATAAAGAGAGAGAGAAAAAAAACACCTGGCCATGTTTCATTACTGCAATATTTGATCAAATATACGGTGCGAATAATAATTATATGCGTACACAAAACATCATCAAATGTCTGCATAAACGTCGACACAATAGCCATTTATCATGTCAACAGCATTATGAATACGTTTTACAAACAATCAACAACGTATTTTGCATCATTCTTCAAGCACATTCAACGAAAATCATGTCGAAAATTATCTGTGCAATACATAATCAATCTTAATTACCAAATGTTTTTCCAATTTTTTTTTTCTTTTTTTTTTTTGAAAAATATTCATAAGACGAGAATATTCATAGGAATAAAAAATTAGATTTTCATTTGTTTTTTTTTTTTTCTTTTACTCATCTTGAGAAGGGAGAAAGAAAAAGTTGACAAAAATTCATAAAAAAATTTTTCATCAAAAACATATCATCATTAATTAATCGTACTAGCAATTGAAAAATGAAATACACCCTAGTTGCTTGTTCCATTTATCAAAAACCATCGACAAAAATCACATTCGTCAAGACGATGAAAAAAACAACAACAACAACAATCAAGGTATTCGCTTAAATTCTTATAAGGTGTAATCATCATAATGAAAAAGGAACTAGGGACTGTCGTCTGAAACAAACATACACAAAGAAAACCCTCTCTACATACATACAATGAAAAAGACGTGCAAGCAAATTCACTTGTGCATCTTAAGAACGAAACGGAAATGAAGAAAAGTGTCTAAAGAACAAGTTCACGTTGAAAATACCGTCTGACAGCTGCAAATGTAAATGAAATCGGTAGAATGAGACGGATTATAGAAAAGACGAATGTATACAATAATAACATGGAAAGAAAAAGACAGAATAAAAGGGGAAACAATAACAAACTGAAGAGACTAGTCAGAATATAAATTACTTTGAATGCATTGGTAAACATTCTCGTACATACATCTACAGTTGACGAAGCATGTGTTAAGAATCGACAAGAATTTTGGCACAGTCGGAGGGGATGTTTTTTTCAAAGAAATACACCTTACGAGAAAACAGAGATGGGACGAATTTTATTCGAAATGAAATTTACGATTTTGAAAAAGAATACGATAATGCATATCCGAATAAGATTCTCTAAAAGAACTTTTCTATCGTTTCGTTTCTAAAAGAATTTTTGAAAAAATCTTTTTAAAAAAAAACATGCTTTTTTCTTGTCGAATTAAATTTGAAGATAAAATGATCGAAATGAAAATTCTATTCATTATTGATTGAGTTGTTTAGTTTCAAAAGTTTTGACACATCGTCAATTCTTATAGTAAAAACTTCTATTTCTTTCTATTTTCCTTTTTTTCTGTTCTTCTCATGTGATTTTGTCAAATGATGATGACAAAGATGTCAAGTTAATATGCGAGTTGTAGAATGAATATGGGCCAACTCGGTGGCAAATAAAATTATCGTCTCATTTACTTGACGTTGATGTGTGTGCATGTGAAGTGAATGAGAAATACACGGCTGATTTTTCTTTTGTTACCCCTTTAAATAAAAACCTTCTTTTTCCTTTACCGTATGGTATACGGCACTGAGACGGTCATGTTTGTATGCTATTCGCTTTGTGAATCACAATAAATACTACATTCTTTCTATCGTATCGTTTCTTTTCATTTCTTTTCATTTCATTTCATTTCATTTCATTCGGTTGCTTGTCTTTTATTTTATTTTGTTTTGTTTGTAGCGCCACTTGTTTATTTCGACATTTTTATTTGTTTCTCTTTGCGTGTTTGTTTGTATATACCCTTTTTTTCTTTCTTTCTTTCTTTCTTTCTTTCTTTCTTTCTTTCTCAGTGTGTGTGCATTCATATTCTTGTTCATTTCCATTCGAATATTTGGTTTCATTCGTCCAATTCATTTCTTATACGATTCCTTGGCATATTGTCCATATAAATGTATTTATGCTTGCCTTACTCAATGCATACTGCTCAGCAGCTTCTGTCTAACTTTATGAAAACAATCAATGTGAAAATAATCATTATAGTAAAACGAAGCAACGCGTTCATATCATCAGCATGAAAAATTATGAAAGTAGTTTCAACCGAGAGTGAATTTTTCATAATAAATGGCAAAAATGGGCACGGGTGTGTGATGCATTAAGTAAAAGGAACGATTTGTAGTAAGTTGGGAAAATGGAAAAGAAGAAGACGATGATGACGATGAGGCAATGGACGAATACAATAACATGAACAGTGAACAGTGAACAACAAAACACAACAACATATTGTAACAACAACAGCAACAGCAACAGCAACGACAGCGCGTCAGTGGTAGCAAGTCAGACTCCTTAATTCGAATGCGATGTACACGACATCAACGACTACAACGGCGACAAAAACGACGACGACGACGATGAAGCGACAAGAAAGAGGGTTTGAGTGATTGTATGTGAATATGCAGCACGCTTCGTTCAATTGAGACACACTGACTTAAGTCGTAAATCGTAAGGAATGCGTAACAAGTGGTTTCTTGTTTTCTTTTTAGGTGCCAATTTTATTGTTATTAAAGGTCATGTTCATGTTCATGTTCACGTCAGTTGCGCGAGATTTGGTTCTTCGCATGTCTTTGATAAGCAACTTCTTCTGCATCTTTTCTCTCTCTCTCTCTCTCTCTCTCTCTCTCTCTCTCTCTCTCTCTATCTCTCTATCTCTCCCTCTCTCTGATTTCCTTTTTTTATTTATTTTTTCCTTTGCTTTTTTCTCGCTTTCTTTTGTTGTTGTTGTTGCTCAATCACTTACTTGGAATACTTATGGTATATCTATTGTGGTTGCTATTACTGATTCAAAAGTAAGAAAAAACACATTGCAAACAACTTGCTGTATTAATGCTAAATCGGCATTTTAAATGTCTAATTTAGTAGTATTATGTGACTTAAATCGTTTTCCTGTTTATATGAGAACAGTTAAACTCCATGTTGAGTTCTTCTTATACTCTCGATCTTTTTCTTTCTTTCTTTTTTTCTTTCATTCTTTCTATCTTTCTCTCTCACACTCTCTGTCTTCTTTGTCTTCCTTTCTATTCTCCTTTGCATTCTTTCTTTTGATTTTTTTCATATAAGACAATTTCTTCTTTGATTTTTCAATTTCTTCCGTTTCTTTTTTCTATTCCCCACTCTCTCCCTCACTCCCTCATTCTCTCGGTCTCTCACTCTTTCTCACTCTTTCTCTCTCATTCTCTCTCTCTCTCTCTTGCTTCGATATTTCACTCTTTCTCTTTTTCTCTCTCTCTCTCTCTCTCTCTCTCTCTCTCTCTCTCTCTCTCTCTTTCTCTTGCTTCGATATTTCATTGTGAATTTTCTTCAAGCATCTGAATTCTCAACAATTGCCACGTATTTTTCCATTTCTTTCGAATATATTTCGTTGTTCCGCATTGCATTTCTAAAGCAAAAGGAATATTTTTGTCCGACCCGAAGCAACGATCGGATTATCGAGCTATGTTCTTGCATTGTCTACGACATTTGGTTGGCTACGTCAATTGCAATTTACTTTCATCTTGGGGATAGAAATCCGTTTGTTACCGCTGCTCCATTGAGCCATATCATTGTGTTTGTCTGCATAAATGCAATGTCACCAGAACACCACTGAACTCGATATTTCGAATAAAAGAAGAAAACGGATGCCGAGAAAGAAAATGTTGATTTTCCATTTCATTCTATACATTCATTTCATTTGTACACATACACACGGGATAACATTGAAAAAAACAAAAAAACAAAAAAAAAATTAAAACTTTCTGTTAATTATATGACATTTGAAGAAGAGAATAAAATGCGAAAAATACCCGCCCCGTTATTCAGTGATTTATTTACGAACATAATTTATGGGATGCTCATTTTATTTATGCCCATTTGCGAAAATGAATTAAAAACACATCGACTAAGCGATTTTAACAAATTTATCTCTCTTTCACTCTCACTTTCTGGGTGCGTGTGTCGCTTTCACTTCATTCTACAAATGATCATTTTATTCGTTTTTCTTGTAAATAAAATGGGACTGGCAACTTTTAATTATGAATAATTGAGTGACTTGAAAATGTTTGAATCGATTTAAACACAAAACGAAATGAAACGAAACGAAAACGAATGCAATGTCTATATGTATACTTGCAACCAAGATTGTGCTCGCAAATCGCTAAGAAAACCCAAACAATTTTGAAGTTTTTGAGATTCATTGTTCGATTATATACAAAAACTTTTATGACTAAAAAGATGTTTGAAAACTCTTTCAATCAATGAATGTATTGGTGGTGGTGCTGCTGCTGCTGCTTCTGTTAACAAAAATGGAAGAAAAAAAAATCATTTCTAGTTGAATCCAACTGTTGAATTTTTTTTTTTTTTTGTCTTCATGTTGCTCACTTTTTTTTTGCTTGTTTTTTTTAGATATAATACGTAAGTCGGTCGTCTAATTGTACGAAATTTTTTTCAATGCACTTTTAATTGTAATCATAACATTATGAGAGCGAAAAAAGTGAAATATTTTGAACTCGCTTTTGATTCAATTAAATGCAACATTTGCTCACTTGTTTTTTTTTTCTGTATTTTTGATATTAAACAATTCCATCAATTTTTGCAATTTATTTGAATTTGTTAAAAATATATTTTTAAGATCAATCGATTGATATGCGAACTATGAAGCCGTCAGTTGCATGGCAAATGTGTCACAACCAAAAAAATTGAAAATAAAATTTCGAGAGAAATATGAACTGAATTTTGATACGAATGATATGCACGCCCCCGAAAAAATGGAAAATGAAAATACACTCTGTAAACACGGTCGATCAACTAATAAATAATTAAAGTGAAGTAAGTAAAATGTAGATATCGTGTTTAAAAGTTCATTCATTTACAACAAATTAATGTGTTAAAAATGGAAATGTTGTAATGGTTTTGTGTATTGTCGTTTTGTCGCTTCGAAACCAATGCAATTTGTGTGTGTGTGTGTGTGTGTGTGTGTGTGTGTGTGTGTCTGCGTGTGCAATGTGCATAAATGTTATGATTCCTCCTGAATGACTGTGAAATATTTTTTGGGTGCAAAACTCAATGTGCTCTTACATATATAAATAGCTACGTATGTATCGAATAAAATGAATAAAATTATATGAAATTGCAGCTTTTCACTGTACGGGAAAATTTGTTTATTTTTCAATGTGTGGTATGGCTGGACCACCGCTATTTCGTCGCTCTTTTATTCTACATACTCTTGCTGCTACTTGATTCCGAACTGTTTGCTATGAACACAATTTTATTGTTGCTAGTTTTGTAATGTTACAATTCACATTAAGTATTCAGTGCGTACGAAATGAATGTATCCGTAGTATTATTATTATTTTGAGTTTGGCTTTTTCATGTTGTTCGCCTACAAAACTGGCCTTTTCTCTCTCTCTCTCTCTCTTTCTGTCTCTATGCAACTCACCAAATTCAAGCACCCATGAACTCTCACTAACAATATCCGGTAATGCCTCACATATCCATGCATGCGCTCAAATAAATCAGATAAAAGCATTAACCAAACATATGCATTTTTATTTGCAAAGTAAAAATGCCCTTATTTTTTAGTCAAAACCGAATATTTAAAAAAAAACTATATGAACTGAGAGAGAGAGAGAGAGAGAGAGAGAGAGAGAGAGAGAGAAAGAGAAAGAGAAAGGGAGCGAACGACAGAGAGCGAGAGAGAGAGAGAGAGAAAGAGAGTGAAAGAGCGAGAGAGAGAAAAAGAGTGAAAGAGCGAGAGAGAGAGAGAGTCATGGAAATGAAAATAAAAATAAAATCAGAATAACAATTTCTCATGGCTGCACGCGTACGTCCACTTCCAATGCGCCCACTATAAAATGAGAAACAGATAGAGAGGGCGACAAGCGGATTGAAAAAAAAAATCCAACATCGAAAATAGAATAAAATGCAAAAAGGAAACCAGACACGAAAAGAAAAATATGAAAACGAACAGAATCACTTTAACATTTTTGTGATGCAAATTTAATTCGATAGGAATGCAAGCGAATGAAAACAGGAGCAAACGAAAGGGACAGAGTGATAAAGAGAGGCAAATGGATATCAGAGAGACAGAGTGTGAAAGAGACAGAAAGAGAAAGAGAGACGAAAGAGAGAGAGAGAGAGAGAAGAGAGAGAGAAAGAGAGAAAGAGAGAAAGAGAGAGAGAGCGAGAACGAGAGAGATGAAGTGAGAGAGTGAGAGTAATGTAAATAGAGAGACCAAACATGGATAGCACATTGCCAAAAAAATTGAATAATCATTTTGGAATGGAAAACGAAATGTTTCAATAAATGTTACGCGCAGTGTAGCAAGCACATTGCGCACACCGCGGCCACAAAAATGTTAAATTATTATTATGAATGGCAAAAGGTTTGCATAACGCATAAATGACTGGTAAATTCGTAGCAATTGTGCGAAGTACAAAATTTCAACATTGTGGTTGCTAAACAACAAAATCATTTGTTCTTTTTCTCTCATTTGGTTTATTTTCTTTGCAATCATGCAATTGTTATATCCTGGTTGCACTGGACATGAGAAAAGAAAAGCAAAGAATTTGTGGAAAAACTACCAGAAAATTCTATCTAAAGATCATGAGCATGAATCATGAACGCACAGACAAATGCTGGAAATCGAATAAGTGCAATAGTTACAAAACAACCAGAACAAAAGACCTATGAATAGTACAGAAGAAGAAAAAAAAAAAATGAAAAAGAAGTAGAAAAAAAACAAGCAGTGTACACTATAAAGTTGGTGCAACATTTAAATTAGTTGTAATATAATGCGTGCGCCAACTCGTGTGTCAGCCGTATTTATTTATTTCGTTTATGTTATTTTCTCTCTCTCTCACTCTCTCTTTCTCTCTCTTTTTTTTTTTTTTTTTTTTCATTTCATTCATATATTCCACTAAAATATTTTCACTGATATGAAATCCATACACTCGGAATGCATATATGTACCCGAATGCATCTATTTAACATTACAAGCTTACAACCACCATGTCGACTAAAAGCAGCCCAAATAAATTATGAAAATAAAATAGTTTCCATTAATTAGCAACAGACCAACGAGCAGAGAAAGCAATTTTCGGCATACCATCGCAATCGTGCATATGTATACATAGCATACACACAAAACACATAATGAAATAGACAATTCAACCCCGGAATCATATAAATAAGGAAAATTGTGGTCACCAAGTTATTGTCGCGCTGGTGCTTGCACGTTCATTTTCTCGTTTCCATTTACCTCATTTGCCAACACACTTCTGCATAATCTATTACACAAAACGACAGTATTTATGGACAATTTATGCAATAATTTGGAACGCGTAATCATTTCACGGACGAAAAACAAATTATTCAAAGGTGTATTCAAAATCATTTGCATACATTGATGCCTTGTGTCACTCAACCGCATCTTTTAATTTTTTTTTTTTTTTTTTACATTAAACACTGAGTTTTCTCTTCCCTCTCTCTCTCTCTCTCTCTCTCTCTCTCATTCACTCTCGCTAACTCTCACTCTCTCTCTCCCTCTCTCTCTCTCTCTCTCTCTCTCTCTCTCTCTCTCTCTCTCTCTCTCTCTCTCTCTCACTCTCACTCTCTTCCTCATTCTCTCTCTTTCACTTTCACTCTCTCCCTTTTTCATTTTAACTCTCTCACTTTTACTCACATTTTACATTCTCTTTCACTCACTTTCAATCCATTTGTTTTGCTTTTAGCGAATACTGCCGCCGAAAACCACCTTTTGGAATTAAAAACCACCTTTGAAAAATCATTAATTTAGTGGAAACAAAAAAGACACAAATTGTATGCGCGTGTTCAGTGGCACGATTGCGATAGAAATATCAACCAAGCATAAAGGATAATGATTAAAGTTTAATCATTAAACAATACTGTAACCTGATGCAAAGGTAAATGTACTCGTTTGTAGACACCTTTTGATGCAACAGAAGGAATATTTTTTTGTTTGTTGTTGAAAAAACTCCAAAATGAAATTAAACGTAAAATATTGACTTGGATGAAACGAAATCAAAAGTCGCAAAAAAAAAAACAAAAAATAGATGCGAGGCAACAAACTCAGTTTTCCACGAAATCATCTTGGGATGAATTAGCAAATGATCACCATTTTTCAATCTCTTTTCAACCGTCGCGTCAGTTAATATTTTTTTTTTCTTCCTTTTTTCGCATCTTGTTCGGTTGTTGCTGTGGCTGTGGCTGCGACTGCTTTTGTTTACATATCACTTATCATGAACTGGATGTGGGCATACTTGAACCATATTTTTGCCATGCCGGTATAATTTAAAAAGCAGCGCAATGTCGACGACACAATATGAGAAATGATGCGACTGCCACGATTCCAAATGGCTTTTTACACACTTCTTTTTTTTTTTCTGTTCGTTGTTATTTGCTGTTTCGAAAAGAATAAAGAGAAAAGAAAAACTGCGTGCGGCATAAAAATTGGGGTTTCATTTCATTACACCGGAGAAACGAAATAATCTGGGATTTTTCTGCAGCAAATATTATATGTGTTGTTGCTCTTGCGATGCATATTGTTGTTGTTGTTTTAAGCAGCTGTCGACATTATATCCAGGTGTACGCCATGCTATAGTTATAAAAAACCGCTCACTATGGATTTTTACACGAGCAAACAGCGAGTGTGATATTTCAGCATTTAACAGTTCTTGCATTGGTGTTCCGTGCGCCGCGATGTGCATATGAATTTATTTCATTTTGTTTTGTTTTGTTTTATTAGAGTTTTTGTTTTTTTTTCGGTTCCTTTTTACTCCTTTTCTCTTGTTCTCACTCTCTCTCTCTCTCTCCCTCTCATTCTCTCTATCTTTCACTTTCACTCCTCTGCTATATTCCAATTGGGTATCGATTCATTTGAGAAGTTTTTTTTTTCATGTCATTGTACGTATAGTTGCCAACGATTCCATTGTATTTGTAAATAAATTTTTTTGTTTGTTTGTCACATTTTCTGTTTCCCTTAAAATGTATTGCTCCATTAAATGGCCTGTTCAATAGCGAAATAGTGGCATGTTTGTCGAATTCCCAATTTCATTTTCATATTTTGTACTTTATTTCCATTCATTTCCTACGAGTCGAGCCAGTTAGTTTGTGTGTTCGATTATTTTCTGTCTCTCTTCTCTCTCTCTCTCTCTCTCTCTCTCTCTCACTCTCTCTCTCTCTGTCTCTCACTTATTCTTCATCCACTATTGTTATTTTACACCATTTGCCCTTTGTATTTGAATGAATTTTGAGTATTCTCGCGCATATATGAGTACTGATTACAAACAAATTTTTCATTTTTACTGTTTTTTTTTTTTTTTTTTTTTTGTTTCTGTCTCGTCTCTAGTTTAATGAACGAGAAAAATGCCGGTCGATATGGGTGAGATGATTAATCTTTTAGCACAATGCATATAATAGCCTGTGTGAAACACCTTTTGCATTTAATCGAAACTCTCAGCTCCACAGCATGGCTTTCAAATTGATTTTCAAGATACATATCGTTGGATGAGTATGAATTTAAAAGTGTACAAAGAAAAAAAAAAAAGAGTGTTCAAACCAGTAGAGAAAAATATGTACTCGTATCCGAAAATCAAATTCAATTTGAAATCAGCTCGCATGTGGAGAAATCTTCATACAAAATTACATGAAATATTTGTAGTTCTTTTGTTCACAGCATTTTCGTCATCGTCGCCAGCATACTCTATTGTTTTCGACGGAATGTTTGCTCATTTGTTTATTAGAATGTTATTGCTCAATTCCATTCGATTTTCACTTATGGATTTTCGTTTTTACACTTCTTATTCCATATTGACCATCACAGATGTTTCGTTCGTTCTGCTTTGCGTTTTTTTCTTTCTAAAAAGGGGTTTATTACCTCAATATATGTTTATGTGGTTTCGTTCATTCTTTTCCTATTCCGTTGTGTAGTTCTTTTCTAATGTTTTGTTCGAAAATCGAGATCTTTATGCGGTTCTTTTTTTTTTTTTTTTTTTTTGATTCGGTATGTAATGTGCGATATGAACCATTAAATAGGTGCGATCTTGGTTGGAATGCATCGCATTAGGTGTTAGAATATAGACCAACAGTTGGTCCAAATTGATGGCATATTGTGTGTGCATATGACTAAATGATATATTGTATATAAATATATCGCGATTAGCGTTGCACAGTTTTCGTATTTCTTTCTCACTTTCTACCACTCTCTCTCCCTTTCTCTCTTTCTCTCTTTCTCTCTCTCTCTCTTTCTCTCTCTCTCTCTCTTTCTTTGTCTCTTTCTCTTTCCTCTCTCTCTCTATCAATGAGCAAATGATGCATTTTGTGAGAGTATCGGTTGAAAAATCCAGTGCCATAACATAATTCCATTTGTTTTGGGCTCGAGAAAAACGACAAAATGAAAATGAAAACTAAATAAATATCTACAAAACACGCTCTAATGAAATGTTCGTAAAATTGATTTAAATGCCATGAAATTTCGATGCAATTTAATATAGGGTAAAACGCGAAACCGAAACCTATAGCCATTCTGTCCCATTCAATCTGCCAGGATTTTAATCCAACACCAGTGAGATAGGGGCCAATGGGCTGAAGTGGCAACAATACAATGCATAACCACCGTGTGTACGTTTTGTTTTTTTTGTTTTTCTCTTTCTCTTTTCGGAAATTCAACAAGAACTATTTTTCGACCTGCTGCCATGACTTTGTTATTCGGACGAACGATTTTTCGGCAACACTGGTATTTTTTGCGTCAGTTGGACCATGTAAATGGAGGTTGGTTTCGTTGATCGATTAATTAGATAAATTGCGGTATATTTTGGAATGCATTAGTGAACATTGTTAAATCGTTTAATTTGTTGATATGTTTAGACATGAAACATGACTGAATTATGGATAATTTGGTTAACTATCTCTCTGTCTCTGTCTCTTTCACTCTTTTTCTCTGTCTCTCTTTTATTCGTTTCACGTTGTTTTGTAATCATGTGTGTGTGTATGTTGTTGTTGTTTTTTTTTTTGCGCATAAATACGTCGTAAATGCGACTATTTATGTTGCTGATGCCACTTTTCTATCTCATTGCCATTGGATGGCTGGTTTGACACACATACAATCCATACATTCATTCATATGACGATCGATGGCCAAATGTTCATTTATATTTACATAAGCCGTGAATGAATTTAACACTATCGCGGTCGAGGTGAAAAAAAAATGATGCCCATTACATCAAATATGCATCTGGTAATTGAGTAAAAGTTTACACACATTGGATACGGTATTATTTTATTTTTTTTTATTTCGCTTTTTTTTTTTTTTCTTTTTGTCCATATCACAAATTTAATTATGAACTTATGCGGCGATACGTCATTCATTACGAGCGGTTATGGCCCGAATGTCGGTTGATTGGATATCATGCGTGCTGAAATGAAAACGAAAAAAAAGAAAAAAAATGGAAATGTCTTGTGAATTCGATGGAAAACATATAATTTGTTGCTCGGAAAAGAATTCTGATTTATCGCCAATTGATGAATTACAAAAATAAAAACCTACAGAAAAGCAAATTCCATTGAAGAAAATGGAAATATATTATGAATTGTTGAAAAATGCATCATCATCTAAAATTATTGCTATCGTTTTGTTGTTTTTCTTCTTTTCTTCAGAAGACTTACTCTCAAATCGACACATTTTCTTCGTATTTTTTTGGGGAGGGCATTTGTAATTCCAAGTAACACATTTCCTTTATTCACTGTGCACATGATCCCATCGATGTTGAAATGTTTGTTTGTTTGTTTGAATGGGCATTTCTTATTGGTATTTCTTTTCGCTTGGAAACATGAAATGGTATTTTTAGGCAAGTAAAGTCACATCTATAGCTGGCGACATAGAATGTGTCGCATTCTTTTTTTCAAACTTGGAAATTCAATAAAATTGACACTAATTTTTATTTTTATTTTTCCGCACATGGAATGAAAAATGGCTTTTATTTAATGATGGCATACGTACCAACCTGAACCAAAGTTTGCATGAACAATTATCCACCGTTTGTACGGCAATTCAACTTTTTAAATAATTTACAAAATATAATATTGGATTGTGAGTTTTAGTTGGTGCGTATGTGTGTCGGTTATTATTAGGCACCTATTGATGGCTCCAGTGTGTTTTGTATTATGAATAATATTGAAACATTGCATTGGGGCAATGGCAATAGCAAACGATAATGATGCGACCACAATATGACTAATTTGAATTCTAATTTTACAACAATCCAACTTGAATCATAGTCTCTCGCTCGCTCTCTCTGTCCCTCTTTTACAAAAATTGTGATGTGGTGTGTGACGCTTCATGACACATTATTTTGTTCCATGCCATTCAGTATATTTTGCGGAAGAGAAAACGTACGAGTGAACTCGATTCGCAGTCGGAAAATTTGGTTTGAGTATATGTGAAAACCACGCGCACAAACAGATTCATCGATGCGGTTGCTAAACTGACCAAGTGTTTTCCAGTCTGTTATATGTTGCCCATACGATTTTCGTATTATTTGTATTGAGTGTTTTTCTTTTCATTTGATTTGGTTCACCAATGGATTTTCATTTGATATACAATTTTGCCTGGCCTTAGCATTGAGAATCGACTTTATAAAGTGACTTTGCTGCGATTTTTATGATTTGTAACTAGTTTTTCTGTTTTTTGTTTACATTTTTTTTTTACGTTTTTTATTTTTCACTTCTTTTTTACTTTTCTGGCGCTTTTATTGTCGATTTTTAATATATCGACATCAATTGGTGGGTGTAAATGTTTAGTTGTTGCGTGTGTGCAAGTATGTGTTTCTCTAATTTTTTTGTTTTTCTGTTTGTTCTTTCTTTCAAAGAAACAAATAGTAAATTACATGTGAAAATATCATGCAATAAAGGCGACGCATTGACTAGACATTCTTGTACATACATGAGAAGTATGTGGCATATAAAATGTGCTTGGCGCGCGAACTCTTTGGCCTTTCTCAAATCATATTTTCATTGCATATTCACTTTGGAGGAAAAAGTTTGGACTTGACTTTTTTTCCCCATTTCATTCTCGTCTCTCTCTCTCTCTCTCTCACTCTCTCTCTCCATCTCTGTGTGTGTCCATATTGGTGCTGCTGTTGCTGGTTGTTTAATAGTATTTACATATGCTTTTCCTTTTATTGCCTATCCATATTTAATTTAATTACATGCACATTGCTGTTAACCGGTAGCATTTGCATTCGCATCACCGGACTTTAATTCTCGTTTATCAAAGCACCATAATGTCCAATTCGACTTGTAATTACACCAATATACATCGGCAGAGTGAAAAAAAAGTGAGCAGTAGCAGTAGCAGTGGAAGCAGCAGCGATGACAGCAAAGTGGATAGAAGGTTAGGAATGAGAACGACAGCGTGGACAGAATGTCGAGCCAGTTACTTGTTATAAAATAATGCTCAATAAATACGCGAAAGGTGAAGAAACTATGCAATGCACTGGACACACACATACACACAACAAACGCACAACAACACAAACAATTTGGATTTCCACGAAAAATGGCCACACACAGCAAATGTATGTGCAGGAATTGTATGTTTATTGAAATACCAACTGAATTGCGTTCATTGCCATGTTCATCGAATGTATTCACTCTCTCTCTCTCTTTCTATCTCTCTCTCTCTCTCTCTCTGGATCTCTCATTCCCCCAATGAATTGATGGTTTTTTGTGTGCCGGGGCACTTTTCATCGCTTTTCAATTTTTCAAGCAATGCGTGTCATACATTTTACGTGAAACATTATTATTTTTTGTTGTTGCTGGCGGTTGCGTTTTTTTTTTGTTCGTTCTCCCCATGATTTCTATGTTTCTCTTGCATTTATTCGAAATTGTCGAAATTATTAATTTTGATCAGAAAACGTAAAAGAGAGAGAAAGAGAAAAAACTTTCCCAGATGAATTGAACAAAAAAAAAAAAAAAAAAAAACACAACAACAATGCACAACACGTACAAGGAATGGTTTGTTCGTTTGCTGGTTTATTCGGTTTGAAATATTGACCAATATTATTGCTTTGTAGCAAAACCTGTAATTATTGTCTAAATAGCCATATAGCTCTTGCAATTGTGTGAGAATGAATCAACCACAAATTCCATGTATCAGCAAATATACCGATAAATGTTAACTTAAAATTGATGGCAAATATACGAATTTTAAGTTTTACGGAAATTTGATCACCAAAAATATCCTTCATCATCCATTACCACTAAAACCACCACCATTTTCACATCACGCATTGTGAAAATTTGTTCGATAATAATTTTTGATTTTTGGTTTTACGATTTTCCCCCCATCAAATCTAATTCATTTGTTTGCTTTTTATGATCACTTTACAAAACGAATCAATTTGAAACCATAGAAAACTAGATTGCAGTGATTCTTAGGTGCGTATTGTGTGTGTGTGTGTGTGTGTGTGCGTGTGTGTTTCTGTGTGTGTGAGTGTATGAAAATAACTTGATAAGTAAACCGACTGCATTTTTACTTGATAAATCATCTTTTATTACCATTGGCCGAAAGTGCAATTTACATATTTTAAATACAGACATTCACAACTGAAAATTCGATTCGAATTTCCAATTGTTTCCATATTTCAAATATTCCATCTATCTATCTGTCTATTTAATATACATCTGAATATAATGAACATCAATGTTAAGGGTGATTCAAGCCAATATTCAAAGTACTCTCAACTCAATAATTCATCGTATCGAACTTTAGCTTGCAATTCGTAATGAAAATGCATTATAGATTTGTGAATTGAAATTGAAATGAACATGATCTATTTGGTCGATAGTTTTATATGCTTATATTAATTTGGATATTCACATATCGAAATTACATTCAATGATAAGTACTCTTAAAGAACCACCAAACACATGTTGTAGAAAACCAAATGAAAAATAGAACATTTATCAATAGAAATACGCATTTTATTTGCTTTGTTATATTTTGAGGAATTGGAATAGCTCTATGTTTCATTATAAAGTCACTGCTCTTTGAAAACTTTGTAATTCATGCAGGTTTGGATGAAAAAAAAAAATTTTTCCCTTTTTTTGAATTCGAGATTTCATTATTTTGTTAATCTGCTGATGCATTCAAATTTCACTCGTTTCAGGAAATTATTTTTTCACAAAGAGTAAAACAAAAAAAAAAAAAAACAAAAAAACCCTGATGATCAATTGTTGCACAACGGACGAAAGATTAAGTTTTTAACTTAATTTTGTTGTGTATTTATTTTCCCCCCACTAATTTGATTTAATTGTTTTATAATTAATTTCATGATGTTTTCAACGATTGCAACACTTTTTAATTGAAATTCAATATTTCGTTAAAATATTTTCGCAAATTATCCAAACATTGATTCTCAATTAAACAATTATTAGCATTTTTTCATTGAAAAAGCGTTTTTTTTTTATAAAGATAGATAGAGAGAAAATGACAGAGAGAGTGAGAGAGAGAGAGAGAGTGAGAGAGAGAGAGAGAGAAAGTGAGAGAGACCAGAGAGAGAGAGGACGAGATAGAGAACGAAAATGTTATTTTTAAGCTGTGGCCAATTACGGTAATCTCTGACATGCACAACACATGAAAAGCCATGAAAAATGTGAATTTTGCATTGTGTAATAGTGTGGAAAATGGCCGTAAATGAAATGTATCATAAGTTAAATGTTAGTGATTCGCCGTTTTTCTAGCCATTTTTTTTTTCAATACTTATTTTCATCATTTTTCTCTTTGTATAACAGCCAACACATACACACATATAATTATATAGAAAAAATCAATTACAATGACTCAATTGAGTTGGTTATCTTGGTCTTGATTTTGTGCTCGTAATTCTTTGAATGTCATTCCAATGTATAACATTGAAGTGGACAGTTGGCAGGCACATTAAATGACAAATAATTTAATTTTGACAATGAATGCAACAAATGAGAAACTCTCTTTCTCATTCTCTTTTTGTAGCTCGTTTAGTCTCTCACTCTCTTTCTCTCTTTATCTCTATCTTTCTCTATCTCTTTCTCTCTCTCTCTCTCTCTCTCTCTCTCTCTCTATCTCTTTCTATCTCTTTCTCTCTCTCTCTCTCTCTTTCTTTTTTATTCCCATTTCGATTTCCTGTCGAGCATTGCCGGTCGGTAATGGAGAAAATTGTGTTGTCAATCGCAAAATGGTTTTTGAAATGAGCAAAATCGATCAGATCGAGTTTTGATCTGTTTAACAAATCGATAAGTGGCATCGTTTAGAGCATGAAAATAGGCTTGTTGATAATCTATTGGATAGGAAACAACGCGGTTTTGTACAAATACACACACACACATTGAATTGGATTGTGGATACCAAAAGCATGTTGGTGTGCCGCCGTTTATCGATGCCGCCATTTCTACATGGAATGTCATGCCATGGCAAAAGAGACCACTTATCGTAGCCAATAATCGAAAAGCGATTCATTCACCGATTCATGAACATCGGAATATATATATATATATATATATATATAGATTTTCTAAAATATAATTATGTTATTGTTGTTGGCTGGTTTTGTGTCGCTTTTGATATTGTTATTTCCAAATGAAAATAAAATGTGCAATTGACCGTATCATTAAAATGGATATGGTGATGGTGATAGCTGTATTTTGAATTGCATGTATTCAGCTTTCAACCAGTGTCGGATGGATGTATGCTGATTTTTTGTTTTTCCTTTTGATACTATTTGTACGCCTATATTCATGTTTTTTTTTTTAATTTTTGTTTGGTTTTTCTTCGTATTTTGCGAATATTGTCAGTTTGCACGTATAACCTTGGATATCAATTTCAATCATTTTTAAATTCAACACTATAAACACATGCATAAAATTCACGAATAGAATAACATGGAATTATATACAAGAATTTAACGGCGGTAAATGTGGATTGTATTCAAACCAATGAAAATATAAACAACTTAGATTCTATAACCGATTTTACTCGCATTTGTTCATTTGCTTGATATCATTTTATAGCTGTTAAATTTCCTGGGCTGCTTTTTCCATTCAATCACTCTCTCTCTCCCTCTCTCTCTCACTCTCTCTTTCTCTATTTCTCTATTTCTCTCTCCTCTCTCTCTCTCTCTCTCTCTCTCTCTCTCTCTCTCTATCTCTATCTCTATCTCTATCTCTATCTCTATCTCTCTCTATCTTCCTCTCTCTTTCTCCCACTCTCTTCACTTTTGCATAATTTGAAATGGTTTTTATTTTAGTAAAGCGAACTTGACGATTTCACGGAATCGGGCGGCCAGACCGTCGACGCACTGACAAAAAACAAAATGTAATGCAAAGGAAAGAAGCAAAGAAAAAAACATTTAATTACAGACATGAATTCTCGAAAAAGCCATCACGTGTAAGTCCATATATCAACGTGAAAAATAAAATGCATGCGGAATGTATGCAATGGCAGTGCAAATGTATTGCTTACAATTTTTGTTGTGGATTTTGTTGCTGTTGTTGTTGTTATTTTCTTTTATTTTTCAGTTAGTGACACGATACGTCTGTTATATGAACAATGAACGCATTTAGAATACAAAAACGCTTGAATTGACCGATCATTTATGACCCCCGCTAATGTAAACATCAGTAGCGGTGAAACTAGCAAAAATGACAAGATTTTCATGGCAATGCCAATGCAAAAGCCATTTTCAAATCAACATTTATTCTCTTGCAATACGAAATGGAAAAACCGAGAGAATTTCAAGTGAAACAAACAAACCACCTATGTTACACAATTCGACCCCCCCTCCTCCCCGTTCTCCACCCTTCCCACCTCTCTTTCTCACATACACACAGTTCCATATAAACGCATTTGAGCTAAAATTCCTCAATTCATAGAGCGAAAGGAAGAAAAATATAAACTGGATAGAAATCCTAGTTTTCTGCTACCAAATAATACCCACGTACGAAAATTCGATTTCCAGTAGTATTTTATGTTTATTAGCTTGTATTTTTTATATGTCATTGCATATGGCCAAAAAAAAAATAAAGAAAAGGCCTTAACATTATTGGTAACATCGATACACAATCTGAACAGCAGCAATAGCAACAGAAAAACAATAGTAAAAAAAATGTACGCTAAATCAGGCTAACGCAAAAGGGAATGGGGATAAAGTGCCGAACTACCAAAATCACACGTCGCATTTCACGTTTACGACACAAAATAGCTCTCCTATAGTGTTTCTAATGTGTGGCTCGACAATTCGAATTTCAAATCAACAAGATACGCATCCACACAATCCTCTCACTATCATTCGTATGCATGGAATGTAAGCCAACAACACAACGAAATACAACAGAAATGAATCTAACATTAACACACACAAGAGAGTAGAGAGAAGAAAACAAAAAAACCAAGAGAATCAAACATGTATTACAATCTCGAAACGCGTACAAACATTTTCCGAACTGGCAAACTGTTGAAAATCTACAACGATGACGATATATGGTTTTTCGGTTGGGAAACAATATGTGCCGATGCACAATATCATCAAGTGATCGTTGAGGGTTCGACACGGCGCACAGAGCAAAAAAAAAATTACCGATTTCTTCTCTTGAAATGCTGTGTTGCTCTAGGGAAACGGTTCAAAACTCAAACTCAAGCAATATCTAGCTAAAAAATATTCTATCGCTCTCTCGATTTAAACAATCACGTTGGAAAAATGTGCACACAAAATCAGATATACATAGAGAGTGTGTGTGTGTGAGAGAGAAAAAAGAGAGAGAGAGAGAGAGAGAGAGAGAGAGAGAGAGAGTGAGAGAGAGTGAGAGAGAGTGAGTGAGAGAGAGTGAGTGAGAGAGAGAAAAAAATGGAGTTATGAAGACAGCCAGAGGGAGAAAGAATAAAAAAGTGAAAAACCTAACTCAATTCGAAGCAGCCGCCGATACGAATTTAAAATGCTTTGGCTCAGTGGTCGATGACAAGTAAATACCACATTACACATTCCCCTAAACATTCACTGAAACCTTTCGATCACTAAGGACTCGTTTCTACAACATTAAAACACTGCTTCAAGTTTGTTCTCTCTCTCTCTCTCTCTCGCTCTCTTGCTCTCTCCCTCTCTGTTTATGGTTTTTTATTCTATTTTGTTTAAATGCCTATCTCACACGGCGTTATTTGACGACTTTCTCATTGCATGCTTTCCATTCGTAACATTCATTTGGACTTGCAATCGGAAAAATGGCACACGTTTATATGAACAAGAGCTGCTTTACACTATCGTTGCTACCAAAGATTTACAAAATGAAAAAAAAAAACGGAAGGAAAAAAATACTCGTTCACACAAACATACACACACATAAAGAGCCAGAAACAGAACCGAGCAGGAAAATATATATACAATTTATATACATAAACAATAATAATAATAATCGGAGAAATTTACGTACTACAATTCGTACGCATAATAACTAAAATGCACAGTGCAACACTCACACGTATAATACGGAAAATACATTTGAGTAAATGAATGCGAATGCGAAGTGAAAATGCTGTCGAGCGCATAAATGTGTGCATCTGCTGAATATATAGTTGATGAACGATCTATTCTCGATGAGCACGTGCAACAATAGTTAAGACTTGTGCCATACCGTTGTCATCGACAACAACAACAACAACAACAACAACAACATCAACAAAACGCTCCATGCATTAGAATACTGACGCTGACGAAACGTAGACCATTTCAAATCAGAATGATATAACACATATACAAAACAACGGCAACGGCAACAGCAATAGCAACGACAACAAACGAAAAATGAAAAGAGAGAGAGAAAGAATAAAAACGAATCATGGAATTCGTCCCTACGATTCGAACGCATTGTGCATGCATTCACGGAACATAGAGCATAGAACACGAAGGGTGCGATTATTCAACGATGGCATGAAGGGTGATATTTAGTAAAGATTTTTCTAGTTCCTTTTTTTTTATATTGTTATTCTCGTTATGTTGTTTCTCTTTCAACCATTTTTCTAATTCATAATTCTGTTTGGCTTTCAAACAACTATGGACTTGATAAGGTACTTTCATCTAGATTTTCATTGCGAATAATGTCATTTCAATCAAATTGTCTTTTGGTGTTTTTCTCTCTCCATCAAATGAAAGAGAAAAATCTGTTTTTTTATTTTTATGATGGAAGAAGATGAAGGAGAAGAAGAAGAAGAAAAACTCAAAATATTCATTATATTTTCAAACAAAACATTGAATCATGAATAATTCCAATGGAGTTAATGAAGAGACTTAGAGTTAATTAAGTAAATGATTGAAATAGTTGATTTTTCTTCTCAGTCGACCATTCTTTACTGTCTTCTTTTTCTCTGACTCTTTTATCTCCTTCACCTAATTGCTCATAGATAATTAACAGCATAATATTCAGAAAAATACTTTGCTTTCTTTGCTGTAATATGTTAACTATTTCAAGTATTAAATTGAATAATGATCAGTTTTGAGCGCATTATCCATAGTAAAATGTGCGAATGAGCGTGTAAAGGAATAATACAAAATGCAATAGTTGAGGCATGAGTTTGGACCCTATTGTTGGTGTCGTTTTGTTGCTATGCTTTGTTGTTTCTTTATTTTTATTATTTTTTTTTTTTTTATTCGTTTTTTGTACTCTCGTCAATTTCATTAATGCAGCAATGAAAATGCATAAATACTGTGCGCCAAACCAAATGTATCCTTCATAGACATACGAACATATAGAAGCAAAAAGAAAAAAAAAAAGAATCGAAAATAAAACACGTTTTATGAAATAGATTTAAGCGAAACGAACGAATGAAGGAACGAACGAACGCGCGACCAAATAATAACAAAATACCAAACTCGATATTCGGGACACACATTAAACGGAATCAAATTGAATGTCGGCTTACAAATACATTACCATCTCGTAGATACATCGGAGGACATACTATCTTCAGCGAGACAGAACAAAAAAATCGTAAGCCCAAAAAAGAGGGGAAAAAGGACACAATTACACTGAGCAAGAGACAGAGAAGAAAAAAAAAAAAAAATAATAGATTGCTAACTTACAAAAATTCTATTTATCTTATTGATGCGATCAGCAAAGAGTGTTTGTACTCTTGGCAAATAGTGGCTCGTGCGTTTTCAAGCCATTTCAACAATGAACGAACCAAAAATAAATATACCGTATATATATTTACTATTGGAAAAGAAAGAGGAGATTAAGATTGATCTCATTTATTATTTGCATTTAACCTTCAAAAACTGGGCTTTGTCTATTCACGAATCAAATCGAATTTTGTATTTTCAAAGAAACCATACAATTAAGAAGATACGCACGAAATCAAGCAAGGAAAAGAGAGAGAGGAAAAGAGAGAGAGGGGAAGAGAGAGAGAAGGGAGAGAGAAAAATAGATAGATAGATAGAAAGAGAGAGAGAGAGAGCGAAAGAGAGAGAGCAAGCAAGAGAGAGATAGATACAGAGAAAGAGAATTAAACAATTGTCAAGATGATGTTGAGTGCGAAAATGGGCATCATTGGTTCCAAATATCCCAATATACGTGTGCCGTATAATGAGAATGGGCTCAACAATTGATTTCTTACCCACTAGATTTAATGGACGAAAAAGATTAAGGGCCATACACAGGACAGTTCTATCTTTTGTCATATTAAGCAAAATTTATGATAATGCGTTTTTTGCAGGTTTTTATAGCGAAGCACGATGAAAACTACAACTCATCCAAGTTGACATCTTGAAACGTTACGTGCAACGGAAGTCAAAATCATAACTTTCACTTTCGAATTATTTTCTTTTTCTCAATGCGCTCACAATTGTATCTGAATTTATGCAGTGCAAATGAAAACAGATTAAGTTAATAGAGAGAGAGAGATAAAGAGAAAGTGAGAGAAAGGGAAAGAGAAAGAGAGAGAGAAAGAGAGAGAGAGAGAGAGAGAGAGATAAAGAGAAAGAGAGAGAAAGAGAGAGAGAGAGAAAGGGAATGTGTAATAGATTCAGATAGATAAAAAGAAAGAGAAAGAGAGGTGAGCAAGAAAGAACTCAACATAGAAACCCTGATAGAAACGAGATTCGTCAACCCTCCCGAAAAGTACCAACCGAATGAAAAAAAGACGAGAAACCGAAGGCAAATTGTATGAATAGTAATAATAGCAATATTACATCAGATCTATTCACTGCGACTATGTGAATTTCATCTATAGGCGCGTGTGTAACACAATCATATACATTCGGTATTTTCTCTCTCAATGTGTGTGCAAACGTTCGCGTGATTACATACGCCAGCAAAAAAAAAAAAAAAAAAATGAAATGTGCAGACAAAAGAAATCCGAAACTCCCTTTGATGCGCTTGAATTTTTGGCTCGTGCTCGGACCGGTTTTGATGAAAATATGCGTTTCAAACGAAAGTGTTTACGACTAGTGCCAATTTCAAAGCCTATCGCATTTTCTCTCTCTCTCTCTTTTTCTCTCCCGCAAATAATTGTAAAATATCAACAAGAGTGTTGTGTAACATAGAGTAGCGTATCGCATACGATAAATTGAAATTTAAAATAAAATCGAATTTCACATTAGGAAATATAAATCGGCATTTGTATTTTAAATTTTTATGATAATAAACGGTTGTCGTTTCGCCAATCATTTCTATTCAATAAATGTGTCATGTCAAACCGATACACACGCATTGCAAATTGCAATATATGATTTTTTATTTTTCATTTTCCCTCGTTTCGAGAGTATAATATCCAATTTTATTTTTTAAATATTAAAACATTTGTCAACATTTTTTTTTTTTTTTTTTTTTTGTGTGGAAAATGTTATGCTATGCGATGCGAGGCAAGGCGATAAAATACATATTGCTAGGTAGACAAAATCGAATATTGAACTCCATTGCATTTTGTGTGTGTGTATGTGTGTGTGCGTGTACGTGTGACAAATCGGGTTCACTGTTAAGTGCATTCCATGGAAAATGTGAATGGTAAATTTGTATTTAACAGAATGTTTATGCACAGATTATGTTGAATATCTTTCATCAAATGCCAAAAATCACTACATCTCTTATAATTACAGATTACAATGTCGAGCACATGTTGAAACAACGATAATGTACTTGAGATTCATTTAAATTGCATACTTGAAAGTCTGTCGTTTTTTCTTTTTTTTTTTCTTTTTAGTTTTTGCACACCCACAGAGAGCGAAAGACTAACAGTAAAATGATTGAAAAAGAAAGAAAAAAAGAGAAAAAAACGAGAGATTGATGGAAAAAAGACATTCAACCAGGAAGCATAGAACCCAGATTCCAACTAACTTCGGATATCTAATAAATAATTCCATGAAAGCGAAAGTGAAATGGTCAAAAGTAAAAAGCAAAAGGATGAAGAAAACAAAATAGAGAGGAAAAAGAAAATAATCAACAAAATGATGTTATAAGCAAAAAGATATTCCATCGCAGCACACGCATATCGAAACAAGCCATTCGTCCTTGTATTACATTATACATAAATAATCTTGTTTCTTTGGCATTACGATTGATTCGATTCAAGTAAATCCATTTGTGCATGCATCACATTTTGTGTACACAAGTACTCACCGTTGGCAATTCGGAGAGTGAAAGCTGAAAGTGAGTGAGAGAGAGAGTGCGAAAGGGAGAAAGAGAAAGAGAGAGAGAGAGATGCTATGTGAAATTGACAGCAAAGGCGTGAAAGAAAAGGAGATAATAAGAAAGAGTGATTGGAGAGTGAGAGAGTGGGTGCAACTGTCATGGTGAGTGTGCGAAATGAAGAGAACGAGAATGAGAGAATAAGTGCGTTTTACGGTGAGTGAAACACCAAAATCGGGGCGCATTCACAAAATTCAAACTTACATTCCGTTTGATTGTCGTCGTCATAGACATCGTCGTCTCATCGGTGGGTACTGTTTGTTGCCTCATCGAGCTAAAGAGTGATTGACATAGATTACTTTGTGTGTAGGGAGATTGTCGAAAGCGAGAAGCAATGGTTTTGATGCGATTGATACGCTTAGTATTTTGATAAACGCGATTTTTTTTTTCCTTCTTCGATTTAAGCTGTTTTTGCACTTTGTTGGCATGTGCTCTATACGTTCAACCAAACCGACCAACCGTCCGACCGAAAAAAAATAAGATGAAAAAGAAGAAAGCGAATACGTTTTATCTCATTTTATGTGCAGTTCGTGAAATGGGTGGAACAGTCAAGATAGAGTCGTTTGTTGATTACCATTTGCCATTTTCATATTCAGTCAGCGTTGTCGTTGAAGGCCCAGAAACTTAACGGACCCAATGATTTGAGTTGGCGCTTATGCGTTATGTATGCGTGTACGTTTGTCTGCCACTTACTTACTCGATGGATGATGGCCTACAAACAAAAAGTTTCGTCAACGTTACTTCTTTTTTTTTGATTTTCTTTTTTTTTTTTGGCGTGCTCATAGGCAAGCCATTTTCCACTCTCTCTCTCTCTCTGTCACTCACTTTTCTTCTTCCATTCTTTCTCTCTTTCTCGCTTGCTCTCTTCCACCCTCTCCCTGTTTCATTTTCTCTATGCGTGTTTCGGTCGGGATTATGAAGTATTTTGTTTCATCTTTCTTATTTCTGACTCATTTGACAGGCGAATATTCACCGATAATCCACCACAATCAAACGAAATTGAAATAAAAATTGTATTTGAAATTGTCGGAATGTCCTCATTCAAGCATAGAAGTTTCGTTTTTTTTTTTCTCTTACCCTTCGTCATCGTATCGCTATTCCATGCCAAAATCATGAGAGCAATTCCATGGAAAATCACACTCACTCTCTTTCTCTATCTATCACAAACACACACACACACATACACTCACACACACGCATGCATATAATACTCGCTGGTATTCGTTGAGAAGGAGTGCGTTATTTGCAATTTCTATCGTCATTTATCAAATAGCAACTAAAACCGTAATCCAGCCTCGTTGTGTACACTACGAAACGATGCCGTTTCACATGCAATCGAATCTTTACTCTAGCTCTCACATTTCAAAAGGAAAAAAAAAAGCAGAGCAAACGTAAATTGAGTTAAGACAAAAATTAATCAAGTTTCAATTCAAGATTCAAGGGGATTTTTTTTTTCATTTGCCATTATTAAAAAAGAAAACGAAACAGAAACAGAAACGAGGAAAAAAACAAACGAAAACAAACAAATAAGAAGTGAAAGTGGTGTTTGCCGGTTCTTATAAGAAATCATATTTGACAGTTAACCTAAAGAAGGGCCTGTCATCTTAGTAAAAACTCAAGATTGTATTGTTATTTATATTTTGGCGACACTGCCTATTCTACTTAGAAAATGCGCAAAGAGTGTTTAAAACAGGCGTGGCTTATGTCTTTTATACGCATTATCTTAAACACGCAAGCGCCTTATGATTGGTCGCATATTTTCACATCAAAATTCATTCAACCGAAAAATGCACGCAACAACCCTTGAATAATATATCTTCTAACCAGTCCTTTTAATAACAACAACAACAACAACAAAAAAGCAATTTTAACCAAAACTAAAAATGCTGTGTAAATGAATTCACATACAAAACACATATATATGCTATATGGTAGGTACATGCAATTTAAAAATTTTATATTTCAAACGATGAATTAAAGAAAGACAGAATGAAAGAACGAATCGAATGAATGAATGAATGAATGGAAAAAAAAGAAGAATGAAAACAACCACTGCTGGATCACGGCATACCGATTGCATGTGTTCGTTTAGTGCGTAACGAAAAAATTCGTATTGGAATATTTTGCCGCTTCGGCAGCTGCTTATTTAATGCCCATTGTGTTTGGTTATTAATGCCGATTGCTTCTCTGCTTTTGGTTGCATTTTTTTTTTTCTGTCTCTCTCTCTCTCTCTCTCTTTTTCCATCTCCATCTCTCTGTCTATCTCTATCCATCTCAATAGCAACAAAATATAAACGAAACAAGAAACCGGGCACGAGACATGTTTTATTCTGCTCAGCAATGTTTATGGTTAAAATAGGGTGCATTCATATGCATTGACGCCATATACACATACAGAGAAGATATCTAGCGAAATAGAAAAAGAGAAAATACAAGCAACCATATATATGTACACACTTAGCGTGCCGGCTTAGATAGCAGTGGTTTTAACATTTTGTTCTAATATGAATCATTTTGGATGTCGCACGTATGTATGAATATGAGCTGTGTGTGTGTGCGAGAGAGAGAGAGAGAGAGAGAGTACCGTGCTTCATCAATGTAAATGTATGTGCAGCTCCTAATTTATGCGTTTCTTCAATTTTCGAGGGGGTAATCAAAAAGAAGAATAATAATAACAACAAAATACAACAACAATTCCAACATCAGTAGAGCACTAAAGAACAACATAAAAAAAAAAAAAAAATATATAGGCATAAACGTGAACGCAACACGCTCACCCTTATACACAATCTCGTTTGTTCGTTCGCTCGCTTGCTCGCTCGCTTGCTCGCTCGCTTGCTTGTTCGCTCTAACAGCTACAATGGCATTTAAGTCCGTCTATATTTCAAATTTCACGTTTATAGTTCTTGTTTATTTTAAGTAAATAAAATTGTTGAAAATGCGAATACATACCCCAATGAATTTCGTACTGTACGCTGATGCGTATGTTCTCTGTACGCGTTCTTTTCGTTTTTCCCTTCCCCTTTTTTTCTTTCTTTGTGCTCCCTTGTTTCGTCTATCTTTTTCGTTATCGTTGCCGGTCTCATTCTCGCACTTGTACAAGTGTGTTAGTTGGCTAGAAACAAGAGAACAATCAAAACCATTTCGAAAATAACAGTTATCGAAGTGAATTTGATGCAGGACCGAGACAGCGGTAAAGCATCGACAAACGGTAAACGAGCGAAACGAAATGAGAACTACAGAAAAAAAGGGAACACTGAAATACAACACAGGAACAATGCAGTCCAAAAATGTAAAAAGAGAGAGAGAGAGAGAGAGGGGAGGGGGAGAGAGAGAAGAGGAGAGGAATAGAATGAAAAAAAAGAATTTATATATATATATTGTATATATTCAGCCCCATAGACGCGCGCGTTACATTAAATAGTGGTGGATGAAAAATATTATAGTTATAGGATTGCCGAGAACGCATCGCTTTTCTATGTATGGAATAATAGAGGAAAAAAAGAGGGTGATGAAAGTGCATAAATATGAGAAACGTATCGATTGTATTGTCATTTTTGTTGTGACCGTCGTTCAATTCACATACGCACATTCGACACAACAATAACAACAAAAATTCAATTCTATTTCATTTTCGATAGAAGTTTTTTTTTTTCTTTTTTTTTTCTTTCAAATATCATTTGAAATTTTATCAATCAAGCAAGTTGCAAAAATTTTATATCGGATTTTCAATTGTGTTCAAAGTAAGTGTGCAACAGTGAGTTTAAAAAAAAAAAAAAAAAAAATTACAAAGAAAATATAATTAGCGACAGTCACATAAATCAAATTTCAACTAGTTTAAAAAACGATTTATATTTTAAATGAATAAATTCAATCGGATCTAATTAGCAGTGAAATATTAATTGCAAGTGTGTGCACTGTGCAAGAAAAGCCAAACAAGAAGAAACTAACGGAATCGATAAAAGGAGAGATATAGATTGAGATAGAGTTAGAGTTAGAGAAAGAGAAGGAGAGAGAGAAAGAGAGCTGAGACGTGGATAAAAGATAAGTGAATTTTGATAAATTGGAACCCGAAGAATTCATGTCATTTCAATGGCCACATCAAAATCATATCGTTCGATGCCTTCAAGCAATATCAGTAAATTTAGCACCAGCGACAATTCGGGTCTATTGACAACGGTTGCTGATTTACCATATAATTTCAAATTGCAATATGTAAGCGTTGAAACACCATTGGATTTATCGCTTAAAAGTGTACTTGGCCAAATAACACCGCCACATTCACCGCAACGATCGCCACTAAAAAAGCGACCATATCATCATATTATCGAACGGGATAGCGATAACATTGATGAAGATGATAAAAAGACAGCAATCACCGCCACAACGATTAAGAATGAACCGGGAAGTGATGTTGATTCACAGCCGCCAGCAAAACTTGTCAAAAAAGAGCAAGTCACACCGAATGGAAAACAAATCAAAGTCACATCGATGCCAAAAACCCAAAAATCGGTGACGATGAATAAAACAACAACAACAACAACAACAGCAACAGCATCAGCAATGACATCGACAACGATAACGGCAACATCGAATGCTCCAGCATTGGCACCAGTTACAAATCAAAAAGAGCACAAGCGCGTTAAAGCCGTACGCAAATTAAAGTTTGACGAAAAAAAATCATCACCAGTATCTGGAACGATAATCCGTGCACTCGATGAAATTGACAATAATATTCCACAAGAATCGGGTGACATTGATCCGCAATACAATATTGTTGAAGTGACCGAAGAGGCAAAAGCTGAAATTGCATCAATACCAAATGTGATTGGAGCGTATTTGTGTAAATTGTGTCAAATTGAATTTGATGATGCATTTTGTTTGGCAAGACATCGTTGTTCATGCATTGTATTATTAGAATATCGTTGTCCAGAATGTGGAAAACGTTTTAATTGTCCAGCCAATTTGGCATCACATCGACGATGGCATAAGCCAAAAGATGAAGTTATGAAAAAGACCAATAATGATTCAAATGGTTCTGGTGATGGTAGCGGTGTCGATGGTGATGAGAATACCGTTCAATATCCATGTAATTTGTGTGGAAAATTTTTCAAGCGTCAAGCCTATTTACGAAAACATTTAGTGACGCACAGTAAACCAAACAGTAAAACAAATAAACGAACCATTTTGTCGGCTAGTGATTCAAATGATGATGGCAAAAGTACCGATACAAATGGCCATAATGGCAATGCCAATGCCAATGATATTCATACAAAAAATGCACGCACAACAACCACAACGCACGCAATAACAACAACAACAACAAAAGCAACAAACAAATTTGGCCGAAGCAAAAGTGTTTGTAGCGATGACTCAGTGTCGTCGTCACAGGATTCGATTGCATCAAGCGTACGTTTTACATTTAATGTTAACTCATCGAATGATGTGACTAATGGCAACGATAAACGAAACTATGACGAAGACCGTCAAACATCAAGTTCACCCACACATTTTCGATTATTTAAAAGTGATATTTTTACGGAAGAGGAAAATATTGCTGCCGCTGCTTTAGCTCACCTGAGACACGCCAAAGATTCCGTCATACGACACACAACCGCATTGTCAACGTAAAAATGACTAGCAAATTTCGACATTCGAATGGAAATATCATTGAGCAAAAATATTGGGGTGTCTGATTCATCTTGGTGCGGCGCACGTTGGATCCCATCCCCCAATCACAAGTTCTACTGTTTCGGTTGCTGCTGCTACTCCTGCTGCTGCTGCTGGTGATGGTGATGGTATTAGTGGTGGTGGTGGTGGTGGTACTGTTGCTGATATTTCTGTTTGCAGTTGCTGTTTTTGTTGCTCCATCACCGTAAAAACTCATTTGTGTGTACATACGAATATACTAATTTATTGATTCGATTTAGGATTTCATGACAAATACTTTAAGTACAAACAGCAACAAGGAATTATCATGCGATTTCGATTTCGAAATTTCATCGAAGACGACGACAACGACTACGTAAACGACGATGTCGTTGAATGTCAATTTCTTGGAATCGCCTCAATATGTTAGTAAATGTCAATTACATCTAAGCTTTTCTTACCCCCCGCCCCTCTTCCCATTCCCATAGACGATTCGTATTTATTTATTTATTTATTTATTTAACGTGTAACCTTTTCTATGTCGTGCTTTCATTTCAAATGAATCTCTTTCTCTTTTGCAATTGTTTTCATTTCAAGAGGATGTGTTTTTCTTTTTTTTTTTCTCCTTTTTCTCATTTTATTTTTGAATTTTATTTGAAAAAAAAAAAAAAACAAAATATTTTTTTTTTCTTCTATTTTATTTTATTCGATTTTTATACTTCTTCTTTCGTCTTTATTTGATTTTTTTTTTTTTTTTTAACATTTTCGGTTTAAAAGAATTTTATATGATTATATCCGCCATTTCGTTGAAAACGGTGAAATAACATAAATGGATGAGTATCATCTAGTCAGAGTGTTTCCGATTTTCGAAATCGGAAGCAATATATTTATTAGAATGCATAGAAAAACCTTAATGAATATGTAACCTAAATTTAATGAAAAAAAAAAACAAACAAACAAACAAAATGCGATTGTCAGCTCAAACGAAAGAGAAAAAAGAAAATGACGCAAACAAAAAGAGAAAAAAAAAAAACAATTTCAACTCTTTCTTCATTCACATCACTCAATCTATTTAATATTTAGTGTATTGAATTTGAAGAAATTGATATAACAAATATATATGACAAATAAGCAGTAAGCAGAAACTGATCGATTTTAAATTGTCGTCTGAAGCTTTTAGATGAAATCATGTAGAAAAGAGAATTTACGAATATTTTTCTACCAAAAAATACAAGCGGAGAGAGAGCGAGAGAGAGAGAGAGAGAGAGAGAGAGAGAGAGAGAGATAAAAAGAGCTTTAGTTTTTAAAATGTAATAGCATGCTCTCTCCATGTTCACTATTATATCTATAAAATTATATATATAAAATTGTTCTCCGCTAACAAATCGCACAATAATACTTAGATAAAATACTTAGGTTTTATATACATTAAATGATGTTCGATTTCATTTTTAAGAAGCTTTTCCCATAAAAAAAAGCCAATATAAACGACGAAAATACAGCACATCATTTATTGTTTCAAATACAATTTTCTATTTTTTTTTTTTTTTTTTTTTTTGGTTTTTTGGTTTTGTGCAATCCCGTCATTTTCTTCACATGTGTCATAATGATCTCTCTTAATGAAAATGAACAATTTGCAAGAGATTAGATTAATCGAATAGATAATGGACATTTTATTTAAACAAAATTAAATTTAGTTTTTTATTTTAAGTTAAATTTTATCAAAAACTGTGAAAAAATGTTTGCCCAATGTGGCAAACATATCACATATACAGCTTCATACCAAAACACAATAATTAGAAATTAGCAAAGTGAGAAAGAGAAAAAGTAAAAGTAAAAAAAAAAAAAAAAAAAAAAAAAAATCATGGGACCCGTTATCAATCAACAACGGTCTGGTCACATGCAATTAGAAAATAAGAAAAAACTAACTATAAATGTATTTTGTAATCAAAATGTGCATTTTGTTATTCAAAATCATGTCACAGAACCGAAATGATGCATTCTATGGACTATTAAACGTGATTCTTGAATAACATGCATTTTCTAGTTGAAGGTTTTCTCGTTTGAATTTTCATATGGTTTTTTTTTTTTTCTTTTTCTTCGTTCGTCACATTTTCACATTATATTTTTAATGTTTCGCATTTTATGTTTATATATAAAACGCATTTCATTTTCAAATATCAAATGCATAAAATAATGAAAACGAACCAAACAAAAAAAAAAAAAAAAAGAAAAGAAAATAATATCGCTTTACATATCTTTTGTGAGTGTTGGTTGTTTGCACATGTCATGTGGCTGCTGCTCCAGTTGCAATTTCTCCCCAAAACAAAACGCATATACAGATATAGAGAGAGGGAGTGGGAGTGGGAGAGAAAGAGCATCAGAGAGGGAAATGCCAAGAGAAAGTGTGAGCGCCATTACATTTTAGCCACAAAAAAAAAAAAAAAAAAAAAAATATCAAGCACGCATACACATTTCAAATTTGGTTTTGTTACACTTTGTTGAAAGACGATCTTCAATGCGAACAAGAAAATAACATATCACATTTGACATTCAATATCTTATGAAAATACAATGAGAAAGCATTTTGAATTATTTTTTGTCATATAGATTGTCTCATTGACAAGCCAAAATCCATATATATATATACATACATTCCATTCTTATTTTATTCATTTTTCTTCTTCATTTGCGTAGCAAACGAGAGCAAATAACACGAATAAATAGTATTTATATGTCGAATAAAACATCGTATAAAATCTTCTTCTTTTTTTTTTCTTAGACATAAGCACATTTTTTTATGCCATTTTTTTTTTAAGTGATAGAATGCACACAATTTTTCAATCAAAATGAAAAGAAAATATTCAATCGAAGTAAAGCAAAATTGAAAAATGACAATTTGAAGAAAAAATTTGTATCTTTTTTATGAAAAATGATAAGAAAATGAGAAAAACAAAACGAAAAAAATATGTATGAGACAATAGACAATCACACACAAACATATACACACACACATATATACACACACATACATACACATATACTTACACACACTGAATGTAATTTGAAATAGTTTCGTTTCGTCAAAACGCAACAACAAAACATATGATTAAAAAAAATGTGGATTTGCCTTTAGACCAACTCACTGCCTTCGATAAAATAAAAATATGTATCAACAATCCAGGTGAAATAACGTGCATTGTCGCAATAATATACAAATTTATACGAATTTTTTTCAAAATAAAACGAAAATAATAATAAAAAAAAAAAGAAAAAAACATAGAGATTGTCTATTTTACCAGAAAAAATTTTTAAAACATACGATTTATGTCAACTGAGAATAAGAGATGAAAATGGATCGACAAATTCTGAGAACATTTTTTTACTTTCTTCTAGCAGTTTTGAGAAATAGATGAAAAAAAAAACATATACTTGTGATAAATGATAATAAATGTTAAGACATGATTTTAACAAAAAAAAAAAAAAAAAAAACAAAAAACAAAAAAACAAAAACAAATTCGACAATCACCGTTCGCTCATGTTGATCGGAGTAGTTTTGTGTATGAAATATTCTCCGTCAAAAATTCAAGAAGAAAAGTAAGAAGAAGAAGAAGAAGAAAAGTAAGAAGAAGAAGAAGAAGCAGAAGAAAATCATCACAAAACACAAGAAAATTGAACATATTCGGAAGCAGGTAGAATATGAAACGGAAGAAACAAATGCCATTATTTTTTTCCCAAAAAAAAAAAAAAAAAAAAAAAATGAAAAATTAGGAAGGGAAAGAAGGGAAGCAAACGAAAAAAAAAAAAATTTTTGTCAACTTCATCGTTAAATACATGTATGACGAGGGTAATTACCTTCCGGGTAATAAGGAAAATTGTGAAAAACATCTTTTACCATCCACCGCAAGCAATGCTTTCGAATTTGAAACAATCGAAAACGCCTGCTCATAAACAAAAGTACCCTTGTAAATAGCAAACTTAAAATAAAGCATTAACAATTTATAATAAAATTGCAACATGGGGACAATATACTTGGAGCTTTTAAAATCAAAGTTTTTTTTTTTTTTTTTTTTTAGGGTGCTTTTAATCTTTGCGAATCGATTTTGCCAACGCAAAAAGCGTTTTCATAATTTTCTTTCGTTATAATTAACAGAGTTAAAAATTATGTGCAAAGCATTTGTGTTTAGTTTTTCGTATCGCTTCTTATTCTTCATCTTTTGTTAATTCTTTTTCTGGCACAAATGTCGCTCTTATAAAAATAATCCAAATGACGAAGTTTTAATTGAAAAAAAAAGTAAAAAAAAAAAACAAAAACAATCGATTTTATTATCAATACCAAAGCTCATACCGAACAACATGACATATTCACCATCAAAAATGTTAAGAAAATTTTCAAACGAAAATCCATTTTTATGAATGTTCTCATGAGAAATAGCGGAAAACATTAAGAAAAACAACAAACAACGCGCATAGAAATAAGTTAAAAATCGAATCGATAATTTTGCGATTCAATATTTTTTGTATTTTTCTACATTTTTTCCTTCTATTTGATGACATAAAACGTGAACAAAAATAAAGAAAAACATTTTTGAAAAAAAAAAAAAAAATCAAATTTGGTATTTAATTTCTTATGGTTTATGTTTTAACAAAGGTGCGAATTGTTGGATTACTTGTTTCATAATCCATGATGGTTTAAAATTACGTGTAAATTGATGCTTGTTGTACGTTGTACGTTGTACGTTGAATGTAGTAAAAGGTGTATGTGTTTGAGTGTGATGAGGATGTGATTTAAATTGCATGCACATATTTTAAAAGCAGGAGAAATTCAAATGAAAAATGACGGTAATTAAACTTTTCGGGTAACTCTTGAAACAAAATGCATTTGTACTGCTCAGTATGAGAGGCGAGAGTAAGTGATTCTAGATGTGGATGTATAAAATGTGTTACAACTTGAACGCATTACAACATCATTGCGACATTGGCATGTCGATCATAAAAGCCATATAACGAGATCGAAGTGTTGAACCGGTTTATAGGTGTGCTGAACGTGTACGTTCTCTCCCTCTATGCGTGTATGAGTGTGGTGTGTGTGTGTGTGTGTGTGTGTGTGTGTGTGTGTGTGTGTGTGTGTGTGTGAGTGTTTGTATATGTGTGTTGCATACCGATAGGCGTTTTTGTCATCATATTCACTCACTTTTTCGCTGTTCTCTCATTCTCACTTTGTTCATTCGTTCAGTGTTTGAAATCCTTTTGCCTCTATTTTAAACTCATTAGCTACACCATAATTAACTTTTACACTAACTGTGTGTAGTTCATTTGAACGGGTGAAGAGAATGAGCCAAGCGCGAAAATTCAAACTGACTCGAGAATATGCGGCATTTATTTTACGATTGGTTATGGAACAACAGTGCATTTTGTTTTTTTTTTTTTTTTTTTTTTTTCGATAAGAATGATAGAAAGAGTAAGAATTAATGGGAATCTTTTTCACTGTAAGAGTGATGAAAAAAGCAAAAATGAATAAAAAAAAGTGAACCGAATAGAAAAATGGTAAATGAGAAGATGCGAAAGTGTGTAAATGTCATGGAAATCTAGAGATAGAGATAGAGAAAGAAAGTGGAAAAGAGAGAGAGAAAGTGGGAGAGAAAGAGAGAGGAAGAGAGGGAGTGAGGAAGAGAGGAAGAGAGGAAGAGAGGGAGTGAGGAAAAGAGAAAGAGAGAGAAAGAGAGAAGAAGAGAGAGAGAGAATGTGACAGAGAAAGGGAGAGAGAAAGAAGGAAAGATTGATACAATAGACAAACTCTCCCCATAGAGCAGAGACAGAAAATTTCATTAGTCTCTTTCTTGTAGGGAAATTTGAATGAAACTTGCGTTACAAGGTTCTTAAGAGGAAGAGATAGAAAGATAGAGAAAGATAGAGAAAGATACAGGGAGAGAGAAAAAAAGAGAGAGACAGAAAGCGGGATAGACACATAGAGCATAAAAAATTCTGAATGCCATTCGGTGAACGGTATGCAATGTTAACAAAAGTGTGCACTGAACGCACTGAATCTCTACATATGAGAAATAGCAACGAGAGAAGTGAAAAAAGTGGCAGAAAAAAAGATTGTCGCTGTGTGTGTGTGTGTGTGTGTGTGTGTGTGTGTGTGTGTATGTGTATGCATGCGTTAGCAAAAGAGAGTGTTGTCAGGTGAATTGAATTTAAATTAGATTTGAGAAAGAAGCAAGTAGATGCGACTCGTCAAAAGACATGTACGCAATATTAAATTATAGAAATTTTTCATGTAACACATTTTTGTTGTTGTTGTTGTTTTTGTTGTTGTTGTTTCCCATATATATCATTTAGTTTGCTTCCAAATCTTACCGTGTGAAAAGGATGAGATGCAGCTCTGTAGCTTTTATAGAACTTTTATCGAATGGATTTTCATCGCCATTTTTTTCTTCTACATGCTCTTACACAGAAGAAGAAGACGAAGAAGGAGACGAAGAAGGAGAAGAAAAAAAAATCGTGTATTCGGAAAGTTTACTCAACACGTTTGTGTGCGGAAAAATTTCGCTTATTTAGTATGGAAAAATGACGAAAAGCGGTACGACTTTATGGGAATTGCGCTACTTAGCATCTCAATAAATCTATCAGTGTACGATATATAATAAAAATGCTTGTCTTTTCTTTTTCTTTTTCTTTTTCTTTTTTTTTTGACGTCGATCACACACATACACTTGGTAGAACACGACAAGAGGAAGTTGATTGTGAAGCGCATCATTTACCTGCAAACCAATTTGGAAAACAATTTTACATGTTGAAAAATATACTTAAACACTACTTGTTTGTGCCATTGATAAATGTTCAATTGCGGTTGGTTGGTTAGTTTGTTTCGCACGTTGCTTTCATGCATACACATTTTTTTTGACGCTTTTATGCTAAGTTGCAACTTTGAGACTTGAACTTTCAACAAGATTAATAATATATTTTCTGTTGTTCGCATTGTTTGAGATACAGTTTCATTTTTTTTATTGACGTGTTGCCGTTGTTGTTGTTGTCATCGTTGCCGATGTTTTTAGTATATACGTTTGGGCAATTGTTGTTTTTGTTAGGGCGAGCGACCATGGGATCGAGTAACTTGTCTTTGTATATAATAATTTTATTAAAAATTTATTTTTTACTTTGAAATTCCTATCGAATTCATTTCTCTTGACACATTATTGAGGCCATAAAGCTTTCCCTTCAGTTTTTTTTTTCTCTTTTGCTTTGACTATTCCTTATCTTCTTACGTCTTAAAATGAAAATTGTTCAAAGGAAACGCACATCATTCATTTAAATTGTTGTTCATATACATATATATATATATATTTTTTTTTGGCTTTTGCTTACATTCTTATACTGTATAATACTATCCAAAACATTTACAGTTCGGGATCTATATATAAAAAAAAAAATTTTTCCTATTTCATAAGTATACAAATTTTGAGTGAGAGGCGAAAAAAAAAATTGCTTCCTTAATCATAATTATGTTTTTGCTTAAAAATCGAATTGACACTTTTGTACTTTTCACATCCTAAACAAATGAAAAAAAAATTTCTTTTTTTTTTTTTTTTTTTTTGAGCTTAGTTATTATATCTAAATGGAAAAAAAAAGAAAGGAAAGAAAATTGATCGAATTGAGATTTAATTTAACAATATAGATTGCCGCCTTCATTTTCTTCGCAATAATGACGAACATAGTCTTTTTGTGCATTGTTTAAGCCGAGGGAGAGAGCTTCATCTAAAAATTGTTTAATGCCACCAACACCAACCAAATAACCGTTCAATCTGGCAGCAACATGCGATGATTTCAACAATTTTTCATCTAAGCCAAGCGTTTTAGCGAGCTCTTTATGACTTTGCAAATAATATTTTTGATGATAGCTGCATAAAATAGAAGAAAACAAGATTATTTTATTATTAATTGATTAAAATGAGCGAGAAACGAAAAAAAAACAAACTAAAATGGTTTTCTCTCATTTAGACCTCTGAATATTCATTTTTTTTTTTTTTTTTTTTTTTTTTGAAATCGTAAATTGATTTCTCTTCAAAATAAATAAAACCGAAATGAAACTTACTCTTCAGCCGTATAAATGATGTCAGCCTCAACGATTTCGGTGATAATTTGTTCATTTGGACGATTGATACGTTCATTTTGCAAACTTTCATGGGCAATACGTTTTTGTTCATCATTATGATAAAAAATAACCGATGCATATTGACGTTTAACACGAGTTGTTAGTCCATATTCATGATTGTTCCAGAACAAATCCAACAATTGCAAGAATGTGATTTCAGTTGGAGCATAATCGATTGTAATGACTTCAACGTGATCACCACTAATGGGAACAGAAAAGATTAAAAGAAAAAAATTAATTATTCATTTTAATTCTTCTACTTATTTGTTTTTTCACATGAAAATGAGAAAAAAAAAAAATGTTTCGCTCATTACACAGATCTCAAATTGAAGTTAATTAAAAAAAAAAGACATACATGATGTGTAATTAATTCGTGAGTTTGAGCGAGAGACACATTGAAAATATGTCAAGTTATTATTTTTGAGAAGAAAACAAAAAAAAAAAAAAAAAACACGACATGCTTACATATTTTTGTAGGTGGGATTTACAGTGGTGCCGCCTGAATAGCCAACTTTGGTGCGTAAAATCCCTTTTGTTGCTCCAAACAAAGCATCGGCCCCCCAAAAGCAGCCCATGCCAAATGTTGCTGTTTCATGTTCGCAGTCAACTTTATGCACCAAATTTGGGCTTCCAATTGAGTCATTCTGCAAAAATAGCACAAAATTTAATAAGAAAAAATTAAATCAAAATAAAACACGACTTGAAAAATATTTCTCAATGACAAGTTAATTTTTTCGACAAAAAAAGAAAAAAATTCAGAAAAAATTTGTTCAATAACAAACCAGATCAATTAATTTTAAGTGAAAATAAATCGATTTTTTTTTTAAATTAAAATTAATTATACTTACAATTCCAACCATTTTAGATGAATTGTAGTTTTTGAACGATTAAAAATATCAGGCAAAAAATGGTTTTAAGACAAATTTTTTTTTTTTTTTTTTTTTTTTTGCTTTTAGATTGTGTGGAATTTAACAAGTGCCGACACTTTGTAGAAAGCAGTAATAAAATGGTTTTGATACGTTCGCGTATTACAAAGCCAAGAATATGACTGATACTGTTAGCATTCAAAGCGCACCATATTTATATGCTGGCGATATACGGCAATCAATGCTGTGTACACCAACACACACGCGATCCTCATTCCCTTACACTACGGCCGATATTCTTTTATTTTTTCTTTTTCTGTTTTTTTTTTTTTTTTGCTTTGTATATGCGTTATCAATGTTGAACAGATGATCAAAACTACATTGACTTGCTTCTACGGTGGGCTCCGCATGCGTTTCTCAATTCTACACATAAATAGAAACATGTGAGCTTCTGATATGTACAATGAAGACAAAAAGATATATAGCTTTCTTTGCATTTTGCACATAAATCTCTTTATATATTTTGAAGATCGGAAGAATATTTTTTTCTTTCTCTCTTTCACTCTCTCATTCTCTCTCTCTCTCCCCATCTCTTTTACTGTATTTTCATTTGGAATTTTTATTTTTATTTTTATGTTCAAATGATAGACTTTTGTTTATTTTCTTTTTATAATTGGCTTTTGTGTTTGTTTTTTTGCCATTCCGTTCTTCGTCTCTTTTCTTCCAAATTTTATTACATTTTTTGTTTTTTTTTTTTTTTTTTTTTTTTTTGATTTATTCTGTGTCGTCTTTTCATTTATCGCTTCTAATTATTTATGAAATGCAATCAGGACAAAAAGAAAAATATTTTTTTTTTTCCAAAATAAATCTACACGTAATTGGTTGATTTGCCATAAAATGTCGGTTAGATAATTTTTGATAATTTCAAATCGCATCATAATAATGAATATTGAATAATTTTTAATAATATAGTTAATCAGATACAATGAAATCATGCAAAATATTAATGGAAAACGACCTAAAGTCACCTTTTCATATGTTTATTTTCGTGCAATTTGAATGTATTAATTATATTTGGGAGAAAAACAAACGATTTCAAATATATTGCCCGAAAAATTTGCGTGAAAACAACAAACAAAAGGAAAAAAGGAGATGCAAAAATCGTTCGAGGCAACAACGAGTTATTGAAAATGAGATATGGATGACACAACAACAACGACAACAATAACAACAAAAAAAAAAAACAGTAGTAATCGAATAGTTCGAGATTTCGACATAAAACTGATATCAAATTGCACGCGAAAATGATAGGATTGAAGCTTATCGCGCATGAGAGAAAAAAAAAAAATAATCCACTAATCGCGTATGGCCTAAGTGTTACTTAAAAAAAAAAGAGCAGTTTTTTTCCTTCTCTTCTCTCTACTCAATCTCAAGTGGTGATTTTCTTTCCATTTATCATATCATGCTATGTTCAAAAATTCCCAAACATTCAATCAAACATTAACCAAATCATTCTTGCATTGTTTTGCATACAAAGCCGGTTCATGCGTCAGATGCGTTAAGCGGCAATTCGCGATCATTGAACGCTTAGATCTCTATGGAGTAATTCATATGATTTGAAACAGAGTGAATTAGACGGAAAATAGAATGCTAAAGAGTCTGAGAGAAAGAGTGTGAGGGATAATGCGAGTAAAAATGAAAGAAAAAGATAGAAGGAAAATGAGAGAGAGAGAGAGAGAGAGAGAGCGAGAGAGTGAAAAAAAACTGTGAATGTCACTATAAATAGATTGTTTAAATTCTTTGGAGTCCTCGCGCATATCGACCTCACGATAATCCGCATTTCTATGGTTTAATTGAAATAGATAAACGCCGTTTGAAAAAAAAAGCAATATGTGATCGGCAATGAAAGAAAATGATAAGAGGATACTACAATGTACTATTAAAAGCTTGGCGCACAGTAGTGCGGCATTTATGACACTTTTCGACGACATGTGCTCACATGTGACTTACATACAAACAAACAAACAAAAAATCACGCATACACATCGACAATGACCAACATCGATCAGAACAAATCCCAAATGAATTTCGTTGATGAAGCAAGTGTGATAGAAAAACAGCAAAACGCAAAAGCAAAAACCGAGAACGATCGCATGCGTTATGTATGCTACATGCGCGATACATGCTTTCACGCGACACATCTCCCGTATAGTTGCAAAAAAAAAAAAAAAACAAAAAAACAAAATCAAAACCACTGATGAATTTTGATTCATTTAAATTTAATTTCGGAAAATGTTTTCAACCCCTTTGCATGGACAAAAAATGATGATTGACACCTTTTTGGAATGGTCACATCATACAGAACATTTTAGCGTTGAAAATTTTCCATTTGGACAATTTTAAACAATTTTTGCCCAAAAAAACCGAAAATCGATTAAAACATTTGGCATTTTTTTAAATTTTCATAAAATAGACAATTTTTTACATTGACTAACCATCATTTCATTATAATTGTAATCAATTTAAGGGTTGAAATTAATTTTTGAAATTTCATTTGAATGACTTTTGTTTGGGCTCAAGAATATGAGTAATCGCTTCGTCAGTGACAATCAATTGAGAACGAAATCAAAGTAAAACATGTATAATCGCTTGTCTGTAGAAGTTCGATACAGTGAGAGGTAGAAAGCAAGAGAAGAAGGAGCAAAAGAGAGAGAAAGGCGGAGGGGGAGACGTTTGCTTTGACTGTGTCTGAACATAACACACGGCATGTATACGAGGCTACATAACGAAATGAATACAAAAACGACGAATAAAAAACACAAACACACACAAAAAAAAAAAAAAGAAAAATTAAAAATACTAAGTCAGCAGCACTTTGGTACCGTTGTCTAGCATTCAGTGGCTTTGATTACAATAATTGATAGGTGACGTACATACATCAATATACAAGCGTTGATAGGCGCTTCTACACATTTTGTGAAAACAGCTGTTTGGGCTTTTTGCGTTCGCATATTTTTTTTTTTTTATTGTTTATTTGTTTTCTTTCGCTTTATTTTTGGCTTTTTTTTTTCTTCGCTCGATACAATGAATTTCCCCGAACAAAAAGTATTTTATAATTTTTTTTTTTCCTTTTTTAAGATCCATTGATTCAACAAATTCTTAATTAATTCTGTGAATAGTCGTTATTTTTGAAATGACGCAATTCATTTACATTTGGAATATGCAAAGCTTCTGTAAAGGTAAATTCGACGAAATTATCGAATCCGATTTCGTATTAAATGATGAACACATTTTTGCCTTGCATTTGAAGATGCATTTTGCTGTTATTACGTTTGACAATGGACTTTTGACCGAATAAATTAAACGTATTAAATCATGCTTTGTTTACGCATCCATTGCAATTTATGTTTGAACGGTTCATTTGGCTATCATTTTATGATATCACATTTACAATGGTATAACTGAAATAGCAAAGATATGTTCAAAACAAGACAAAATATATAAATAAATAAAAGTGTAAGAAACTAATTAGACACTTCAATTCATTTAAGACAATAGCATAGTGTCCTTAATAGATTCACCAGCATGTTGTGGAAAGATTTTCGACGAAAATCATTAATTTGAATCTCATTTTGCGGCCAAATAATGAGTTTATACTATTGATAATCAAATGAATTCTTCAAATTCATAGTTTTGATTATTGTCCAGAGAATAATGCGAGATACAAACAAGAATCGTTTTCATTTTTTTTTTCCTCAATATTAAATGAATTTCAGTTCCATCCCAAATATCATGTGCAATCAAATTAATTATAAAATAACTAGAAAAGGTATTTATAATTATTGCAAATAGTAATAGATTTACGATATACAATTTTTTTTCATGCGAATTTTAATGAAAATCAGATGGATGATGGAATTGCATGTGCACAATTCACAAATATAGTGATAATGTTAGTGATCAACAAGAATAATATCGATACATAACAATATGGAAACGCATCGCAATTCCAATATTGGAATCAAATGTTTATTTTTTTTTTTTTTTTTGTATGCGACAAATTTAATTTTGATGGATGTATACATCATGTATATCATATACACAAATTCAAATCGATAATCATATTGAATTTTGGTCGATGGCACTTTTGCGATATGGCATATTTTCAAACATTTCTAATTCAAATGTTTTCGACAATTCTCTATAAATATACATGTATAGATATTGTCCGGTCCATCGCCCCAAGGTTCATTCAATCACTGACTGAATTATTTACTACTAACGCTCTCAAGACAAAATTTATTCTAATTGATTGATTGAAATGCCACAAAATATGCAACGCATGCAGATAGGCATCAAAGTGGTACTTCAAATATTTGCCCTTATATTGCATATTGCACATTACATTTAATTTAGTTTTCATTTGAAATCAAAGCCATTGCAGTTTGTTGTCAATAATAAGGATTTGATTTGATATTGGAATCATTGTTTGGTGTGTGTGTGTGTGTGTGTGTGTGTGTGTGTATGTGTTTGGCATATTTTGTTTTGCATATCAACCAAAAATCAACTCCACATTTATGGTAAAAATATTTTCATATTAGTGATAGACAGGGAAAGGGGGAGAAAGGTAGGAGGAGGAGGAGGAAGAGTGAGATAGGAAGAGAGTGTAAAAGAGGAAGAGGGGGAAGTGGAGAGGGAGGGGGAAGGAAAGAGAGAGAAAGGAAGAGAGAGAGCGGAAGAGAAAGAGAGTGGAAGAGCAAAATAATGGGACATATTTAAAACCAATATTGGCGTAATAAAGGAAATGATTGAAAGCGAAAAAGAGAAAAAAAAAAGAAGAGAACGAGACTGATAAGTATAGAAAATGAGAAAGAGAGAAAGAGTGAGCGAGAAAGTGTTTATAATTCGATCTAAATGATATGAGAAAATTTAGTTTACGTTGTAAATAATTCAAATGACATATGCTGTGCTTCCGAAAAGGCAACGCAAAAACTACGCTTAAACGTACGTTTACAAATTATAAAATGCCGCACCGATATCCGCGCACACATTCATTCGCCATACGAAACACATTTTTAAATATACAACAATCAAGAGTTGTACGACACGATGTAGAATACTCATACGTTTAATATAACATAGCATCAATCATAATAAACAATCAAGCAATGAGTAATAATACAATAAACCGTAGTAAGATCAATGTCTCTGATTTTGATTCAATTTTATTTTTTAAAATTAATTTCAATGGCTTAGAATGATCGCATTGTAATAATAATCATAAAATTGTAATCAGAAAATTTTTTAAAATTAATTTGCATAGGAAAATGGTCAATTTTATTATAATTTTCATAAAATTCACTTGTGGCAATTTTCCAGCAAATTTTCCAATGCCAATCGATAAATGATAATTTCTCATTGATAAATATGTGCATTTTACTAAAATACAATCAATGCAATAGCATCAAATTAATTTTCAAAAATAATTTTGAATGAGATATTCATGCTCTCACTGTGTCTGGCGGTGCCCGCTAAAAGTTGTATATCAGCCGGTTGTATTGTATGTTGTTGCTGTTGCCCTGCTGCCGCCGCCGCCACAATGCTATCGCTCGTATTCTCTCTTTATCATATACACACACGCGTCTCACTCTTTCTTTCTCTCTCTCCCGCTCTCTCTCTCTCTCTTTCTCTCTCTCTTTCTCTCTCTCTTTCTCTCTCTCTCTCTCTCCCCCGCTTTCTTTCTCTCTCTCCTTATCTCTCTTTCTCTCTCTCCCTTTCACTCTCTCTCTCTCTCACTCTTGAATCGCCTATACAAAATTAATAAAAACATCAACGTCACTAATAATGTCTTTTTTACTCGTTTAGTTTGCCACAACTCTCCGCTTCATTCGTCAATTTTGGCCAATTGCATGGATAAAATACACACAATGGACCTATCATCTCTATAAAACTATAAAAAACCATAAACCATCACCTCATTCGCCACGATTTTTGATGTGCTGTTATTTATGAGCCATAAATCAAATGAAATTTATTTGATCATATGGTTGATAAATGAAAGAGAGTGAGAAGAGTTACAGGGTTGCAAAAATGAAAAGGGAAATGGTCAGAAAGTGTGAGAGAAAGAGAAAGAAATAAGCAATTGACAAATGAAGCATATTATGTGAAAGAATTTAATTCATTTTTATTTTTGCCGACTAACATGGGCCACGATGCACGTGCACGCGTAAAACGATCTTCAAACAAATTTATGCCAGTTTAATAGATTCATTTTTTCTTCTCCTCTTCATTGATGGCCTAGAGTTCAAATTTGTTTTTTCGTGCACTATAGAAAGTAGAGATAAAAATTGGCGCAATTTAATTCGGCATTGAGATGGTCAGTATCCCCTTAATAATGCTTGTACTCTTCCATAATTCTATGAAAGTAATTACTTTGAATTTATTTGATTGAAAGAAATGGAAATCTTCTTCTTCATATGAAATATTCAACATTGTATGAATTTCATATAGCAAAAATCTAAATCGATTTCAATTGAAGATGATCAAGAAAAAAAAAAAAAAATAAGGAGAAAACATTTCAAAATACTTTTGTAAAATGATTGAGAGCGAAAAAAGTGCATTTCTTGAATCAATTTCTTCTTCATTTCTTAAATCAATTTAGTATGAATCAAATCAAACAGATGTTTATTCAGAACGATGATTCGAACATTTTACATTTCATAATTTTTACTATCAGTTTTTACTTCCCATTTTGAACGCAATTCAAAATGCTTTCATTTTTTTTTTTTTTCGAAAAATTTCTTAAAAATTTACACCTTATCAGTAATGAAGTGCAAAATAATTTTTCAAAAAAAAAAAAAAAAATGAAAAAAAAAATTGAGAAAACAAAATACTTAATGATAGTCATCGTTACGAATGGGAAATTTATTGCCCGATAGTTGAAGTAGTCATTTGGTTTTTTTTTTTTTCAAAAAAAAAAAAAAAAAAAAAAAAATATCTGAAAAAACAAACCACTTTATCATTTTCTCTTCCAATTTTGGATTGTATACGTAGTCGTTTGCCTGTTTTTCGTTTAATGAAGGTCGAATACCAACAAAATTGTTCAATGCTACACACAAATACGACATACATCGAAAATCAAGCGCCTATCAAAAATAACACACGTCAAAGCAATTAAAATTAGCAAATTCGATTAAATACGTTTCTTGCATTTGAAAAGGAAGAATATTGCAGATATGATTTAGGAAACATTATTTTCATGTGACACATATTGAAATTGAATTAAATCAAAACATACACTTAAGATAACAAATTCAAATAACATGTTTCCTTTTTGTCACTTGATGCACTTCCAATGCTTGTTTATAAGGTGAACGAATTCATGACTTACATACCAATAGTTGATAAATATTTAAAAATATATACATTGAGGTTTTGACAGGGGAAAAAAAACGCCTGCATTTATACTATCGTCCAAATGGCAATGGAAAATGGCCTAACTGCATTTGAGGAATTTAAATTTCATGAATGGAAAACTGCCTTTGAGTTTGTATTTAACTCATTATTCGATTTATGAACCATTTCTATGCATTTTTAAATATAAATGAATTTATAAATGTTGAAAGTATAATTTTTTTAAAAGGAATACTGTAAACACCATCCGGAGTCGAATAGGTTTGAGTCAAATTTATTTGAGGTATATTGAACAAAGCCATCTATTGGAAACGAACCAAATTAGACATGCAACCAATTCAAATGAATTCAACAAACAATTGATTGAAACAAAAATTCACTTCAAGTTTATGATTTTATTCGTTTATAAACGAATGATTAAGATAAAGTTCATGCAAAAAAAAGCATTTTTTATTTCTTCTAAAACATCAAGCAATGAATTTGATTGTAAAAATATACACGATTCAGAAGTGTATTCAAATTAAATGAAAACACTTCATTATCACAAAAACTTCTATGCGCTTTTTTGACTCTTTCGAAATGTGGTTCCATCTGTTGATGAATGGCAACATTATAAATCGAGAATTGAGTGCTTTTCAGAGTCAACTTTTAACAACGTCTAAACATTTTCATTTCTATCAAGTGTTTTTTTTTTATTTGGGTTTTTGTATTAAGTTTTAATTTCTTTATTTTATGGAAATATATGAATTTAAACAAGATTTATTGCCAAAGATTGTATCAATATAGATTTTGCCGAATTTTCCTCATACAAAATGTATCCCAAATGTGCTAGTTATTGTGATTACATTTGTGTGATAAGCTACAAATGATTTCATTTGGCCTTTCTTTGGTGATGATGTTTGAGCCAAGCAACATTTCTAGAAATGAAAGACTTGAATATTGTCCCCAATTCATGAAAAAAAAAACAACTGAGTTTTAAGTTCGATTGGATATTAATGTAAGTCATCTGTATACATTTCCATGATCAATGAGCTAAAGAATTTACGATTTTACTCTCAATTGTCATGAAATGTGATATTGAAAGCAAATTCATAGTTTTACGACTTTAAAATATTCGTGAATTTAATAAAAAAAAAAAAAAAAAATTGATAATTGCCATTGACTGAAAATTGATAAATTAAAATTAGGCATATTCTATTTGATGATTTTTATTTTATTATCAACGCTTTCTTCTTAATAAATCGTTTATAACATAATTTTCTATAAAAAATCTTCTTCTTTTATGGCAAATAAAAATGCATTAATCGAAAATCGAATGATTTTTATTAGAGGAAAACCGGTTCAATTTTAAAATCTATCAATTTTATGTTTACGTACATTGGTCGGTTGCTGTTTTTCCGGTAATATAAATGCAACTAACTAATAAATATAGATGCAGAATCGTTCAATGGAAACATTATGCAAGTTATTTCGGAAGATTCAGTTGGGTGCATTTGCCTTGAAATGCATTCCGTGTTTGGGAAGTGCAATACATAAATGGGCCTAACAATGAAAAAAAATAAATTTTCATGAAGGTTTACAAAGTACACAGTCTAGACTTATTTTCTTGTGCTTATATCATCTGTAATTTACAATCTATCGTAATAAAAATTGAAAGAAAAAAAAAATGAAATAGAGTTTCACTTTACAATGGAATGCATTTTATATAAAAAAAAAAAAAAAAAAAAAAAAAAGAAATGAAAAACAGAATTATCGAATAACATTTTGGTGTTCATGATAAATGTTCGTCTGCATTTCGAATAATCACATTTGAGAAGATAAACGATGAATGTTCAATATTTCATTCATTAAAAGCACATAATGAGCTTGATGTGTTCATCATCATTCAGCCTTGAAGCAAAACGAATTTCGACACATATCTTGACAAGTCAGAGACAAATCTGAAAACAAATTCATAATTAACTGACGATGAAAAGTTGAAAAGTGTGTTCCACTGAGTGTATCATAATGAACTTGTCTATTTTTCTCTCTTTAAGCTGAAGATTGCTGATGTTGCGAAAAAAAAAAAACAACAAATGATAAGCGCGTGAAGCAACATTAAAGATTCGTACAAAAAAAAAAACAACAACTTTAGTCCGTTACAGGAAAAATTCGCCAAATGTTGGACCACAAATCATAAGCGTACCAATTTTTAAAGCAAAATAACCGATTTTTCGATTGACAAAAAGCGTAATTTTTAAATGGCAAATACTGACCAATGACGATATAATATAATGATATTGAAACAGTATTACGTTTTTAGCACAAAATTATGTTGTAATTTCGAAAATAATGAGACTTATTGGTTGTTTTTTTTTTATTTTCTTTTTTTTTGGCTGTTGTTAAATGAATGCAAAAGGTGTTCCTTACCGCTTATTTCAAAGCATTGAAACGATACAGTGTGGCATAAAGTTAAAGTGAATGCATAAAAACAATGCCAGACGATAATGTAAGTGTTTTATGTGACGGACGTCAGATACCGAAAAGTTGATTCGAGACTTGAGATTTATCAATGAATTTGCGCGCATTCGCTTCGTTTCAGTCGATTTTATATTATATTTCGTTTTATTTCTTTGAAACTATGTCGCTGCTTCTATTCTCTACTTCTCTCTCTTTTCCCTTCGTGCGATCAATCTCTTTCTCTCCCTTTCTCTTTCTCTCTCTCTCACACTCTATCTGTCCATATTTCTGTCCTCCTCTCTCTTTCTATTATTTTCTCTCTCTTTTTTTCCCTTTCTGCCATCATTGCTTATGAGCAATGTTTGCAATAAATAACAAAACATGAAATATGATTTCATCTGACAAATCTGATTGTGTATTGAAAATTGACTGTATCGACTTGGTCTGTTTGTTTGCTTGATGTTTTTTTTTTTTTTTTTCGCCCGAAATTAAAATCCACCGATCGACTTGTTTATCGAAATTGATTTCATTTTCTAGTGAATTTACGATGCGTAACCAACTGTAGATTCTTGTAAACATTTACGCAAGCACACTTGAAACGAATCACATAACGAATGCACTTTACGATTTGTGCTTTGAAGGCATTTTTATTTTTATTTCTTTTTTTTCAATTCTGTTTTTTTTTTTTGTAGTTTGCTACTTCTTCAAGGGCTCAGCAATCCATATCGATGTTACAATAGTTCACTTGTAATCGTTAAAGTGAATCAATAAAAATCAATTGCATAATGTTCAGTGTGTGTGTGGTGTGTTGACATTATGCGTCAATTGGTTGCTTTTGACAATTTCAACGGCAATTTTGTTTGTTTTTCTTTCAAATTTGACATGCTTACTGATTCGTGTTCATCGAAATGAAATTGATTTTTGATCAGTCAATGGAAAGCAAAATGCAACAAAAAATGTTTCCATTGCATCGATTTGAAAGTAAATCCTGTTTTCAAATTGAAACACCATTTTATAATGAACAAATTTAATAATTTTCATTATAATTTAAAACAAATGTAATAATCATTTGAAGTCTTTTTTTTCTCATGTGCAATATAGACTGAAATATAAAGATTATGTAATCTGAAAGACGTCACAAAGATTCTAAATATATTGCAATGATAGGATTTTTAATTTAATCAATGAAAATAATAAAATAATCTTTCAATTTCACTCTTCTAAAATGAAATTAAAGTTGATTTATTCATTATATTTAAATACATGAACAGCGCAATGTTTAAGCAATGAAGCATCTATGTCACCCAACTGATAACACAACATCGAAATGATGAAAATAAAATGAGATTGAACAAAGTAATGAGAAGAGAAATCCATATATATATGTACTGTAATTAGAAACAAACAAAGAAAAAAAAAAAAACAATTAATCCGGATCGATAACGTTCGCTGTGGCTCGTTGTGTGGGCAACATTTCAAGTGTTCAACGTTACATTAAATTCATTCGTTTTACCAATTATACATGCTTAATCCATCTGAGCTGTACTTGTTAGAATTTTTAGTAGAGGAATTATTGTTTACTGTTTAAATAAAACCAAAAATGTAAATAAAACGAAAAAAAAAAAAAAAAATTGCGAAAAAAAACTAAGCGTAAATATGGGAACTAAATGTTTGGCTAATGGAAAAAAAAACCAATTATTGAATTGAATTGTCGGAATTGACTTAAAATAGCCCGCATGTGACACACGTATTTATGACTTTATTTTACATATTTACTGTCATATTTGTTGTGCGTTCTTTTCATAAATTCCACACATATATGTGAAATATTATTCGCGAATATTTTGAAGACGAAAGAATAAAAAAATGAAAAAAAAAACAATTATTAAATAATATTAAAGAGCATGAGCCCTAATTTATAAGAAGCATTCAATTTCTATCGATTAAGAATTTTCATAAAAATATTACCAAATTGTTAACTTAAACTGAATAATAATCTTACTCTGTTGCTAACAGCATTAGTCATGTGAGATTAAAAAAGAAGAAAAGAAAAAAAAAAAAACATTTTAAAATGTGCTTGAAAGATTGAAGAAAATAAAAACTTTGACTCAGTATAGATAAGATTGTAATACATAGCCGACAAACGATTGAGCAAAACGAATTCAATAGAAATTTGTTAGGTAAATTAATGGAAAGAATGCAATTGAAAGGAAAGAATGTGGTGATAACGGGCGGTGCTGGTGGCATTGGTATGGCCATATCACGATTCCTGTTGAGCAATGGCATCCAGGTAAAGAATTAATTGAAATTTCATTCGTTTTTCTCTCGTTTCTGTTCTTTTTTTTTTCTCTTTTCATTTAATGAATCATTTTTGATAAGCAAAACGATTGTTTAAGCAAATCCAAATTAAATAAATCAATATTACATTTAAAATATTTTGTTAAATATTAGAAACTAGCATTGTTAGATGTGGATTATTGTGATGAGACGATAACAGCGCTACGCGAAACATTCCCAAACCAAACGATAATTTTTCATTTAACCAATGTATGCGATAAAGATAATTTGGAGCGTGCATTCAAAGAGGTTACGCATAATATTGAAACAATCGATTGTGTCATTGCTTGTGCAGGTGTATTGAATGAAATAGATTATCAGCTGACAGTTGAGGTTAATCTGGTATGTATCGTTGTTCTTTTTTTTATTGTTTTCGTTGCCATTTTTGTTGTGATTGATTTTACAAACAAATGTAATAATTTTCGTTAAGTTTTTTTGTTTTATCTCTCGATTGAATCATTCGTTTTTTTTTTTTTTTTTACAGCTAGGTGTGATTCATACAAATTATATTGCTTTGAAATACATGTCAAAAGAGGCTGGCTATAATGGTGGTTTAATTGTAAACATTTCATCTGTAGCTGGAATCGATTGTTCACAATTCAGTACACCCGTTTATAATGCAACCAAACATGGTGTTATTGCCTTCACCCGATCCAATGGCGTAAGAATCCATCATCCCCACTCCTCCATCCCTCATCATATGTACTATTTATATTTGCCAAATACTTCATCCAATAATTTACTAACTGAAAAATGTTCTCTGAATACGTTTTAAAATGCAATTCAACTTAGATCAATTCAATTTGATGAATACAAATCGGATTCAAGCATTTAAATGTTTATTTCGATAATTGAATTCGCATATCATAAAATTCAAATGGCAATTCAAATGTTATTTCAAAGAAAAATACATTTTTATCTACAATTCACAATATAATGGATTGACTATTTATGGCTTAAGTAGCTATTTGACGATTTTCTTATCAAATAAGCCATATTTGTATTCAATTATTATTTTTGTTTTTTTTTTCAAGCTGAAGAGTTTCTTCGATTTTTTTAAGATTTTTTTTTCTTTCTTGAATTTCAAGAGGAGCTTCTTGACTTATGGAAAAAAAGAACTTTTAAATTAGCAGTTGTTATTTGCATTTTGTATTTTTTTGTTTTTTTTTTGTTTTTGTTTTTTTTATTTTTTTAATTGGCAATTTTCGAAAATAACATTTCATCCATAGGATAATTTTTTCTATGAAAAATCTGGTGTAAAATTCATGGCAGTTTGTCCAGGAGTAACGTTAACAACATTTTTAAATGATCTCGATAGCCGAGCTATTTCCATCGATGCATTTAAACAATCAAAACAAAAATTGAGTCATGTGTTAAAACAAACGTAAGTTGAAAATTGTTTGAAAATTTGTTTAATTGTTTTTCAAATTTATTATTTGAAAATAAACAATTGTGTTCATTCATAATAAATGTGATATTATCAATTTATTAATTATAGAGTTGATGAGTTTGGTGGCGCCTTTATTGATGTTTTAAAACAGGATAAAAATGGTTCAGTTTGGCTCATTGATGGCGGTAAATTCAAAGAAATCACTTATCCATGTCCTTGGTATAATAATGAAATTCAGAATCAAACACAAGATTCATCGTGCTAAAATCTACACAAAACAAAATCAATGTCGCATTAAATTGTTTGGATTTTTATCTTTTGATTTTTGTTTTTTTTTTTTTTTTTTTTTTGTTTTTTTTTTTGTTATTTTGTAGCAAATTTCAATTGGCAATAATATTACATTTTGATGTAAAACATGACTAAACGCCTAATAAATGGACTTTACCATGTGAAAGTTTTATCGTGTTGTATTTTCTTTAAATATACGTATTTTGGAGAGATAAATGTATTGGCCTTGTTACACATATCGTATATATGGATTTTTTTTATATTTTTCTCTTTGTGTCATTTATGGTCATGGTAAAGTGCGTATTTCGACTGATTTTCCTTAATGATTTGGTTTTTTTTTTCTTTCATATTTTTTGGGCCAAATTGTTACATGGACACCGGATATAAATTACGATAATAGTATGAGTTGTGTCACTCACTGTTGATCGATCATGACATAAAAATCCAATTTTAAAACTAATAACCAAAAAGAATATGACGGCAAAAATCTATATCTGAATTGTTTGAAGAAAAGAAAACCAACAATAATACAAAGTTTATGTCCTCAAAATGTATCGGCTGGAACAAATTGTTTTGATCATATTGTAGCTATTCATTGGTCTTGTCATCCATTATCTTTGTGTTTAAAATGTTGCCGTTTCGTGATTAGATGCGTTTTAATCGCTATCGACTGTGTATGGTTTTTTTTTTTTATCTTCTCCCCCTTAAATAGTTAGTCATTTCACAAAGTGAATATTTCATCGAAAAATAAAAAAAAAATAAAAAAGAAAAAAACAAAATGGGAAAAAGAAATGAAAAATACACAATCTTCAACTTCTGTATTGATTCATAACTTTTAATTGATATTAAGTACGCATTCATGGTTCAAATGCGTTCAATCAACTTAGCCTCGTTTGTTTGTTTGTATTATTGATGGATTGAGAGAGAGAGAGAGAAAGAGCAAGAAAGAACGTGAGAACTGCGGAGTTAATAAAGCAAAAGATCGTAATAGCAAATGAGTAAGAGGAAGAAGGAAAGATAATTGTTCTTTGTAATTTTTTTTGTTTTTTTTTGTTTTGTTTTTTTTTTTTTACTTTTTCTTGTTGTGTTTTTCAATATGGATTTGTGTGTGCGGTTTTATGGCATTCACGCACCTTCAGTTATTGTCCGATAAGTGTATAGAAAAATAAGGAAAATCAAAGACAAAATAAATTTGCCATAAAAAAAAAAAAACAGCAACAACAACTAATGATTTTCAATTGTTGACAATGTAATTTGCTTGATCAAGCTAAGGTAAAACGATTCGATTCGATTCGATTGAAATGGATATGGCCGCATAGCAAAAATATGAAATAACAACTACAACAGCAGAATAACTTTGGATATATGACAAATATAACATCATTGTTTTCACTGAGCTAATTGATTTAAGCCTATTTTGAGTTGAAAAAAAAAAATAAAAATAAAAATAAAAATAAATAAATCATAAAACTGAAAATAGAGCAATGAACAATTCATTTATTTATGTTATTTTTCTTTTGTCGTCGTCAACGTCTAAACAATTACATTGAATTATTTAGTATAAAATGCTCCCACCGGATGATGAATGTGCTTGCAATTCAAAATATATCGATATCATGTTTTGTCTCGGATTTTTCATTTTTTTTTTCTCTTTCTCGCTCTGGCTCTTGCCTCTCTCTCTCTCTCTATCTCTCTCTTTTGCCCTCGCTCTTGCTCTCTTCGCAATTTAACAATCGCTTAGAATTTATATAGAAAGCAACGCAATTGCGCATGGCCATAACGGTGCACCAATAATATGGTCATCGGCTTTAGGTAAAGGTTTTGCGCACATACAAAATAAATGTGACTTCGATGTGTAATGGATGAACGGAAAATCATATATGGATATCGAAGAAATTTAACAAAACTCTATCATTAAATTAAGTTTAATTGGATGTGCGTTTACGTTAAATTATGGCTATTCGAATTCGTAGTTTGGTTTGTTTTTTTTCTCCATCGTCTTCTTCTTCTTCTTCTTCTTCTTCTTCTTTTTGTTTAAATGTTTCTCTGTTTCTGGCTTTCAATCGGATTTTGTTCGTTCAATTGCTCTCTTTCGAATGTTGGCGGAATACAGTTAAAACAAAAGTTTGAATACTTTGTGCATACAAATGCGCACTACTTTCCCAATTGCTTCAAATGGCCAAACAAAATGGAAACATCACAATAGTGTAATAGTCAACAAAGTAAATGGTTAAATTCATCGATAAAAATTAAACACCCAATCAACCAATCTAATATTGTGTGTTTAATTTACGTTTCTAATTGATTTTTTATGTTAATATGCGATGACATGCATTTTGGTTTTTGCCAATGGAAAAGAAGAAGACAAAATAGAAACAATGAAGAAGAAAAAGAAGAAGAAAAAAAAAACGACATCGAACTCTTGCGCAAATGGAAATAGAGAGAGGGAGAAAAAAAGCATTCAATTGAGTTCAGGGATATGATTTTCCATTCGATAATTTGTGATGTACGAAATTGATTTGAATTGTAGCTTCGTCAAGCAACCTTTCTAATGAATTGCAAATCTTTTCAATCGATTTGCATTTATCGCTGACTAAGATAATCGTTATCATTTCAAATAAGAATGTATTCAATCCACAATATTAAGTGTTTTTTTTTAACCGCTTACAACCATGCCTTGTCGCAATGATTAAAATGTTTTTCCACACAGTCGCAATCAAGCAGCACGAATAAGTTGCATTCACTGGTGCCATGGTTCGATGATCTGAAAGTATATACGAAATGAAAAAAAAAAACAACCACGCATCTAACATTTGGCCCCATCAAATGCATTTCCTTCAATATACTAAATTTACTTAGTTTATTTCTTGTAATGTGCTGTCATTTTGCATTCAAGGTTGAATTCCTTCACTGATAAACCAAAACCAACATTCACAATGTTTTGTGTTTCGTACACTGACATATTTCGTTTTGTTTTATAGTCAATTTTTTTTTTCTCTTCTTTATCTGCAAATCACCTCATATTATTGGTTATAAGTAAACATGCTTCAACCAATTTGAAGGGGAACTCATTTCGTTTATTGTTTTGAATCAGACGCAAGAAAATTGTCGTTGATGATATGAAAAAAAAAAAGAAAAAGAAGAAGAAAAAAAAACGCAAACAACATTGATAATTAGAATTTCATTGGCCCTTCGCTTGATTTCAGTGAAATGAGCAACCGGAATGAAGGTAAATGTTGTTTCGTTCAGTTCATTATATGTCTAAACCAATGACAGGTTGCGTAGTACACAAATGAAGGCAACAAATTCTATAAAATATGGAATAATTATCAAATTTTTTTCGATGAGAAACTCTGTCATGCGTAAAACGATCTTTAAATATCACAAAGCGCTTGTCCGGTTTATATACATTTTGACCATCAAATCATCAAATATATTTAATTTCTTTCGGAATCATATCATTTTTCGTCATCGCCGTATTGTGCAGTCGTCCAGAAGTGAAATTCCCAAAAATAAAAAAAAAAAAACAAAAAATAAAAAAAAAGAAAACAAAGAATAAATATACAAAGAAATGAAATCAATTGGAACCTGTTCAATATCATTCTGAATTTAAATGCACTATTAAGTCGAAAATATTCAATGTCAAAATTTTCAACTGGATTTTCACTAGTAGCTAATGAAATGCATTTGATATGCCTACAACTGTGAACACTTGCCGCATCTCTTTTACTTGATCTTACTTGGTCATTTGATTATCATTTCTTTCTATTTCAAACTTTTTCTTCTCTCCCATCATCTCTTTCTCCTCTGTTTCTTGATCTCATTCTCTCTCTTTCTCTCTCCCTCTCTCTCTCTTTCTCTCTCTCTCTATCACTTTCTCTGTTTCTCTATCTCTCTCTCTTTCTCTCTTTCTCTCTCTCTCTCTATCACTTTCTCTGTTTCTCTATCTCTATCTCTCTCTCTTTTTCTCTTTCTCTCTTTCTCTCTCTCTCTCTCTTTCTTTCTCTTTCTCTCTCTCTATCACTTTCTCTGTTTCTCTATCTCTATCTCTCTCTCTTTCTCTCTCTCTCTCTCTTTCTCTCTTTCTCTCTCTCTCTCTCTTTCTCTCTCTCTGTTTCTTGATCTTTTTCTCTCTCTCTTTCTTCCTCTTTCTCTCTGTCTTTTTCTCAGTCTCTGATATACATATTCGATACTTTCTTTCCCTCTTCACTTCCCATTTTTTTTTTTTTTTTTTTTTTTTTGTTTTTTTTCATCTTTATTTCTGGACTAATAAAGAGTCCAATGTGTTGGGCCATCCAGAACGAAGCAAGTTTTTGAATAAAAATATTTCGTGTTCATATAAGATGAATGCAATTAACGAACATCGTGTCATGTACAATTTAAAATATGGTGTACCGATCAAGTAGAATATTCCTTTTGTATAAAATGCATCGAAGTTGATAATCGTGCATGTGAACACAACATCGAATTCATGGGGTGTAGCTGCTGCTGAAAAAAAAAAATTGAAATAATTTATTCTTCTTGCTTGTTATTGTTGTTTGTATGTTGTTATTTTCTATCGTCAGTGCATCGCCTTATTCGCTTATTTGCCGTGGTATTTTTTAGTTTTCCTTTTCGTTGTTTTGTTTTTTTTTTTTTTTTATTTGTACCTTGTGACTTTGTTTGTCATCAATAACCGAGTGTTTTATGAGAAAACACGAATAGGGAGAAAAACTCTAGTACACTTGTAGTTATCGTTCATTCATGCACGACTTTTCTATTTTTCATTTATTTCTTCTATTATTTTTTCTTTTTTTATTTTTATTTTTTTATTTAAAATTACGTCTTCTTAAAGACCCATATTATTTGTTAAGTCTATCAATATGAACGCACAATTTAATGCCTTAAAATGCATCCATACCACAAAAGAGAGATAAAAAAGAAGAATATGTAATTTAATCACCAAAAAAAGAAAAAAAAACAACATTGAGCATTTGCGTTGCATGTGTGCGTGGATTTGGTTCTTATTTAGGCTTATGTTGCATTTGATCGTATTAATTCGTGAGTTTTTTTTTTCTTCTCTTTTTCTTCGTTATTCTTTTACTTTATTTCACTTTTATATGGCTTTATATTTATTAGATAGATGCGATATTTCGGTTTTTTTTTTTTCTTCTTTTTAATATAAAAATACCCTCGATGAAAGAGAACAAAAGCCGATTTTTGAACATAACTAAGGTAACTTCTTTTCGTTTCTTCTCCGTTCATTTCTCACTCGATTTTTGTTCAAACCAAAACATTTTTCTTCATTCCTTTGTTCAATTTTCCATGTCCAATTCGATTCCTTTACATTATGCTGTATGATTTTTTTTTTTTCTTCTTCTTTCGATGAGGTGACTCTCACTCTCTCATCGTCATTTGCTTTGGGCTGGACGTCAAATAATTTAACAAAGGTTCATCAATTGTTTTCAATGTTCATTTGTTGTCTGTTTGATTGTTCTTTGTTTGAACATTTTTTTTTAAAGTCGTTTTAATGCACTCTCTTTCTGTCTCATTCTCTCACTCTTACTCTCTGACTCTCACTCATTGGTTGTCTTTCCTTTTTTTCTTCAATCTTTTTCGATCTCTCTCTCTCTCTCTCTTTCTCTTTCTCTCTCTCTCTCTCTTTCTTTCTTTCTTTTTCTTTCTCGTTCCCTTTCCCTTCCTATTTCTCTTTCACCCTCTCACACATACACAGTATTCCTTCCAATGTTTACGCATGATGTGAACAAGTCATTTCAGGTCATGTTAATTTTAAACGCATATATGCATATACTTGAACTCCTACTATTCATCGTTTTGAATCCTTTTTAAACCGAACGAAAAAATTGAGACGAATGGTTTTCGAATTAAGACGGAAGGCATTTGAATCAAGATTTTCGTTTGTAGTCGCGATCAAATTTCGACTTCTGTTTGCCTATTGTTATTCGATGTGTGAAGAAATTTGTATACAGCATTTGTGACCTAGTCATAGTGACGCAGCACTTGCTGTTCTAACTGAATTTTTTTCTTTGAAATTATCGCATTTTTTCCCTTAAAACATTTCCAAAGCGAGTTTTTGTCACGAAAAAATACCAAAAAAGCTATTCTTTATCTCTCTCTCTCTCTCTCTCTCTCTCTCTCTCTCTCTCTCTCTCTCTCTCTCTCTCTCGTGCTCTCGTTCCTTTTCTCCGTTCTCTCTTTCTATCTGTCTCTCTATCACTTGTGTTCACTTAAATAAGTAAATTTACACACTTCGTGTATTTTTCTAAACATTCGGCTTATGACCTCTGAATCCAAAGCTCAATTTAAATAGAAGGATTTTAATTGGAAGCAAAAAAGTTTATATATAGCTGTAAAAAAAAAACACAAGAATGAAAAATAGATAATTTTTTTCTAAGCTAATACCTGTTTGTCGACTTATTAGTCATGTCGAATGACAATTACATGATTGCATGGAATCCATAGATATAAATAGTGGAATTAATGCTAAGAAATTCTCTATGGAGAATTATCTCAACCAAATGAGAAAGATAGAAAGAATGAATGAGATGGGGACAGGAAAAGAGAGAGAGAACGATAGAAAGAATGAAGCACAAACATTTCAAAGTTCTTAAAATTGTCGTTTGAAAATTTGATTGCTAGTATAGGCAAAATTGCCCGAAGAAAATAAGAAGAAATAAAAACGAGTGAATAAAATTTGATTGTCTCCCTAAAACCGGCATCGATTGACTTGCACGCAGCATGGAATTTTACATTTTTTCGGGTAGAATTAAAGGCCGATAAATGAATTTTATTCGGAAGAAAATGACGATGTAATAAAATGAATCGAGAAAATAAAAGAGAACAAATCCATACAGCGAGTGCGAGAAAAGAATTTGTTTTTTTTTTTCCTTTTTTTCTTTAATCAGTTTGATCAGAGACATAATGATGCGACCAATCGTTACATTTGGATTATGAATTCCATTGCATTTTGATGTTTCGTATAATTAAATTTTATTTTCTAAATGGGATGATGTGATTAATCCAATCATAAAATGGAATAGAAAAACCGTCAAGAATAATCAATTTGATAATAAAAAAAAAAAAAAGAGTAAGCCTCACAGAAGCCCATTATTAGCATTCAACATTCGATATGGTGATGATGCTGAAAGGTTCATGCAGAGGATACACGCTTACATTGGAATTTTAAATATAGAATATCAGTTCATTTTCGAGAAATGCTAGAATGTGACCTTGTCAGTGTCCTTTTTGTGTTAAACAGGTGAATAAAAATACCATGTAAACCAAACATAATAACATCAAGTGATTTATTGTTAACTGAAAATTAACACTTTTGCTGCCTTTTTTTCTTTCTTTCTCTTTCTCTTTTTTTCTTTCTCTTTCTCTCTCTCTCTCTCTTGCTCAGCGTCAATTTGACTTTCCAAAAATAGAAACGTTCCTTCACATTTGCTACAATATGCAATGAAAAAAAAAATGAACAAACACATTCACAATAACGACAGAAAAAATTGGCACAGTAAAAATGACTTGCGTTCGATTCAAGTCATGCATATCGTAACAGCAACAAACATGGTCGCACTATTGAATTTCTAAATGAAATGTGTGATTTTAAAATTATTTCACGAATTTGTCAGCCGAATTTGTGTGATGTTGTAAAATTGTCTTGATTTTGATGAGACAAGATTATTAGACGGAGAAGAAGAAGATGAAGAAGAAAAAGAAAAAGAAGAAGATGAAGACGATCATGATGAGTGGGAGAACAAAAAGCAAAAAGGAAAAAAAAAGTGCAGGCTTAAAAAGAAGCATCGAATCATAAAAAAGAAGTAGAAAAAAGAGTCTCAAATCCAGGTTAAACATGAGTCTAAATGTCTAAAACCATCAAGATACTCATATTTAATCAATCGTTGTCGTCTAGCTCTCGATTGATGGCTTAAAATGCGCGCGCAACTTCATCATCATTTTGATGGCAAAAGAATGAAAATAAAAGCATTGGCAATAACACACCTTCATCAATTTTCTGATTTCTCAAGCGATCGTTGCTTTTTTTTTCAATTCATCTTTCTCGCTGTCTCTCTCTCTCTCTCTCTCTCTCTCTCTTTCTCTCTCTCTCTCTCTTTCTCTCTGCATGTGTGTGTCTCTTTCTCTTTGTCTCTTTTCAACTTGTCTCAATCTGTACAATAACGATTGCTTAAGTTTGTCTCTTGCGTCTGCCATTAGTTGCATTTTATTGTCTGCTTTAATTTGTATGCTGATCTCTAACAAACCAATAAATTGAAGCATTCAAAATAATCATAGCAATTCAGTAAAAAAAGCATTGGCTTGAAATACTTTTGAAAGAAATGAAAAGCAAAAAAAAAAACAACAACAAAAAACAGAGAGAGAGAGAGAGAGAGAGAGAGAGAGAGAAGAGAGAGAAAGAGAGAGACAAAAAACAGCAAAATGCAAACGGCGAAATCGATGCAACATCCAATTTAATCAACACTCCACCATAAGCGGCTAACCTGTGACGTAAAAAATATACGTTAATTTCAAATTCAGCATCGACTTCGACGCTTTATCATTAGTATTCATTCTTTCTTTCAGCTCCGGATTCATCGTCATGATCGTCGTCATTGTCGATTGTATGTGAATTTTTGCGGAATATTATTAACACACAAAGTATGTCATATATTCCTTCATTAGCATTTGTTCTCTTTCCGGTGTGTGTGTGTGTGTGTGTGTGTTTGTGTGTATGACGATCATTTCGCATATCACAAACGTTTAAAGTGGGCATTTCTTTTTCAGAACATTTAGTGCCATTATATGGCATATCCAGCAGCGCATACTCGCAGCCAGTGATTTTTCAGAATTTCAAAGAAATACGATTGTTTTTTCTTGTTGCTCTTCTTCATTTCCTTTTTAATTTTTCATTTATAACAACAACAACAACAAAAATGTGTATTCAAAAAACGAGAGATATTCTTCGATGTTGGAATTGTGATTGTAAAATTGGGTGATATTTCAATATTAAATTAATATTCAATCGTGAATATTATTTATGAATCCAATATTTTTCATTTAAATATTTGAAATAATAACTTATTTCACAATCGAATCTCTTGTAAGCGCTCTTGTTGGTATCATTTCGATCAATTCATTTTATCAAATATGGAAGCAATTATCGATTTGTCTGCAAAAACAGAAGACACAAAACACAAGGGAGTCGCAAAAAAAAAAATGTGCCAATTCTCATCGCCAAAAGACATATATAAATTCTCTTGATTTCATGTCATAGTGCGACTTGACAATGACATCTTCAAAAAAAAAAATAAATAAATATTAATATTGGACTAGTATCAAATTAAACGAATCGAACAAAAAAAAAAACCATATTTTCTATTTAAATAATTTTGAATGAATGTCTCAAACCTGACTGTTTAACGAAACAAAAACACAAAAAAAAAAAAAAAAAAAAAAAACAGCACTATATTGGCTGCTGCTGAGCGTATGTAGCGTGGAGTGTGGACTGTGGAGCATTAAATCACATCGGAATGTGTACATTTATGCAGAACACTGTATCGTATCGAATTTAACATCATCAACAGTCACTTCTGCACCACAATCATATTTCTCGCGCAATAATTGGCGACTAATAGTATATATTTTCTCAATGATTTCTTACTTTCGTTATTCGATTTTCTGTGTCTGTCATATTGTTTGAATATAAATTGACGACGCGTTTTCAACATACAATCGAAAATTTATGCAAATGATCATTTTTCATTTGCGTATTCTTTTCTTCTTTTTTTGGGCAATGCGTAATCTGTTTACATTTTTTTTTTTTTCGATTCGTACGTACACACTCTCTGTCTTATTCTTATTCATTGAATCTATCTCGATTTGTCTTTTTTTTTTTGCTAAATTTTATATAATAAACTGTCATTTGAATATCACATTACCACTTTCAATATGTGTAGATTCTTTCGTTCTTTTTGTCATTTACAAAAGAAGAAAAGAAAAAAAAACGAAGAAATAATCTCAATGCTAAGAATCAAATCGAAAACAAAACAAAGACACAAAAAAAAAAAAAAAACATTGAAATCATTGATGTTGCATGTCACGCCTAACAAGTATGGATGGCATTAAACAGGCGACGTGAGTGAGGTCTTGGATTTGATTGTTGTTGTTGATGATATTTTACCATAGACTGAGAGACCTGTTCAGCATATACCAAAACGATGCGTTCTTCTTCCTCTTCTTTTTCTTAATTCAATTTTCCACTTCTTCTCTCAATCTCTCTATTTTTTTTCACTTTTTGATAAAGTGACAGCAGATAATCAAAGATAACATTCCATAAGAAACAAAATATAATCGGTATTGTATTACAATATTTAACAATTTCACAAAAAAAATAAAAACAACACAAATATATATATTTTTTTCTCTTTTGTCTTCTGTTTTTCGATTTGATAATATTCTACCGATATGACGATCCATTAACCGAATGAGATATGTTATTCTTATGTTCAATGACCAGAGGAAAAGAAGAACAACGGAACAAGAATATGAAGAACAAGAACAAGAATGACAAAAACAAGATACACATACCAAAAATGAAAAATGAAAAAAAAAAACAAAAAAAAAAAAAACTGTAAGTGTTTCCAAAATAGTCAATTTATCAATAATTTTTATCGCCCAAGAACTTACATGTTAAGTAAGCGCAAAATGAAAGAAAAAAAAAACACACACACACACATGAAAGAAGAAACAATTCAATTCTCAATATTCTGAAATACATCTATTTATAACTCCATTCACGGCTTACCGATTGCTACGTTGTTTTGAATATATATATTTGTGTATCGTGATTTCTGCGAAGATACACCGCGAAGAAGAAATGCATATTAAGAAGCGCAGAATGGGAAATAAAAAGGCAAAAATAAAGAGAAGCAGGCACAAATTGAACAACGCTGGTGAAGAACAAAAAGAGAATATTGATGTGGAGAGAAATTTGGCGAATCGAACAGATTAAAGGCGCCATAATGGTGTTAATTTTATAATGCAAAAAAAAAGAAAAAAAATCAAGCAGAAAATGAAGCGAAAGAAGAAGAAGAAGGCGAAAGAAGAAGAGGAAGGCGAAAGAAGAAGAAGAAGGCGAAAGAAGAAGAAGAAGAAAAAGGAAAAAACTGAAACAAAATTAAAAATTGAATTCAAATCAAATGTCGGATATTATTTATGACGGTCGAAACTTTCACGTATTAGAAACTACTGAAAATCAGAATTGACTGCACTTATCTACTTCATTCATGGCACCTCGAATGAACCCATAGTCAATTGATTGGCAATAAAAAAAAAAACAAAAAAACAAAAAAAAAACAAAAAAAAACAGTGACAGCAACCTGCAACACAATAAAATAACAAAATAAATGCGAATCATTTTGTGGTAAAGGGTTTCACCATGTAACCTGTCTCGCTGCGTGGTTCACCATAATGGAAATGGCATGTTGCGGTGATTTTCTTCAACTAAATCAATCATAATAAATTAGAATAAATACAAAGAATTTGATATATATACAATACATATTTTTTTTCCCCTCCATTTCCCAGTGAACAATTGTTAATGTGACATGTGGTGTTGGTTTTCAAATTTTGCGTACAGAATTTCAAATCAATTGTTTTGCAAATTTACGGGCGAAAAAATTGTGTTGCTATGACCGCATGAGATTTTCAATGTGACTTTGTCTAAACTTATGTGTCGTTGATCATAATTTTCATAGCATTTGATGTTCTTGAGATATTCGAATAGCGTGAAGCAATGGAATTTAGTTTTTTTTTTTTTTTTTTTTTTTGCTTTTGATTTGCTTTTTTCATTTTGGTGACCTGCCCATATGCTTTGCTTGAGCGCAAACAAAATAATAATAAATAATATAATGCGAGTTACGTACGTATACAATTGGTTTTTTTTTTCCAGCTCACAATGATCAAAATAGTTTGAAAATATTTAAAATGATTTTTGCGCTTAACGGCTGTGAAAACAATAAAAATTGTGCCTGCAAAATGAGAGAGAAAAACATTATTTCATACACATTTTGAGATTATTACATTATTAAATAATGAATTGTGTGGTTCAAAAACAAATCGTTCTGACCTTCAGACAATGAATTCTTTTTATTTTTTATTCATCTTTCGTTTCGCTTCTTTTTTCCACGAAAAAATGTGTGCATAAAGCGGCACCGAAAGAGCATGTGGCAAACAATCGACAGAAAAATTATTAAATCGGTATAATCGATATAAACGAATCGGTAAGGTGTAATATTTGCCTGCACAGTGCGTAAAATAACCTTGTATGGTAAATGGAATTCTGGGTGTGTGTGTGTGTGTGTGTGTGTGTGTGAGCGAAATGAATACTATGATTTGAATGGAACATCATCCAATCAGACAAATACAGTTATAAAATTCGAATCGTCGTAAATTGTCCGCGAGCACATACAATTCGCAAAAACGATTGCATTTTTTATTGCCGAGCGCATAATATAAACTGTTCATATTGGTGAACAGCTATTGATTTAGATGATCGATTTGTTCGTTATGAAATTACGTAATGACAATTATTTTTTTTTTTTTTTTTCGTTCACTCGACGTTTTCGAAATACGAGTGCACTCTCAGAGTCGCGCGCTTTTCTGTGGTTTGCGGCGGACATTGCGGAAACAATTTATATTGCACATTTATGCAAGTAGAAAATGCATTTTGTTTCCATACCACAAACTTCAGGCAAATAACAGGTTTTTTCGGGCATGTTACATACTTTTCAGAAAAACTTCGAACTGAGACAGACAGAGAGAGAGAAAGAGAAAGAGAAAAAAAAGAAAGAGAAAGAGATAGAAAGAGGGAGAGAGAGAGAAAAAGATAGAGAGAGAGAGAGAGAGAGAGAGAGAGAGAGAGAGAGAGAGAGAGAGAGAAAGAGAGAGAGAACGGGGGAAAGAGAAAAAGGGGGAGATGTACATGCCGAGACGATTTTGTATTTCATCCCAATGGGCCTATCACCATTATCCGGTAGTTTATTTCATAATCGGACCATAACTGAAACAAAAATGGCAAGAAATAGAACCAGCAGATCAATGGAATCAGGTTTTTCAGTTTTGGATTTTAAGAGAATATGCACGCGCAATGTATCGCCGATGATATTGCTCTGATATTACTTCGTATTTTGATCTTTTTTTTTTTCGCACAACATTGCTTTAAAGAGCGGCGCATATGCGACCATTTCGCACACACACTCACTCACATGATATTGATTATGAAATTTAAACTGGTTTTTCTTTGTCATTCAGTCTCTCGGCTCGTCATCATGAGAAAATGTGCATTCATATATACTGCTATCGAATCCTTCCGATTTATGATCGCTCATAAAATATATTTTTCGATCAACCAAAGAACCGTTGGAGTTTTCAGCATTTTTTTTTATGTATTGTATAATAAGTGTGTTGAGCTGGTGTACGAAAATCTGCGGGTCGAAGTCACGGTATGGCTAAAACAATATGCCAACCAATAATTTAAATCATTCCGTCTATTGTCTTATTCTTTCGAACTTTCGCGATCAATTTCCTTCATTTTCTCTCTCTTTCTCTTTCTCTTTCTCTCTCTTTATCTCTATCTCTCTCTCTCTCTCTCTCTAGATCTCTTTCTCTCTCTCTCTCTCTCTCTCTCTCTAGTCTTCTCACCCTCTCACACTGCTTTCTTGCTCTGCCTCTTAAGATCTGTCATTATTTCTACCTCATTCTAAAATAGGTCTATACATATATTCTATGTGAAAGCTGTGAATGGAATCAGGAAATTAGAGACTTGCTTTGCGAAAAATTTTCATCACAAGCAATAAACAAAAGTACGAAAAATTTAAGAGAAAAAGAAAAATAATTTCAAATTGTTTGTAATAATTCAATGTGTCATTTGAATGGCGTGCCACAACCACATGTTTTATGTAAATTTGTTAGCAAACGTGAGCTCATCACGCAATTAGTAAATCATAAGAACGATTGAAAATGTGCTTAGCAACATGATGAAAAATGTATGGTGTGATTTATCACACACACACACACACATAAATAAAAGCGAACCAATTTACCAGTTATGTTGATTAACGATTACATTTCATTCAAAACTGCATTCATCAATTTTAAATTGTGTTCTCAATATCAGAATTAATTCTGGAATGCCAAAGCCAATTCGAATTCCATTGTGTTCCATCAACACATCTCGTCATGTTTTTACACATGAAAAACATAAACACGGCATTGATGAAATGAACTTTCTTCGACAATACAAATAATTCTAACTTTGAATGTTGCGCCAAAAAATGCAGTTTTCAAGTATTTCCATTTGAATGAAATGTTTCAAGTGTATATACACTTAATCAAACCAAAAACTCAATCGAATTGAATCATTTTGAAAGAAAAAAACAAAAAAAAAAAAAAAAAAAGAACATCGTTTACATTAGTCGCATTTATACAAATAACAAACTCTAGTTATATTCTCTCTAACCATTCGCTTGTTGTATCATTGGCTGTCAACAATTGTTGAACTCAGAATAATTGTTCAGATTCAATCGTTAAATTATTTAACGAATGCTAGTTGTATGTGAAGGCTTGTGAGTTAGTTGTGCTATTTCGAAATAAATTGACTTCCAAATACGTGTCGAAGAGAAGCAAAAAAAAATATTATTTGCAACAAAATGATATTTGCTGAAGTTACTTAATCGGCCAAGAAGAATTTTGTGACTTGTTTGCGAGCTGGAAGTAGCAGCAAAAAGGAAAAAACAAAAAATAAAAAGATGAAGAAAAAATTGTTTTTTTTTTTTCTTCACAACAAAATCTGCGGAGTTTTGCTGCAATGTATGTATGTGGCCGATGAAGAATAACACCAAGGTGAAAAGTATATAATGAGTTTGGTGCAGTTATCATTAATAATAACAATATTCGCAGTGGAATACCTTGGAATGACTGAATAAGTCAACTTGTTTCTGTTCTTTTTATAAATGATTTTGTCGTTTCTTGTTCACTGAGCGACGATTCTTGTTTACATATATGAATTTTGTGTGTGTGTTCCTTCAATTTTTAGCGTTTTTTTTTTTTTTTTTTTGAATTCTGCTTGTTTGTTATTTCAATTCTTCACATAAGTGAATTGCAGCAATCGCACTTTCGACGATTTGCTTATTTTGATTGCTTGTTTCATACCGATGAATGAAAATGAATAAAAAAAAAAACAACTGGCAAACTGCGACGCAGTTCTCATTCATACGATTTTGTATGAGCATCTATTTAAATGCATTATATGCGGTCACTTTAGTGATTCTTGATCACCTTCTTTCCCTCTCACTCTCTCTCCTTCTCTTTTTAGCTCAATTTCACCTTCTCTCTTCTCCGCTTCTCTCTCTCTCTCGGTCTCTCTCGATCTCTCTCGATCTCTTTTTGTCTCTCTCGGTCTCTCTCGATCTCTCTCGATCTCTTTTTGTCTCTCTCGGTCTCTCTCGATCTCTCTCGATCTCTTTTTGTCTCTCTCGGTCTCTCTCGATCTCTCTCGATCTCTTTTTGTCTCTCTCGGTCTCTCTCGATCTCTTTCGGTCTCTCTCGGTCTCTCTCGGTCTCTCTCGATCTCTCTCGATCTCTCTTGGTCTCTCTTGGTCTCTCTCGATCTCTCTTTGCCTCTCTATGTTGTTCTGTCTCTTCTTTCTATCTCTCTCGCTTTCCTCTTTCATTTTAAGCATATTGGAATGCAATAATTTTAACGTGTCTCATATTGCATATATGGGGAATTGATCAAGTGAGAAAACAACAGTGCATCTCGTGTACAAAAGCATGCGCATTTTAATTAATTGAGTCACAACGTTCCAATATAAATTGAATTCTCATCGGAAAACTGCACGATTTCAATTGCAATTGAACTGTGTTGTATACATCACAATTATATCTTTATATTAATCATGAGAAGAGAATGGTAAAGCGCCATTTGAATTGAGCAAAATAAAAAAAAAAGAAGAAAAGAAAAAACAAAAAAACAAAGTCATCACTAATATATAAGAATATACTTGGCCGATTGAATGAAGTAACAATTCTTGCAAATCTCTATCGTTTATTGTAAACAAATCGTGTCGGCTCCTTTCTTTCTCTCTTTCATTTGGCTTGTGTTCCCGTCACTTTTGTCTTGACACTCTTGTTCTTCGTTAATAACAACAACAACAACTACCACCACAATATAGAAAAAAAGGTGAAGCTCATGTGTTAATTTTTTTTTGTTTTTTGTTTCTCTTCTAATCGTCTTCTGTGGGCTCATCTTTCGCACATTTTCACACATTTTATTCAAATACCCATGTTACAGAACTGCAAATGCATCCAATGTTCATGTGTACATAAATTAAAATCCAATACAATTTAAGACGTAGTAACAATAACAACAACACCAACAAACCAATGATCAAATACTTAATCCATAAAATATAACCATAAAGTGAATCAATCGAAACGCTTCACTGCGATTCTTCTTCTCTCTCTCTCTCTCTCTCCCTCTCTCTCTCTTCCTCTCATTTCTTTTTGCATTTATGCATTTTGCAAATGAACGCAATTTTAGTTTATGCATCATTTGTTCACTTGTGTGTAGAGATAATCGGAACACCTTTGCACATCGCGGCATCTTGTTAAGTAAGTAAGTACAATATGTGTATTGCATGCAATCAACAACAACAACAGGTATTCTACCGTATGCATGCGTTGTTAAAGTTGATTTCTTCGTCAGCATTAAAATCGCAATCTAAACAAAGCAATACACAATATCAAAAAGTAATGCATACAGGCAAACCATTATCGTAAGACACGAGCCGGAATACGTAGCACTTAGAGTGATACGGATTTTCCAATATATTTTTTTTATTTTATTCTTTCTTTTCTTTATTCGTATAATGAAATTGTTTTGATACAATCAATTTGAAATTGAATTTAATCGAATCAATTTTGATTTGAGAGAAAAAAACAAGAAAATTTAATGAAAATGTCAATGAAAGAAAAATGATATAAATGTCATTGAAAGAAGAAAAAAAAAAAAAAAAAAATTCGATGAAAAGTATTTTTTGAATGAAAAATCATCAAAAATTTTTAACAATTTCTCACTTTGAAGCCTCATAGATTTCATTAAAACGCATTGCATTCAATTGTTTAATGTGAATGCATTGTGTGTGCCACTCTAACGCATATTTTCTAATGCCACATACGGAAGGTAAGTATACAAAACTGACTTTACAAGTCTATGATTTAAAGAAGAAGAAGAAGAAGAAAAAGAGAAGCGAATGAGCAACGTAGCGATCGGTTTTGTGTAAACCTCGACTGATCGCATTGTACAACATTCCATTGACGTTGGTTTCGGTGTGTTGATTATTTTTGTTTTTTTTTTTTTTTCGTTCGTTCGTTTTACATTCTTCACTGTTGTGTAGCGTACCGATATTGTTGTTGTTGTTGTTGTTGTTGCGGCGGTGGTGGCAGCGGCGGCGGCGGCAACTGTGGCAGCGCGTCATCGTTGTCGTTGTCGCCGTCGTCGAACGTGGGGATCAGTTGAGAATACGCACACGGAAAGCTCGAAATTTTGAATGTTATTGCATTTCAGTTGAGATATGACTTTTCGAACAGTCGGACGTGTCTGACAACACCGTATAAATTTGTTTTTGTTTTTGATTTTATTTATCGTTTTCATTCGTCGAACTGATCGCAATTTTTTTGTTTTTCTGTTTCTGTTTATGCTATCAACATATAAACATTTATAGTGACAATCAATCAATTCTTAAAGTAAAAAGAGACATTTCAATCAATTGAAAATATTCATACAAATGAATAAATCGCTATCAAACGAAAAACAAAAACTCTATTCCGCTAGATTGATGTTTTAGTGATTGAATGTGAAATAAACATTATTTTGTGTATGTTTTTTTATTAATTCAGTTTGAATTCGTTTAAACTTGAAGTAAAGGAAAAACAGTAAAGACTCTTTCACTAAAAAGAGTGTGTGAGAAGAGAAGAAAAGGAAAAAAAAAATATAATATTTTGCAAAGAAATACTAAAGAAACCTGTTGAGAAAATGAACGATTGATGATTTTTGATTCGATTGTGGAATTGGAAATCAACGAACTTGAATCAATGTATCAATTTTACCGTTTTGTTTCTTCTTTGTAAATTCAAATAGTACGTGTTATGTGAATAAATGAGCAAAGGACACGGTTCGGTATATTTTTATTTTTATTTTTTTTTTTTGAAGGAAATTGAAATTTCAACGAAAACGAAATTTTTTTCTTTTGAGAATTGTGATTAGCTAAGCGGTATTTTATTCAAAGTCGAGAGAATACTTGATGCGACATCTGAAGACAATTTTTTTTTTTGCTGGTTTTATCTTCGATTTTTATTTATCAGTCGAGTGGTGTCCATGATAGTAAATAGTGAGTGTTGAATGTCCAGCGTTGAAAAGAGAAAAAAAAAAACCGCAAAACATTTTCGATTATTTCAATGGGATTCAAGTGACTGGAATGAAAAATTTCTGATAAATAAAGAAGAAGAAGAAGAAGAAGAAGAAGTATAAAATCAACTTGTGAGGTTGATTTAGCAAAAAATTTGAATCAGCAACGTGAGCTAAATCTCATTTAAAAAAGAAACGATAAAAAAAGAAAACAACAACATCGTTGCACTTGTTTCGAGAAATACAACTAAAAAAGGTAAATATTTTTTGCAAGCAAAAACAATTATAAATTTTTAAATCTGTGTCCACCTGGGCATAAATGAGATAAAATAAACAAACAAGCATCGCAATGCAAATGGTAAATCACTTAACAAAAAGAAAAAAAAAAAAAAAAAAAGAAAAATAAATAAATAAACTAGCATTCAAATATCTCGTGAAATGGAATTTCAACAAACATGTGACTTTCATGCCGATTTCTGATCGCTTGCTGGGGCTTAAAGAAAAAAAAAAACATCACTATAAGTAAAATACCAATTTTTACCGAATACCTTGTCCGAGCCATATGAGAGCAAATGTGAGAAAAACAACAACGACAACGAATTTAAAGAAGAAGAAAAAAAAAAGCACAACCAAAACAAAACCGATACTATCACCAGCAAGAAATGCCACAGACAAGAGAAGAACAGTAACGCACATGAAAATTGTGCTTTTGTTGATTTGTGTTTTTTTTTTCCTTCTGTGTGTGACAATCAATGGGAGAAAAAGAAAGAGACTCACTGAATTCGATGGATACACATACTCATATAGAATGCCAACAAAACTACAAAAGATACAAGAAATCAAAATAATAAATTGTGAAAGCAGTTTTTTTTCTTTCTTTCTCTCTCTCTCTCTCTCTCTCTCTCTCTCTTTCTATCTTCTTCTTGGTCTTTTGCTCTCACTCGCTCTCTCTGCACATTCGGTTGATTTTCGTGTTTTATTTATTTTTACTACTTAATGGTGACTATTATATATAATATTACTATTCAAAGCGATTGGCTGAATGGTGAATGCTTGTCGTGACACTCTATTACCAGACCATATTGTTTATGCCGTTTGTTGGTGTTGTTGCATTTTATGTTTGTCGCTATGTTTTTCTTTTTTTTAATTCCTCTCATCTCAACACGTTGCGAATTTTTTTTTTTTGCTCTATCTCTCTCTCTCTTTCTCTCTCTCTATCTCTCTACTCTCTCTCTCTCTCTCTCTCTCTCTCTCTCTCTATCTCTCTCTCTATCTATCTCTCTCTCTTTCTCTCACTCTCCATCTCTCTCTATCTCTCTTGCTTTCAATCTCTCTCTATCTTGAATAGTGTACTCTCTTTGCTGCATGGAAAATTGTGTATACACACAACAAGACATTCCAGAATGTAAATCCATTCTGTGCAATCGACACACAATATCGACGACCATTCGATTGCCTATTAAATAGCATTTAAATCGGTGGTCAACTGTCTCGCCACGATTGGCTACGTAAATCGACACATCACATTGTTGCGATGAATGGATTGTGTGTTTTTTTTTTTTGTGTGTGTGTGTGTGTGTGTGTGTGTGTGTGTGTGTGCGTATGTCCAATTTCATATGCAATGCGTATGTTGCTATGCTATATGAAAATGATAAACGACAGAATTTAAATTGTCTCATTGAATTGGCCATGCATTCGTACACTGAATCAATAATGTTGAATTTATTTGTTGGTTTTTTTTTTTTTTTTTTTTTTTTGGTTTTGGTTTTGAGAATGTTTTGCCAATGAGAAGCATAGTTTCTATGCCTTGATTTCTGAAGATAGACTTCAACACAATGTATGTCACCAAATCGCATAATATCATTTCAATGAAAGAGTACGAAATCGTTGCATATTTATTCATTTAATTTGCTTGGTTATTTCATCGCCATCATATATTAAGTTATAATCATGTGTATGCGATTTATTTTGATTGGATTGCTTACATAAATTTACCATTCACCGTACGTAAACATCTCTCTACCTGACTACGCACAACATAAACCAAGAAAACATGGTGTTTATAATTGTTTGCCGACTTTGCACCTCTGCATATGACCTGATCAATTTTACATGCATAAACCATTTTGATGCTGTTTTTGCAGGTCACCCAATTTTTATCTCTGCAAATAACATGCACAACATATTTATATATAAATTTTCATGTTTTATTTTTTTTGCATTTTCCACGGTTTTTTTTTTTTTTTTTTTCTTTTTATTTCAAAACCAACATTTCACCTGCTTACAACATCGAACCATCAATTTTTCGTCAATTAATTGATACATTTAATACGATACACGATTGGTTTATTTCAGTTGTTTTTCATTTATTGTGGCAATGAAAGACGAGTAAGACACAATGTAAACCAAATTACCGTGTCTGTTGTGGCTTCAACTCAAGCTATTCGATGAGAAATGTTGGAAAATGAGAAAAAAATAATGAAGGAAAGGTTGTGAGAATGAGAAAGAATTAAAGCGATTCAGGGAGAAAGAGAAAAACTGACAGAGAGAAAGAAAGAAAGAAAGAGAGAAAGTCTTATTTAGTAAAATGTATGTGAATGCGATTAAAATAAGATAGAAAGAGAAGTGCAATTGAAATTGACCAATAAACCACATACATCAGTAACACGATTTACAATTTGTGCACTAACTATTCCGCCGTCGATTGCATATGGATATATCATAATTAATATCAGTCAATAAAAAGAGAACGTTGAATGGCGTGTGCAAAAGTGGTTAGTATGCGAAGAACGTCAGTCCGAGTGTCTCTATCTCTGTGTGTGTGTTTTTATTGTGATCGACCGTGAGAGTGTATATGGAAACGGTAGAGAGACGGTAGTGTATTTCATAGTTTAGCACATTTAGTCAAATGTAGAAGTGCGAGATGCGAGAGCCACAATTTTATTTTATTTTTTCTCATTTCTTACCGTTTCTCTCTATCATCAAAAAGCATGTTAAACCATTTGATATTCTAGTATGTGTATTTTTATCGTATTATTCTACCGTTCGTCCATATGTGCAACACAATGATCGCTTCACCATCTATTTAGTATGTCATCGACTCTCGTTTAAACTTAAAGAAAAAAACAGAGAGAAAAGTCCGTTTCTTGTTGTCCGACAACAAAAGAAGAAAAGAGAGAAAAAGAAACACACACACACCGTTAAGAGAATACATCTTTAGCATAACAAATGGTACAAATGGATTGTAATCGTGATTTTTGCCAAGCATCAACAATCAAATCTATTTTTAAAAAAACATCAAAACAGACACTTGTGAAAATGGTTCGTTCTTAGACCGGCACTATATTTGCCGATCAGAAATAAATTGTTGTTGTTTTTGAAAACAACAAATCATATACCCATCGTGCTAGACATTTCAATCATCAATGAACTAGATGGGATATAGTTGATTATTTAGATTGATATTACGATATGACAGGGTGAATCCATCAAATCCATTAATTAAGATGAAATATTATAATAATTAATGTGTGATATAAAACACACGATTATTTGACGTTCGAACGAATAGATTGACGAACCGAATTGGTTTTGTGTCTGCAAATGTTTTCATTAAAAAAATCCACTATCTTTGCTCTTGAATATTAACATAACAACGCAACACCGGCAAATAATTCCCGATGACAAGAGAATAACCATTTATTTCAATTCGATGTCGATTTGTATTCTCTCATTCGAATTTTATTGTATGCTTCCATTCATTGGAATTTTTAAGCGCGCATTTATCTCTTCCCTCTCTTTTTTCGAATCACATCATTTTCTATTTTGCCTGAATTCTCAAGACACTTTCATCATCATCATCATCATCATCAATGATGAAGGCTTGTTTTTATTTTGAATTGCAATAAAAAAAAGGAGCTTCTCGAGAATTTCATGAAGAAAATACAAGTCATTTTTTAAAGATTAAATACAAAAAGGAGGCATTAATAACACTGATATAAATTATATGCGTATAAAAAAAAAAAAAAAAAAAAAAAAAAAACCAGACCCAAGAATCAGGCACCGGCAAATAATTTTCTCTTCTTTTATGTGGTAAAGGAGATGGAATCAGAGTGTGAAGAAATACGGGGCAAAATAGTGGGAGCTCTACATCAACTTGAACAATTGGTTAATCGATTGTCGGTTAATGCACACTCATACATTCTCACACATGTTGGAAATTAATTTTTCAAGAATTCATCGAGTTAAGTTATAACAACGTGCACAAATGATGTGTAGTGCAACGATCGAAACTATTTTGATGAATACATATATAAAATGATTTGTATTCTCAATCTCAGTTTATTTCTATCACACTCTTTTTTACCCTCATTCTGTACGTTTTTTTTCACTCTTTTTAACAATTTCTCACACATCACACATATGCAATGCCATAAATGAATGAAAGCAACAAGAAGCAAAAACCAAAAAGTAAAAAAAAAAAAAAAAAATCAAAATATCGTAGAAGTAGACGAAATGGACAAATGGTTATGAGAAGAAAAGCAAAAAAAAAAAAAAAAAGAAAACCAATGAGAGAATCGAATTGTACGATGGCAAAGAAAATGAGATGATGTGACGAAAAGCAGCAGGTAGAATTTTGTGAATGCCATTTATATGTTTTCTATGCGAGATTACGGTAATATTATTTGTTCGTTGTTCTCACGCATGTTTCCATTGCATTGACTGCGTCATTCGTATCGGCTGTCGTTCAGCATCATTTCGGACTCTCTCCTCTCTCTCTCTCTCTCTCTCTCTCTCTTTCTCTCAATTTTGCTATTACTTAGTTTTTGTTCTTTGTTTTGCACGTTCACACCACTTTCTTTGCCATTTTTCTTCTTTTCTTTTTTTTTTGGTATTTATTGTTGTACTGATCTTCTCATCTCTTCTGTGTTTTGTTTTTATTTCTTTTGATTTTCTATCATTTTCGCCTTTGTTGCATTTAATTGTTAGTTTTTTTGTTCTGTTTCATTTTTTTTCTTTTTGTTTTGTTATAGTCACGTAACTGTTTTGTGTTATCTATTTACCTCTGCGGACATATAACTGAAAATTGATCCAGGAAAAACTTCCTTTTTCTCGTGAAAAAAAAAACAACAGAACCTATTTGTTCTCTTCTCTATCTATTATTTTCTCTGTACACTTTCACAAAACATCCATCAAAAATATCCGTTTTTTTTAAGTGATTTCCGCTTTTATGGCCTCGAGCTTTATTTTTAGAGTTACCATTTGTGTGTATTTTGTGTAAATTATGAACTGTAGTACAGTTTGTTTCTGTCAGAGAACAGAAAAAACATTTCATCGTATGTACATACATTTTGAGTAGTTAAAACACACAAAACAGTCATTCAAAAATGACGACAATTGGCGGCAAACCATACATACAAATCGTCAATCAAGTTTTTTTCCACGATTTCGTATTTTTTTTTTTTTTTTTTTTTTTTCACTTCTCGATCAAGTTTTGCTTCTTCTTTTATTTCTAAAAGGAAATGGTTGTCGCTTTGAATTTGATGTTTAAAATCTGTTAATTAGTCCAATACTTTGTCCATATAATTAACTGCGTAAATTGCGAATAAATTGTTCTAAAATAATATCCGAAAATCTCACGTTCTAGTTGAATTTTCAATATTCACCGGCAGCAGTTCTACTTGAATAAATATCAGCAATTGTGTCCGTTTTTTTTTTTTTTTTGTGTTTATTTTTAAAACGCCACAAAAACGATATTCTGCATCGAACAATAGAACAAATGTATTTGTTTAATTAAATAAATGAAAATCTCAACGATTTACATGTTGAATGTCTGGATTATTTTGATCGAATGGCCCCATCATGTGGACATTCAATGCTGGACAGATTTCAAGAAATAGAAAAAGAAGAAGAAGAAGAAGGAGAAAATGAAGAAGAAGAAAAAGAAGATGATTATTTTCATTGTTATTTTTACTCGCAAATTATTGTAAATTATGTAAGCAAAAGTTTATTTTTGGCAAAATATGGGTTTTTGTCTATTCAAAATGGGCTGACGATATGGTTGGAAACACCGCCTAATCAACATTCTAAAACAAAAATTAATTTAGAATAAAAAGACAATGAAAACAAAGAAAAATAATGAAAAAAAAAAAAAAAACACAAAATCACAACGCGTTCAATCTATACAAGATGCCATAGTAATTGAGTTAGATAATGAAAAAAAGAGCCAATAAATCACATTTATATAAAAGACAAATGGAATGTGCAAAATGTAGATTTATTTGTGCTAATTACATCGGTATGGAATATATATTGAAAATAATTGGCTTGAACAAAAGCCAAGCCTGGAAAAAAAAAGACGACAGAATCAATAATCAACATGTTGTTGAAATGAAAAACAATAGTAATAATAAATGAGAATAACAATATGTAGAAGAAGCGTCTCAAATGCTAATATCAAAACAACGTTTTGTGCGCTAAACATAGCAATAAACATACAAAATACATACAAAAATCTACATACACATACAATCAAATGCAAAGTGAGATTGGAAAATTAACAACAAAATAAATGGTAATGATGTACATCAGCATGCTTGTGCACACAATACACACCGATTTCATCCGGAATTTCAATTTTAATATTTATAAGACGATTTGTTTTTTTTTTTTTTTGGAATAAATTGTTGCCTATAATTATACGTTCATTCTCTCTCTCATTCTCTCTCTCTTTCTCTCTCTCACATTCTCTCTCTCACATTCTCTCTCTCTCTTTCTCTCTCGCTCTCTGTTTCTCTCTATCTCTCTCGCTCTGCAAGTGTGTGTGATCTGAATGAATTGTTTGAAATAAGCAAGACGAATAAGAGCGATTTCGATCTGGCGGCTAGAATGTATTTTACAAAACAATAAATGTGACAAAACGCAGAACCGAACGCGTCGATTCAAAGTAAAGTCTTTATTTTTTCTCATTTCATTTCATTTTATTACACAAAATGTATGGCAAAAAATGTTGATCAACTAATCGCACAAGTGAGCGCAAGCGCACAACCATGGTTTTAGCATGAAATTTAGTTAAGATTATTGAAACGCGTTTTGCGCGAAAAAATACCAATGACAACAGCAAACTATCACGAGTGAATAATCAATCAACACATGGCATAGCAAAACACACAGCGAGAGAGAGAAAGAATGCGAGAGAGAGAGAGAGAGAGAGAGAGAATAGCAAAACAAAACAAAACAATTCCAACTAAAGCTGATTTATACTTGGAATCGTTTTGGAATGAATACATCAATAACTTGCGATATGTGCGCGAGCGTGAGCGCAAGCGCACATGCGATTTCATTTAATTCATGCATTGACAAACGTATATATGCTTAGTTTACAACTCCTTCATATCAAGGTGACTTTATTTTAGTTTTTCATGTCACACACTACACAAAGCGACAACAAATTAATTTAAATTATTCTTTGCGTTTTGTGTATGCTTTTTTTTTTCTTCTCTCTTTACTCACATCTAAGTTGATATTTGAATTGCATTTTTAAGAGGCAAGTGTATAGTTTTAGAATGAAAGAAACTGATCTCAAAATATTGATTTAGACAGAGCAAAAGAATGCAATAATAAGATGGAGAGAAGGGCAGAGAAAGAGAGAGAAGGGCAGAGCAAGGAAGAAAAAGATGGAGAGAGAGAGAAGGAAAGATTGGGAGGTGGAGAGAGGAGAGAGAGAGAGAGAGAGAGAGAGAGAGAGAGAGAGAGAGAGAGCAGGCGAAGGAAAGATGAAGAAAGAGAGAAGCAAAGATGGAGAAAGAGGGAAGGAAAGATGGAGAAAAAGAGAAGGAAAGATGGGGAGAGAGAGAAGGAAATACAGCGAGGGAGCAAGAGAGACTGGAGAATATTAGAGAAAACAAAAAATTTGTTGCGCTTAGTTATTATCGTAATACATTTTTATGGTGTTTTGAATTTTAAGTCCACTTTATATGGAATACATCAACAATTTGCGCATTTCAGATGAAAAATTCCTTTAAAATAAACGTGCAAAATTCAACAAATAGTTAAACAAAACAAAACAATAATGCTTAAGTTAATTGAATTGCCATTTGAATGTTAAACTAAATTCCAAGTAAAAATAATGATGTGTTCAGCGTTAATATAATATTGAATGATGATGGGAATCCCATTGAGATTAGCAAAAAGCGAAGACGTTTTGACGTAAAAAATAATAATAATAAGAAGAAGAAGAAGAAGAAGAAGAGAAGAAAAATAAAACGAACACATAAAACACGATTTGGTAAACGATCTGGAATTTTATTTGCGTAGAAAACCGCGTATCAATATTGAAAACCGTGTCTGACCAATGAAACTTGGTTATGACGCAAAATTTTTGTAGTATGCGATATTTTCTACACGATGTTTTTCCCGTCTTTCTTTCATTCGGAACTAGCAATGATTTCTTTTTCTTTTTTCGTTCGGTTTAAATTGGCGGAAATGCACTTGTTTCAGTTTCATTTTTTTTTTTTTTTTTTTTTTTGTGTTCGTCATAAGACCCAACTTGGATGATTTCAACATAAACGTCAATGTTTTTCCGCTGAAATTACGCATTCTTCCTGGTTTCATTGATTTATCGGTTACGTTCTCATTATTTTCTAGACACATCTAACTACCGCAATAAATTCAATATGGTTTTATTTATTTCTTTATGTCTTGAAATTATAAGCCGGCAAAATGTGTTTCCTTCATTCTTGTTTTTGTTTGCAACAAAATGGAAATTTACTTAACATCTCCATTTGTGTGCATCATGATTGTAAACAAAAAAATATGGATGATGCACTTATATTATATATTGACTGGCCAGCCAGATCATCATCCATCTCCATTTCATACATTCTGTTTATGTGTGAATATATGCTATTATGGCAATTATATGCTTCTTCATGCATGTTTCAGGTGAATAATATTGTTGACAATTTATGCTGAACAACACATTAAGATCATGACATAAAAAAAAAAAAGAATAGTTGCACACAACAAAGAGATGCCAACATTGTTAGACAAACATTGTACACATCGACATTAACATCAACATTAACATTTTATATAGTGCACATTGCAAGTACTTTAGCATCATACACATAGTGCAATGCAAGTTTCATCAAATTTGAATGTGACACATGGTATTTTCAGAGCAAGATGTTGCTCTTGTGGTATTTTTAACACCATTTCCATGGCATGTAATGTGATGCAGATTATTTTCGACGATAATAAAAAAAAAGAAAGAAACGGTGGTCAAAAGCGTTAAAATAAAAAATATCAGCCGATTGAGTGTGACTTTATTCCAGTTCATGGATGAAATTTGATGCTTTTTTTCTTTGGGACGACAGTAAGTCTCTCTCTCTCTCTCTCTCTTTCTTTCTTTCTCTCTTTCTCTCTTTCTCTCTTTCTCTCTCTCTCTCTCTCTCTCTCTCTCTCTCTCTCTCTCTCTGTAGACAGTAAGTTGGCTTGTTTCCGTTTACCGATGATTGATAATAACGGGCTTGTTTTGACCATATTGTTGTTATTTTTTTTTTTATTTGTTACTCTCTCATCTATTTAAATACAACATAAAAAAGTAACTTTGCATAACGATTTAGATTAGATTATGGGATCTGTCCCGTTTGAACATCTCATTACAAATGCATAAGACAGAATGAGAAACGAAAAGACGATCGCATAAAAGCATAGACATATAAACACAAATGAAATCGAATAACAATGGTCAGTTAAGAAAAATGAAGACAGTAGAGAGAGAGAGAGAGAGAGAGAGAGAGAAAGAGCGAAAAAAAAGAAGAAAACAGAACATAAGTTATTAGAACCCAAAACACTTCATTTAAAGAATGATCAAAAAGAAGAAGAAAAAAAAAAAAATTGAAAGACCGCGTGCGGAAATAGCTAAAACGGCACTATAACTGCCAAATTATAACGGATTTTATTTAACCAAGCTTAAAACGTACGCCCATCTAATACGTTCATTGAGCTGAACCGAATTGTGGCAAGCCGCGACAACTTTTCCAAAATAATTTCAAAATCAAAGAAAAGACACAGAGAATAAAGAGAAATGATAAAAAGTGTAAAGTGTTGTCTTAAGTGTATATAGATGTAGAAAGACAGCCGACGAAATGGCTTAGACAAAAAAGAGCGATTGAAGCTGCCAAAAAGAAGAAGAAGAAAAAAAAAAGAAACGAAGGCGCAAAGTGTAAATGCACAAGCTGAGTACAAATCAGCGGATTTTGACAATTTAATAATCGACTTAGGTTCTATTTGTTTTGTGTTAAACCGTATTGCTGTGGCTTTTAATTTTTCATCTTCTTTCTACTATTATTGTTGTGCGCGCACGCTCATTTCTTATTTTTCTTCGTCTCTTGTCATACGCAATTAATCATTGAATTGCCCACGCCACAAGCGAAAAAGAAAGATTCCGCATTGAGCCAATTGTATAAGCTAATTCTATTAATTCTATTTGAAATGCGACACAACGACTTAATACAATTCATTCTATTTTACATTGAATATCGCAAATGAATGAGCAAACGCGCAAAAGCTAACGCGCCCATTCGCGATCGCACCTTCAAACGAGCGATTATATTCACCTAAAACCTGAATTCCGATTTCAATAACAACAACAACAACAACAACAGCCACAGCTACAACACAACTTCACTAACGATCTAACGATTTAATCTGTTTTTCTTGTGATATTGCGTAAATAAGAACACCTCAAAAGTGAATTGAATCAAGATAGATAAACGCAACAACAAGTGTGTTTGGCAATTGATTCTAAGACCCCGTAATATTGTGTTATGCATCATGAAAATGGCAATCATAGTTAAGAATCACACAAAAAATCTCGATAAAAACAAAGAGAAGAAGCAGGAGCAGAAGAAGAAGAAACAAACGAGAAACACAAATAAAATCAAATCAACTGATAAAACCAAAACATTTTCAACAAATAATCAGTTTTGCTATCGAGCAAAATAATTGCTCACACAAAACCGTTGATTCGAAACACCGCGATCTTCTTTCTTCGCATTTTTGTTTTTTTTTTCTTTTGCTTTTCCAATGGTTTGCACCATTCGAACCAATGTATTTTTCTGCATAATGAACAACATCATACACAAAAAAAAAAAAAAAAATTCGTTATGTGAATCCGTTGAATGTGCAAAGCAAAAGAGAAAAAAAAAAGATAAATCATCGAATGAAATAATATATAATAAATATACATTAATCCAATATATGCGTTGGCTATTAAAAGAACATCAAGAACTCTTGCATATTTAATTGTGAACAACATTGACCACCCACGAAATGAATATACTCACACACACACACACACACACACACACACACACACACACACATTCCGCATTCGGGATGTTGTTCTCATTTAACAGTACATTGATTTTCTGCATATGACAATCCAAATTCAAATCCAATTCAATCCAATCCATTTTTGTATATGAAATTATAAGTTTGTTTTTATGGTTGTTGATGTTTGTTATTCTCAACAATATTTGTTTTTCTTTCTTTTTTTTTTATGAATTAAAATTCTAAGCTCGCATGAAGTGAGCAGCTTAATGTTATTTCTATTGAAATTGCGTACAAATCAAGGGCATTCCGTTGACAGTAAATGTCAAAAGAAAAAAAAAAATAATTTCCACTTAATCCTTCAGGAGAATTGCAAATATTTACTAAATTGTCATTGTTATGGCCCTTTCACTATTTCCTTGATTGTTCGCTAATTAGCGCATTCTATCATGGAATTTCAATTGAAAGTTTGAAGGAAAAAAACTCCCCATTGAATTGCACATATATATTTGCTGTAACGGTAATTATAATTATCAACTTGATGGATGTGAGGAGAAGAAGAGGAGAAGGGGGGGGGGGAGGGGAGAGGTTTTAAAGCGGCAAACCCGAGTATTTCAATATGTGATTTGTAACAAGCTGAAAGAACAAAAGTGCAGCTCAGTTCAATTTACGTCTAATTACAATTGAGTTTGCATGGTCGTTTGCCTCTCGCAACAATATTGCCGTAATTAGACTGATCGCCCAGATAATTGCATAACTAGAAGGAATTTTCTTTGCGTGTACAAACAAATCACTGAAACTGGATTCAGGTTGGATTCTCTTGTCATTAGATAATATTTCAAAAAAAAAAAAAAAAAAAAAAAAAAAAAAAAAAAAAATAAAAAAAATACGAAAGAAAAAACATAGATCGTAATCGATTTCATTAGTCGAGTCAAAGAATTATAAAAAAAAGCGATCATTTATAGAGTGAAATAATCGATTTGCTGTCATGTAATTGCAACTGTAGTCAAACTACCGATACAAAAGAGTAAAAGTGTTGGATTTTTTTTTTCTCTGAAGAAATCACAACGTGCAAAAGAGAAATAAAAAGCACAAATCTTCTCAGAAACATATTTTCTTCTTCATTTTTTTTTTTTTTTTTTTTTTTGTGAAATTGAAGAAGCAATTTTGTTCCGCATTTTCATACGATGATATCATCTTTCAATACAATGAGAGAAGCAATAAAGAGAAAGAAAAAAAAAAGAAATAATCTCGCAACAATTTTTTTGACGTGATTTGTTTTTTGCAAACAACCGAACAATTCCAATAAAACCAAAAAAAAAAAAAAAAAAAAAAAAAAACAAAAACATACAGAATTCACGCATTCAAGCGAATAATTGAATCGCACACCAATTTAAATGCAATAAATATATATATTTGACCCAGATTGGGTACCTGTAAACAGTTTTAATATGTCCAGAAGTGCTATACAAAATTGGCGTTTAGTCATGCAATGGAACCGTTTTGTTTTTCTTCTTCTTCTTCTTCTTCTTTTTCTTCTCCTCATTAGTGTTTCATTATTTCTCTCCCTTCTTCATCAGTCAATACATTCGTGACACACTGAAAAGAATATTTCAATTATTTATATTTGCAAAACTGATGCAATGATTCGCGCCACTTAACTTTTATTGAAACGATCGAAAATGCATCTAACATATTTGCACGTAATGCGAAAAGCATTCACACACATGATAGATCTCATAAAGAAAGAAAAATCAAAATGAGAGACACGTGATGATTATGCACACAAAAAAAAAATCCAATGCCTGAAGAACTAACAAAACAAAGAAGAACTCATCTCACATACAAAAAACACAAAACACACACACACACACACACACACACACACACACACACACACAGACACACACACACACACACTTGTTACTATTTCAGCACATACAGAGCATATGTCGAAAAATTCGGCTCATGAATTCAACTGCTTTTGAATTATGCCATTATGTTAACCGCGTCACGACATTTATAATCATTTTGTTGTTGTTCTTGTTGTTGTTGTTGTTGTTTGATGCATCTTTTCGAAAATGCGAAAATGTGGCGCAACTGATTTCGTCTTTCTTTGGATTTTATGGATGCTTTTCACGTAAATTCCATTTACACAATATATTACATTGTGAATAGTGTTTGTGTGTTTTGTTGTTTTGTTCAATTGAATTTAACCAAAATAATAATAAAAAAAAAAAAAAAATGTATGCTGATGGCTTTTAACAGGTATTCAAAATATGCTAATGATGATTAATATGATGCACCAATGGATGAGAGATCGAAATCGAGATTGACATCAAGATTGAGATCACGATCATAAAATGGTGCGGTTAATATGGGCTTGACTCAATGTAATGGCACATAAATTGCAATCATAATCGTAATCGTAAATATTACGTGTTAAAATTATATTCCAAGGTTGTTAGAGGTCAGGTCTCAGTTAAATTCACAGAAATGTGTAATCAATATTTGTTTGCGTCTCTGTGTTGTGAGCGTATCTTATCTGATTTTTTTATATTGATTTTCATCAAATGATATCACACCGGCTCTCATGTTCTTATGATTATCATCTTTCGTGTGCATCTACATTGTATGCACACGACAAACATAAAATGATACATTTTACGGAGCACAACTAACAACATCAACGTCAAACGAATGAAAAAAAAAAAAAAAAAAAAAAAAAAAAAAAATTAAAGGAAAACGAAAAAAGTAAGATGAAAATAAACATCACTATGTGAAAAGATAGAACTTGTGACACGACAACATTATGACAATTGAACAGTAAAACAGCTACAAATGAAAACGAATTATTACGATGAGCACTTGCCAATATATATTGATGCCGCTAAACTTATATATGTGTAAACACATTCATTCCATTCTGTACATTTGTTTACGCGCGTAAAACTGATCTGCACACATTAGCGCATGGAAAATTATCATATTTTCTCTTTTTTCACTCTCCTTGTCACGTTTTCTATCTCTCTGCCACACTGCGTGTGTGAGTTTTATTTTATATTTACGAAATGGCGATAACATGGCAATCTTAAGCAAAAGGCGAAATAAACGACAAATAATGATAGTTATTAATGATGATGATCTTTACGATATGTGTTTTTTTTTTTTCTTCTGTAAGTATGTGCTCAATATATTCGATACGTGATACATGACGGCATCCAATTAAAATTGACGCTCACACACACACACACATACAAACTTTGTCATATACATATCGAAATGCAAAATGCAAAATGTAAACTAAAATGGTTGAAGAAGAAGAGCATCCAGTTCAAAATAAAAAATGAAAAAGAAGAAGAAAAAAAAAAGTAAGGAGGCGAAAAGTGAAATACATGATGTGCAGCCAAATACAACAAGTCAACAGAGATAACATTAATTCTTCATTAATCTTGGACCGCGCTCACGCTCAACATTCTTTCATTCTACGTTGAGCTTTATTTTAATGGCGAAAGCCATTGATTATTATATTCGCATGAAAAATAGAAATAGAGGCGTATGCCAACAATTATTTGTAACGGTTGTTAGTAGTGAAACGGCTTCACTTGATTTTCAACCTTAAAGTCATGCGCACACACACACACACACATTCACACACAGTAAGATTGGAATCCGGCTTAACCGCAATATACCTGAATTTATGGCCTTTAAAATGAATCGTCGACTATTTTGTTTTCTCTTGTTTCGCCAAAAAAACTAAAGAAAAAAAAAAAAAGTCACCATTATTTAAAAATGACATCGAAATCATTTATCGACGGAAATGACATCATTTCTATTACTTATCTCTCAAGAGAGACACTGACTTATAACGACAATTCCAATTGAATCATTGTCATTTTACTGCATTTGTAACCATCATCAATCAGATGATGTTCCTTGTGGCACCGTCTAAATTGTTGTTTTCTTTGTCAATTTTTGTTTTATGGTTTTTTTTTTGTTTCATTCGTTCGTTCATTCGTTCTTTGTTTCTTACATTTACAAAACGATTTATATGTTTGTTACATTGATAACATAACTTGTTTAGCATAATTGTTTGTACGTAGCAAAATGTCCCGAAGCGAATGAACCACATGTGTGCAATGCCCAAAGTGCAATTGTCAATATATATATATATATATATATATATATCAAACCAGTTGGATATTTCCATTGAAATGCATTGTGAGTGAGTGAGTTTGCAAGTGTGTGAGTGTATATTTGATTGTGCGTTCGCACGCGCTCACGCCCATCATTCTTGTCCCACTATATTGAATTGCGATAAATGCTTAACAAGTTATTTATCAATTTCAATCGGTTTTCATTCTTCCTCTCGCCTTTAAATGGCATTTCATTGTCACTTCCTTTACATGCGGCTGCTGTTGCTGTTGCTGCTGCTGCTCCACGATATGAATGGGCAATTCACCTTCTTTCTTCAAGCATCTCCGTAATCCATACACAATCGCAAAGTCACTTCACTAATAGTGCAGTTGGACAATTATTTCGATGAGATTTCATTCATAAGGCATTCTTAAGCATATCCATATATATATTTTTTTTTTTTTCCTTTTAACTCTCTTTTCCAACGCAATTCATATTTGTTGTCAATCAAGAATGCACATAGAGGAAATCATAAGAAGAGGCAAGAGTATAAGAAATAAAAAAAAAAAACAACACTACATTTTCATTCCACTTCGGGCTACTTTACTCAAGGGAATCGCTCTGTATCTTTTTCTTTTTAATTGAGACTAGATTTTGATCTCGTTGTTATTTTACCGAGAGTGAGAGCAAGATAGAGTGGGAGAAAATCATAGATAAATATAAATGGATAAGTGAGATAAAAAGCAAAAAAAAACAAAAAACTTCAAAATCCAATTTGGGAAGAACATGACTTGCACTACTACAATTCCATCACAATCAATGTGAATCTTCAAAATAAATTGAAACGAAAATGCATATTTCATTCGCTTCACGATTCTCGACGAAGAAAAAAAAAACATCTTTTTTGTATTCTCAATGAGAAATCAATTCGATGTATTGCGAGAGCAGAAGAGAGGGCGACCACAAAGGAAGTCAGTTGGGGAGGAGGGGAAGGAGGGCTTTAGATAGAGAACGAAAAACACTGCAAGAAAGAGATGGAGATGGAGATGAAGAGAAAACGAAAAGCTTTCTCATTTGCCGCACATCAACTAATCAATGCACAACGTCAAATGCAATTAAATCCATAAAAATCAACAATGTTAAGATGCTTTCGAGATGATGCATCTCTCGTCGATGATGTTTTGATCGGTTTGCGTTTTTCATCATCTTGTACATTTGAGATTTGTAATTTTTTTTTTTTTTTTCTTGTTGTTGTTTCTCCTTCGACGAGAATCAAACTTCTCTTGATTATTATACTTATATCTCTTCAATTACATTTACTGGCTTTTAAAGACCTCAAATTGGAGTTCAGAGAGCAACATCACTATTTGTTCTATAAAGCAGTTGGATCTAATTTTTTTTTTTGCTTTTATTCTTCATCTCTTTATTCGAAATAGGAAAAGTAAAAAAAAAAAAAAAAAACACAAAGTACAAGCAACAACAAAGAAACTGCAGTGCATCGCATAATAAAGAGATCGAACGACGCGACACGATAACTCTTATGGTTTATCGCTTTTCATTCTGTTCCATTACATCCCATTTTAGGCATTGTGCGCGTGTGTGGCATCATTTATTCATATCAGTTCATCCCATTGATATTTATTGATCTCTTCAGTGCACTGGAAAATGTTTTAAAACAACCATGCATTTACAACAACAACAACAATAATAATAACAACAACTAGCAATACAAAATAGAACTGAGAGACTCAATTGGTTGTCTCTGTTTCACATGCCATTCAATTAAAATCTGTTATTATAGCAACGCATCCGCATTATATAGATCGTAGATTTAGTTGAGTTTGGAGGGAAAAACAAAAATGATTATATTTCACTTGTGCGCATCGATAAAAACAAACATGTAAAGATGCGATTGTGTGCAACACAATCTCACGTAACACATCAATAACTTTGAAACATGCTTTAATTGTAATATATTTCGACAATGTTATTGGCGGTAGATCCTTTCGGTTCGTTTTTATTTTTCTTTCTACATTTAGAATGAAAAATTCAAGAAAGCGTCATTGTTTGTCTGGATTTGCAGCCATTTTATCCAAATACAAACACAATTAACCATTATCGATTGTTCGGACGATTTCATTCGATTCACCGATCATTGGAATGTTTTATTTTCTCATTCAGTTTTTGTTTCTTTTTTTCAACAAGTTTTCATTCATTTTACTTTTTTTTTTTCACATTGCATTGCGCATAAAATGTTCAATGCATTTACAACCAATGTTTACCAACTTAATGTCGGAAAATAAAAAGAAGAAAAAATATGACCAAATTTGAAATAACTGATGTCTCAGTTTAGTGTGAACATGTAGATTTAAAAATTTCTGGGGGCAAAACATTAATTTATTAACTTGAATAGAAAAGAGTCGGAGAAGAGAGGTGTTACAAACAAAAAGAAATCCACTGTGAGAATAATAAATCGATTTGTCCTGTGATCCATCCAAATAAGGTCATAACTAATGGTAAAATACTGAATTTTCCATAATTATCTTTGAAAACACGATTTTATTACAACAGAATGGGAAAAAAGCAAACACACACACACAAACCACACATGTTTAGTCCGCATACAGCAAAAATAGAAATATCAACACAAGAAATATCACCAATTTAAAATCGACATATCGAAAAGAACCAAAATGGAAACGACACTTGTTGCCATACTTTGAATATCTAGAAAAACAGGTTTACATTCATTCACATTTGGCAACACGTTTTATTTTCTCTCGCTCTATTCAATCGACCGATCAAACGAATGAACCAAACCGAGCCGAAAAAACAAAAAAAAAAAAAAAAAAAAAAAACAAAAAATAATAATAATTTTATTCGAAGTCAATGCTGTAAGCAACATACCAGCCAATTCACTGAATTGAAAGCGTTGATTTGTTTTAGAAGTTCATATCGCCAACGATATCAATTCAGGAACGAAGAAGAAGAAACACACAATGACAGCTTGAAATAATGCTTGAGAAAATTGAGAGAGCAAAAGCGACACACACACACATAGAGAGAGAGAGAGAGCGAGAACGAGAGAAAAAAGAGACATGATGACCATTCACAAGAATGATGCCATTCTCATTAGTTTTAAAAACCTAATTAAGTTTCAATTCAGAAAAATGTTTCACATTTGATATCACTCAAAAAAGCAAACTCACTTTGGATTTGACGATGAAATGCATCAAACATGTTGGGAATATGGAGAGCAAAAAACAAATAAAAAAAAAATACGTGAAGACAAAAATAGTAGCTCGTATATTCGCAAATGGTTCGCTATTTTACTTTCGTCTTCGTTTCTCACATCCATGTTCAGAGGATCGAATGCGCGCGCGTACCCGCGCACATATCAACCAATGAATTTAATCAAATCTCTCTCTCTCTCTCTCTTACTCGCTATATCACCCAATATGATCCCCTCTTTCTCACTCTCTCAGTGTTCTATCTTTTTCGCGGATTCTCCCTCTCTCTCTCTCTCTTTCTCTCACTATGTATCTTTACCGCTCTCACGATCTCTGTGCTTCTAAACCTGATGACACTTTAAATCATTCAGTTCGTTGATCGTCATTCATTTTGATACGAAAATTGAAATCGTTTTATTTGCAACTTGTTGCAATTATCGCATAGAATGATCCCCAATGCATCTGTTTGAAAATGGTGCCTCTCTCGCCTTGAAAACATAATTCTTTTTTTTTTTTTTTTTTCTTTTTTTTTTAATAGAGCGAAAAAATAAATTTGCCCCGAAGGCATAATGCCATAATATGCTATATTTAGTTTGCAAAGCCATTGGACTGTGTGCATTCGGACAACACACACAGAAAAAAAATTATGCACTATTTACAACCGTACGTTGTAATTGCCAAAATTCCAACATTTTCTGTATGAAGGTTGTGAATTGTCCAACAAATGTTGTAATTCACAATGGTTGGAAAAAAACGGAGTATTCACAACCTCCATACAAAAAATGTTGGAATTTTGACAATTACAACGTACGGTTGTGAATAGTGCATAATTTTTTTCTGTGTGCAACAAGCAATAGCTTCAATATAACAAATGGCTTATAACGAAAACGAACAACAAAGCGCACCAAACAGTAACTACACGAAAAGAAAAGAAAAGAAAAAAAAAATGAATATAAATTAGTAAATTTATGGTAAACTACATAAAAGTGTGCTCTGCTTGCAATGACCAGAAAACCATCGTTAGTGCTCGTTGCAAATGTGTGTATTTGTTTTTGTTTTTCTTTGAAAAAATTTTTTCCATCGTATTAGTGGTTTAGTAATTCGATTGCAATGAAGCAGAATTAACGGCGGTAACAAGAAAAATGCACCGAAACAAGTCTGCCATTTACATTTCTGTGTATGTGCTGAAGTGCGTTGAGAACGACACATTTTTGTTTATTATGAAAAACCTAGAGGTGGACGTAATCTTCATTGAGAAGGTGAGATAACATTGTATCGTCCAACAAAAAGAAAAAAAAAAAAAAATAAACATTGAAGGAGAAAAAAAAAATGTCAGAGCTGATGAAGAGGGAATGCATGCATTCCACCTATGATGAATGGAATCGATGCTAAGTTCAGAGATTTATTGCCGTTCATTGTGCTTGGTGCAACTATCATTTTCATCGAATGGAATTTCACTTGGCTCTCTGCCTAGACAAAAATAAAAATCTATTCATTTCACATCGATTTTCGTTTAATGACAAAACGTAAAAATTACCGTCTTACGAGGTTCTGATCGTTTCGGTCAGTCGGGGCTGTCTGTTAAAATAACCAATGAAACAACAAAAATGGTTTAATAATAGGCATTTCAGGATAAACAAGAAGTGACAACGGCTAACTAGTCAAAGACGGAATAAAAACATGAAAATTGTTCAATGGAATTCAAAATAAGAGAAAAACACACACACAAACAATGCCGCATTCACGACTTGATAATAATCGATTCTGAAACCATAATAAATAAATTATCGGACCTCTTGACAATTCCAACGATATTCTTCTGGTGCTCTTCGATCAACGATTTTTCGTCGTTGCATATAATTTAATTCGCCATTTAGTTGAAGTTCATTTTCTTTTCTTTTCTTTTTTTTTTCGTTCGTTCGTTCATTCGATATGCGAGCGTGTATCGATTATACATCATTGTCCTGCAATGCATCAATCAATTATTTATTTTGACGAGTGGACACCAGCACAGATGCATTATTTATGTACCAAAAACATCCGCAGACCCGATTCCACCAGCTGCTCAGGCTCATCATATAATTATCATTTATCCAAAACAACCGGAGAAAAAATACACACATTTTTGTTGTCTTTTTTTTTTCAAAATAAATTTCTTGGTATTAGTATTGAAAATAAAATTGATAATATTTAAGAGTGATAGAGAGATAGAGAGAGAAAGAGAGAGAAAGATAGATAGAGATAGAAATAGAGATAGAGATAGAGAGAGAGAGAGAGAGAGAGAGAGAGAGAGAGAGAGAGAGAGAGAGAGAGTGAAAGAGAGAGAGAGAGTGAGAGAGAGAGCGAGTGAGTGAAAGAGAGACAAATATTTATAAATATAAACAATATACAAGATTTTAATGCAAAAGAATTTCTCACACATATGTAGACATACATTGAAACGCATTGCATTCTAGTTCGGATCAAGCTAATTGGAAATCCAATCGAATGCGTAAATGTGCTCAAGAAAAATGAGTTTAAGATCATGATTCAAAACTGCCGGATTTAAATTCACTTTGAATCGCCGATCTGTCTTGTAGTCTCTCTTTCTCGGTTTATTTTCTGCGTTGTGTTCGCATGAGACGCGATTGTAATTCATGATTTGCTTCGATTCAATCTATCTTTTATTCGAAAGAATTCTTCTCTTTCTGTTCCACTCTCTCTTTCTCAGAGAATTTCTCTCTCTCTCTCTTACTTTACTGCTCTCTATATGACTTTATCTCTTTCTGTTATTCACATTTTCTCTTTCGTTTTATCTCTCAGTCAGTCAGTTTTCTTCGTTGAAGAAGAAAAAAAAATCTACACGTTCACATATTTTGATTGTGAATTTCAGGTTTTTTCAATCGGAATTAAATATTAAATTTTCAATTTTAGTCAATTTAATTCTGATTTACAGACTATACAAAACAAGAATCTCAACAGAATGACAAAAAAAAAAGATGGTTTATTTGCTTGTCGATGTGATTAAGTGTGTATATATATTATACAATGTGTGAAAACAACAGTCAAATCTAGTTGCGAAATGCAAACAATCGAATTCAGTTAGAATTTGTTACTTAACGTTTGTTTCATAAAATAATATTGCAAATTATTTGGCAAAACATAAAATGCGTGTGGATTTTATTTTGCATTTTGCTTTTGACGTCATACTATTGTTGTGTGCACATAAAATCCAAACAAACAAAGACCCAAGTTGCACAAGTGAAGAGAATAAAATCGAAAAGATCGGAGAAATGTACGTGCCAATCTATAAAGGATTTTTTTTTTTCAATGTGAAACATGTCAAAGAGGTAAAATAAGCACGGCGTGCGTCTCTATATATATATATATCTCTCTCTCTCTCTCTCTCTCTCTCATTCTTTCTTTGTCTGCTTGTCATTTTCACGTATGCTTTCAAAATTGAACAAAATAAAAACCAATGACGAAAATAAAAGCAATGTGCGTCGTGGTCGCCCACTTTTCAGCCAAACGTACCAACTGAACACAAATTATTTTCAATTCACGCAATCGATGAATATCATTTTCAATTCACTAAAAAAGAAAAAAACTGATTGAATTTATCACGAACTCAAGCCGCTTTTAAGCAACCATTTCACATTCACAAGCAATAACATGTCATTCAGATTTAAATTGCATAAAAAAAAGAATAATCATGGTATCGAAACCGAAATGAATAAACGAAGGAAGGAGGTAGAGATGGGGAGCTACATAAAATGCACGGCACAGGTTCCTTCAAAGCATTACGTCATTTAAATAAATGAGAATAGCCGTATGTATATAAATCAAAGCCATCGTCAACAGTTCATGACTTGGAATCGCTGTTTTTTTTTTTCATTTGGTTTATTGTTGTTCCTTTCTCTTTCTTCATTTGCCAAATAATGTACAAAGCTGTTAACTGGATATTAACGATTGGTAGAAAAAGACGATAACTATAGCATATTTAAATGAGATGACTAATCGTCATTTCACAGAAAATGTCGAAGCAAAACCGAAAAAAAAAAAAATAAAACAAAGCACAGCAATGCGACAAAAAGCATTAATTCCATTTTGTCTCACTTCCTCTTTCTGCATATTTACCATTTCGGTAATAATCGCCAAATGCAGTTTACAGTTTCATTTTGCCCCAGCAAATAATAAAAACATCTCTGATTTCAAGTGAATAAAAAAATATGAAGCAAAATAATAAAAGCAACAGAACAAAAAGGCAGCTTGTGCATTGTAGACAAAACCAAGTGAAATATGAAACAATTGTGCCATTTGCCATATTTTGCATTTATTCTATCTCTTTCGCTCGCTCTCTCGCACTCTCTCTCTCAAAAAAAAAAAAAAAAGCCTTTTCTCTTTCTGTCTCTTCTGTTTTGCCGGTTTTTCTTTCATTTTATTTCAGTTATGAATGATTATTGTTTCACATTTCCATCGTTGAATTCAATTTATAATTCCTATTGAATTAATTTGCTTGGTGATGACATCAGTTGAGTCTATTTCAACAGCATCCTATTTTAATCAATTTGCTACACCTTTTCATTTTTGTCTGTGTCATACACCCTCTCACACTCTTTCATTCAATAAATTCTGTGTTTGCTGTTCGAATGTAAGCTTCTTTTGCTTAACTCAGCGCAAATTGGCAGTTAATTAATTAAATATGATTAGTATATATTTTTAAAAAAAAATACGGAAAAAAATGAACAACTAAACAAAACAAAACAAAAAAAAAAAAATGAAATGATTCAGATGCTCGTGATTTGGCGATAATGAACTTTTCGATTTAATACAGATTTTTTTTTTCTCCAAATAAATTTAATAATGTGCATGAGAACAAAATGTAAGGTTCGTGGGCAGCTTTTGTGTTCATTTCAAGATATTGACCGCAGCAAAAAAAAAAAAATGCATCGAAGTGAAATGACCGAACAATATTTTGGACGTTTGAGTCGATTAACAGCAGTTTTGCGTTGGATAGAATCCAATAATGCCAAAAGTCAATTTTGTTAATTTAAATCGAATTTAACAAAAGAACAACATTCTACATCGATGACTTAAAAGTCATTGTTTGAATACAGAAAAGAAGAAGAAGAAGAAGAACAAAATCAATTTGATAAATGACCATTCGATTCGAAATGGATGATTTAATAACTGGATCTATTATCGATTGTGAAAAGTTTTTCATAATGAAAAAGAATGTTTGTCTTTCAATTGAATTACAAGCATTTTGTATTTAAGAAGAACAAAAAACAACACGCATTAACACCTTTCGTCGACAATTGTTTCAAAAGTATTAATTATTATTATGGGATAAAGAAACTAGTTAGAAGAAAAAAAGATGAAACGAGAGATAGAAGGTGATAGAAAGAGAAAGAGAAAGAGAGAGAGAGAGAGAGAGTGCAAAAGCAAAATATTTTCACTCGTTTATTAATGTAAATGCCATCAGCATTTTAGAATTGTAAATGCCATTTGGATTTCATTCTATAAATTGCTTATTGAAAATTAAATTAGCGAATAGAAAGACATTCAGACAAAGAAAACACATTTGTTTTTTTGTGCGGCACTTAGTGTGGCCCAATGATGTGAGTGGTGTGAAAAAAAATAAGAAACATATAGTTTCGGGGCATAAACAAACAAGAAAAAAAGTTTTGGCATATCGAATAAAATAACATCTGGCCAAATCGATAATTTTTCTATTTACCAACAAACGAAAAAAAAAAAATTCTCATAATAATTTTTTTGTTTTGTTTTTTTTTTTCTTTGTTTGGTTTCTTTCTTGTTTCATCTCGACAAACAGATATTTTTGCATCTGTTTGTTTAACTGTTCTGCATTAACTAATCATGCTTCAAAAATAGATATTATGATTATTCTGATCGTTAAAGTTAGAATGACTTGAATGGGGCCATTTCCATAACAATTTTTATTATAGCGTCGGCGCCCAATTGATCGAAATTCGAAGCTAACATTGAAAAACTAATCATAATTTCATTTCTTCCAATGAAAGTATCGGTCAGTATTATGCTATTGCAAAATGTTCCATAACGATTTTTTTTTTGTTTCTTGTTTCTTCTAATGTGTGTGTGTGTGTGTGTGTGTGTGTGTGTGTGTGTGTGTGTGTGTGTGTGTGTGTGTGTGTAGTAAAAACAAACAAACACACTAAATAATATACAAAATAATAAGGAAAAGACTAACAATGCTAACGAATAATAAAAGATGAACGAATACAAGCACAACCAAGCGAAAAAAAGAAGAAAACAACAACAAAAAAAAAAAAAAATCTTACGCAAACGTGATTTTTTCACGCATTCAATTGACTAACAAGAAGAATTTCATATACGCAATGAAAACACTTGTATAAATAAAATAAAAACGAAATACTAAGAAAAGAAAACACAGCTGAGCGAAGTAGAGCCACTCGATCTATATTGTAAACGTAATGACAAAAACCATTTAATAACCCGAATCGTATGATATCAAGTCAAAGTCAAGGATATTTGCTAGTTAAATTATGAGACGCGCTTTTTGCCGTCTGATCGTCTCATTTCAGTGAGTTTTCATTTTAAAATATTTTTTTTCGTGTTTTGTTTTTGTTTTTTTTTTTTTCGTTTACAAAATTGAGCGATGAACTAAAACTAAATTGAGATTCACACCTTTTTATTTTTATGTAAAATGTTCGAATTCAATGTGTATTGTTAAGAAAATCACTGTGGACACAGATAATACACAGAAACTGTCTGTCAATTGTTCGCGACATTTAAGCGTTCGTTTTTTTTTTTTTTTGTTTTTTTCTTTTATTACGCATTGATATGTTGTTTTTGTTACTGTTCCAATGTGTTGATTCGCGATAAATCGCGCGTTCATTTACTCATTGCACATACGGTATTTCAATGTTGTTACATTTCAATTGCTATTTAGTTTTATATAAGAGACACACATATTTTCGGTGTGAATTTTTCAAATGTTTTTTTTTTTTGTTTTTTTTTTTTTTTTGTTGTAGGTAATTTTGGTTTTTATTGCGTTTTGTGAAAACTACAAATGAACAAATTCTATATTTGAAAACTTTCTCAATTTGAAAAGCATTTGGCATGGGCATGAATCGTTTCATGCACACATACATACACACAAATGCGAGTACATCTACAATCACACTCTTCATCAAGTGTCTATCAATTGGAATGACTCAGCCGACGAGATGCATGAAAAAAAAAAAGAAAAAGAAAAGGAAAAAAAAAAAAACAAATATGTTGGCAAGTCGACAAGTTGCATGGCAATTGCGAATAAGTTTGCCATGGTAATTGATCTAATTGCTGCTTTCTTCTTCTAATTCAATAATAGTTTGTGTTTTATATCTTAATATTGAGTGTGAGTGTTGTTTTTTTTATTTTTCGCCGTTCGCTATTCACGACGTGCAACATTAACAGTTATTACGTCGTTATTGTATGCCCGAAGGAAATGCCGGTAGCTGAACGGCATCAGTTGATCACATTTGCTGTTATTTGTTGCGTTCAACATAATCGTTTCGACATTGCATTTGCTGGTTGTTGTTTTTTTTTTTTGGTTTCGATCTAAAATTTACCAATCGATTTCATACCAAAAACCCGAACGAAATATTTTTTTTTTTCTTTTCCAAAATGAAACTGAAAAACTAATTTTTATTTTCTTTATTTCAGATTCCAAATTGATTCGTTGTACAAATTTGATTGGAAACTTGATGTTCATCGCTCATTTTTTTGTTTTTGTTTTGTTCGTATGTTCATTTCATCCAAGCCAGGGAATTCTCACTATCGACTCTAAGCTGTGTCTTTTTCGCACTGAATTGATGAATAAGTAAGTGTTACTTTGCTTTGTAAAAACTGTTTGACATTTGCACGTCGATAGAAATAAACAATATAAAGAAGGAAAATAAAAAAAAAATAGAAATCATTTGGAAAATTGGCGAGAGGTGATCAAGTAAAAAGAGAAATATCGAAAGATGAAAATAGAAAGAAAACGAAAAAGAAAAACAACATTGTGGGCAATGTTTGTTGGCAAGTTAAACGGCAGCACGCATACAAGGCATCAGCCTATAGCATACAATTTAACTAATACGTGAACACATTTTTACCGCCAAAGATTTTTGCTACAGTGAGTAGCTATCGCACATGGTTCATTTTGCCGCTGCAAATACATCGAGAAATTATTGATCGTTGTTGTTGCCACAATTTTAGAAATTTTCAACGCTGATGGCGATCCATAAAGCCACTATAAACATGTCCATTTCCAAGTCAGTTGGTCCCTTCATCTCTCTCTCTCACTCTCTCTCCATCTCTCTCTCTCTCTCCACTCACTCTCTCTCTCTCTCTCTCTCTCTCTCTCTCTCTCGATCACTTGATCTCTCTCAATCTGTCGATCTCTCTCTATCTCGGTTTCTCACTCTGAATGTTTGCGAATAGTCGAACTGACTATTCATTACATACTATGAAAAGCCCGAACGCTAATTGTATGCCCAGGCGAAATGTACGCGTTCCACTGAGTCCGTACAATTATATCAATTTAATTGCAATTTAAATGACGAACGTATTATTTATGCCGTTATGACGAAAGTGTTTATAGTGAAAGATCTACTTGATTTTTATCTGTCTCATTCATCCTTTCTCTATTTTTCCAATTTATTTTTTCATTCGAATCAATGATCCATTCGCATATGATACCGTTCAAAGGTATTTCGCTGCATGCCATTTTAACGTCGTTAGAAAATCTGCGGCCACTTATGGAATTGAGACGGAAAACAACAACATCTACAACAACAACAACGACGACAACAACGACGAAAAAAAGTAGAATGGAATGTGAAATGATACCGCCCTTTGTATTTTCCCCGATCAAAATCGCTTATTTTTTTTTTTCTTCTCTTCATTCTTTGTTATGAACAATCAGTAGAATTAGCAAAGAATCCACTTTCATACAATTTTCATTGTTCAGATAGTTGACTTCTGTTTTGATATCAGTTTCTCTTTTTCTCTCTCTCTCTCTCCTTCCCTTATTTCCAATTTGTAAATGAATTTGAATTTCAAGAATGCCATTGGTTTGATTGGCGCTTTGAATTCTTTTGTTTTGTTGGCGATCTCACGTCTTGTCTCAAATCATTTCATTGATATTTGATAGATGCATTCAATCGATTGAATGATCATTCACGATCTACATCTTTGTTTCATTTGTTTCGATAAAAAAAATCATTGAAATGAAACAATTAAATTTCGTGCTGGCATTCTCGAATACATCAACGATCCTCGAATTGTGTTTCCATCTTATGTGCATAATAAAGAACAAAGAAGAAGAAGAAGAAGAAGAAGAAATAACATCAACTGAAAACAATCAAAACGAATATTTTCTTTAAATTGACCTGATGCTTGTAATCAATCTCAATCATGCAGCCAAAAAATCTCGTGCCGACTCATTTCAAATGCAATGAAACGCATTTTCTTCACATTCATTAATTTCTTCTTCTTCTTCGTCTTCTTCATCTTTTTTTCTCACTTGAAAATTAGTATTTCAAAAAATGAAAGAAGAAAAAAAAAACTTACACAGCAGCAGAGCCAAACGCAAAATGTATGGAAAAGAAATATAATTTTTGGTTGATGCACATCTTCAAACCGATGCAATCAAAAATCCAACGATGTGTTAAAATGATTTTCGTTTGATATCTAAATGCAACACGATACAATGAGAATTATTCGAAAAAAAAAACAACGAACGAAAAAAAGAAAAAAAACAAATGGAACAAGTGAAGAAGAAACACACACACACGCACGCAAATGGAGGCGCAGCACATGAAGAGCCATGTCGGTATTTTCGATGGAATCATATGTGGTTGCTCACTGTTCGTAAACAATTTTGATTCTTACTTAACGGAAGGTTCCGTTATTACCATGAATTTGTTTATTCTTTATGCGTTGCATTTACCAACCGATGTGATCGTAAATTATCCAGATTTTTTTTTTTTTTTTGGTTTTTTTCTTTTTCGTTCATCGTGGATTACATTTTTTTTTATGTCGTTCTTAATGTTGCTGTTGCTGTTGCTTTTGCGTTTATTCAGTCGCACTGTGCCGAACAAGAATTATTTCAATTTAACAAAAGCCGATGGGTTTCTTGTAATGATAAAGTCAATGTACATCGCACTCTGAATTTATAACTGAATGATTTTGGAATTTTAACAATTCCTTTTTTGAACTTTCCGCGTAGCAATCAAATCATAAAAATTCTCTCTTGTTATGCTTTTTTTTTATTTCTTTTGCTTTTTCTAAAAACCATTTTTTTTTTCATTCTTTCTTACTTAAGAGTTCTCAAATGTAATCGACCACTATCTTTCTCAGTTTCTCTTGATCTTTCTCTTTCTTTCTCTCTCTCTCTTTCTCTCTTTCTCTTTCTCTCTCTCTCTCTCTCTCTCTTTTTTTTCTCTCTCTCTCTCTCTGTCTGTCTGTCTCTATCTCTCTGCCTCTATCTCTGTCTCTATCTCTATCTCTATCTCTATTTCTTTCTATCCCTCTCTGACTCTTACTAACTCTCCATTTATCTGTTTTTTTCTCAATCACTTGATCTCTCACTAATCGTTTATTCTGCCATCATCATCCTTTGTGCATTTGTCCAACTGCCGCATACCTACCTGTTACGGTCGGACCAAAAGTCATTCGATTGCATCCTCTCCTCAATTATTATTTATTTAGGCATTTCGGCTGTTCCCAAAATAATAAATAAAATTATTATTGTTTTTTTTTTTAACCATGATGAGATTTCCTTTCCGTTCAAATTTGTTTTGTGATTTATTGCTGTTGAGTTGAGAGATTTGATTCTTTCATTTCATGAAGTTGAGATAGGCAGAGAGAGAGAGAGAGAGTGAGAGAGAAAAAGTGAAAAATCAGAAAGAAAGAGTGAGCGCAAAAAAGTTCGAGCCAACGTGAAAGAGTGACAGAGAGTGATTGCATTGAATGTGCGTGCATGTGAAATTGTTCACGTCAAATTATTGCTTGTTGATTTAAAGTTTAAATATAAAATTCGCAATAAGAATCAGATTGACGACGATATATTTTCCACTCTTTTGTTCGATGATTATCTGGTAATAAAGCGTTCGAGCAAGAGTAAAAGCGAGCTCATTATTAATGGAGAAAAGTAGCGACAGTTGAGAGCAATGAAAGCAAAAAATAAACACGCTTACAGACACACATTTAACGTTGAAAATACAAAGTTTGCGGCGTCAAATTTGAAACAAGATCTATGGGCATTGAGCATTTCTAAAATCGGAAAAGCTACCTTTTTTTTTTAGTAATCACACAAATAACCAAAACTCACATGAATAAAATTATAAAAGAGCGAAAAAGAAAATGAAAAAAAAAAAATTAAAAGTAGAAATAATAAGGCAGCGAGTGACAACAATTACAATTGCTGCCATCAGCAGAAAGTTTATACAATGTTGCTTGTCAAATGTGCCATGTATTGTTATTTTGTCTATGTCATTTAATTAGTTTGAAAACGATAATTGTGACTTGTTGGTATTTGCTACAATTTCTAGCTTGTTGCCATACGCACATGTACATGCATCTATATTAATACCGAAAAAAGAGAGAAAGAGAAAGAGAGAGAGAGAGAAGAAAAAAACGTGTAATAAGTCTCGTGTCGCAATTATAAGGTGCCAAATTCACCACTTTCTCTTTGTGTTTGTCTTTCACCCGAAAAACCAAAACAGAAATAATAATAATCAAATTGGCATTTTACGCTTTGTACGCATAATTCCATATTTTAATTTTATAATAATTTTTTTTTTTTTTTTTACTTTAATCACATTTTACCCTTTTTTTTCTCATCGCTCGCGCCACACACAATTTATGGCCCACATAATGGTAAAAATTCTGTCAGCATGACAGTTGTTCATGCATCAAATGTGTGTGTGCGCTTTCTGTTTTGTTATTATTGTCATAATGCGAACAAAGCGAACAATGAATTTCACATGGCCATTAATTAAAAGTGATTGGTACATATGGCGACAAGGACAAGAACCATCTTTGATGAATGAAAACAAAACAAAAAAAAAAATTAATAATAACACCTTCGGTCTCAATTTGAACCGATAAATTTTAAAAAATTGCTCTGACTAAGATTGTAATTGCATTTGGTGTGTGTGTGTGTGTGTATGGCGCTCAATCGCAAAGGTTACGTCGTTCGAACGTTAAAAATAACGAAAACGTTGAAAATAGAGAAAAAGGAGAAGAAAAAATAAAATAAAATAAAATAAAAAACAAACGGAAGTGCATAGAGTTTGTGTTCGATTTACTATGGGAATAAATGCAAAATAATCACACAAATCGTTCACAATGCAAACCAAATGAGTGAGCCTATTATATCAGAAAGTGAAACAAAAGGTATGAACAAATGATAGTGTAATTGAATTGCATATTATCCAATATTCCGTGTTAAGACCTTCCAAACTCTATTTTGCTTCACATGTTTCCCATTCATTTGCAGCACTCGTGCGGCTCTCTCTCTCTCTCTCTCTCTTTCTCACCTCTCTCTCTCTCTCTCTCTCTCTCTCTCTCTCTCTGTCTGTCTATCTTAATCTATTTCCCTATTTCTGTATCAGTAGCGTAGGCTCAATTTTGATGTTAAAGTGCTTATTATTTTTTATATATAATTAAGAAGTATACAACAGCAACAGATTGGAATTGAATCAATAATATAATATGAGGTTTTTTCTTTCTTTCTTCATAACAAATGGCAACTATACAAATGAAAAGTGAGATGGAAATGGTGAAAAAAAGAGACAAATTAGTGCAAAATGTTATGGAAGGTAACGAGCAATGGGTCAGTGAATCAAATGTAAATTGTGCATATTAAATTTGTTCCGATTGCATGTGATTGATGTAATGCAAAGTGACACGATGCAACGCGACACGATCGATCAAATTCAATCGATTCTCACTTCGGGTGAAAAACGAATACACATCAATTTATAGGAAGCGGAACAATTTGTGTCATTAACATATAAACGGCATCAAAGAATTGAGAACAAGTTTAATATGCAAATGATGGTCATCCGGCAATCGTGCGTTTCACTTCGGGTCGCACCGATAAAGATTTTCCAACGTTGCGCCAACAATATTTCGAGAAAACAAGAAATAAGAAAGAAAAAGAAAAATTGCTTGATTGCTTGTTGATTGATATGAGAGAATAACAAGCTTGAATGTGTTTAGTGTTTCATTTCTCAACGTATCTAATTGGTTTAATAACTCACAAGTTTATGGAGTTCTTGTTTTATGTTTGTTTAGGCGAATGAATCACAGTAACCCGCCGAAATGCCTCAATGAAGCGACACAATACAAACAAACAAATGCACACTTTTTTTTTTTTTTTAACATGCCGAAGTTCATTGATGTCTTTTTGTTGTTGTTGTTTTTGTTGTTTGCGCTGGTGTTGTTGAAAGTTAATTATGTTGAAAACATCGGACAAATTTGTATTGATTTTAAAATGAGTCAAATACGGATGTAGGTGAACTATGCAAACAAATATCGCTTTGCATCACTGTGATGATTTCATGATGGATGTGGTAATTAATACATTTTCGTTACTTTTTGATATCACTCATGCTATGTTTTCAACATTAAATGGTGAACAATTTTTTTTTTTTTTTTTTTCATTGTTGTTAAAGTAATCAAGAAAACGATCTGAGTCATGTGAAAAAAAAAATTCATAGCGATAACGAATTGTTTTCATTGAAAGCGGTCGAAAGCATTCATAGTTAATTCGAAATGCAAACAGTGTTGTTTTCCTTAATCAAAGTCGATATTTTCCTTCAAAGAACAGTTTGCGCATCCTTCGAATGATTTTAACATCAACAAATATCTCTATTTTTCACTTTTTCCAGCTCTTGTTCCTTCTTTCTTTATTCTTTTCAGGCAGAAAGCGAGAGAGAGAGATAGAAAGAGAGATTGAGAGAGAGAGAGATAGAGATAGAGATAGAGATAGAGATGGAGATAGAGGTAGAGAGAGGGAGTGAGAGAGAGAGAGAGAGATTGAGACAGAGAAAGAAATCTGAATTAATAATTGACAAGAAAAGTCTCTTAAAAAAAAAGAGAAGTTATTCAATTTATGTGAAACACTATCGAATAATCTTTCACAGTTATCAAACAATGCGTAATTCATATATCCGATTGCATTTCAACGATATACAATGAAATAGGCCGATAATCTTTATTGTTTACATAACACATTTGATTCGTAATACAGGTTGATTCGATCATTGATAAACGGTTATGTGTCTCACAGGTGAAAAAATGGACTGAAAGAGAGAGAACGAGAGAGAGAAGAGAGAGAGGAGAGAGAAGAGAGAAGAGAGAAGAGAGAAGAGAGAAGAGAGAAGAGAGAAGAGAGAAGAGAGAAGAGAGAAGAGAGAAGAGAGAAGAGAGAAGAGAGAGGAGAGAGAGAGAGAAAGAGTAAAAGAGAGAGAAAGAAAAATAAATAGAGAATGAGAGGTAGGAAGGTAGAAAAAAAAGAAAGAAAGCGATAGATATAAACCGATAAAGAGCAAGAAATGACAATATTTTCGACAAAAATCGTTTCGATAATGAGCAAATGCATAAAATAATCATTTATTTCACAATAGACACGTGTTGAATAAAAATATGGAGAAAAATATTGAAAATATTGTGTTATGTATTCTTTTTCTTCTTTCAATCATTTTCGTGTTAGAAAAACACTGATCACAGAGGTTAATGATTTCAAATAAAAACGCGTTCCAATCGTATTTGGCTCATCATCATTCCGTCCAAAAAGATGATTTGCATTAGTTAAAAATCATAGAAAACGATCTCATCTTTTTTTCTTCTTCTTCTTCTTCTTCTTCTTCTTCTTCTTCTACTTCAACATCACGTTTAAAGTAAATTGTGTCGCGTTTCCATTTAGAAAACTTTTACTTTAATTATTCCAACGAAATGATGTGAAAATTCTTATGTTAATAATGAAATATGATGAAGAAAGTAGAAATACAAAAGGAACATGAAGAGAATAAAGAAAAAAAAAAAACAAAAAAAAAAAAACGGAAAATCCGGATCGAATTACATTCAACGCCATTAGATTGAAACTGCTCTAAGAATTTGCACAAAGATTATTATTACATTTTCAATTGATCAGAGCAACGGAATTGCATTCCACATTCAATGATTACGTGTGTTTGGAATGCTCGCATTCCAGTTTTCAAACTCGACAAAACAAAATAAAACTAAACAAAATAAAACAAAACATATACAGAAACTAACTTAACCATGCTGATTTCAAATGAATTGGCGAATGACTCGCAATAAATACATTCTAAACTAACTCTCTAGATTTTTTTTCTTTCTCTCTATCTCTCTCTCTCTCTCTCTCTCTCTCGTATTCCTTCAATCTATTTTGAATCCACTTGCTTCAAGTGTTTCTGTCTCGTTATGAATGCTGCATATAAATTGGTTAAGATATCGATTCAAAATCATTTTTAATTTTTTTTTTTCACTTTTTTTTGTTAAAAATGAGGAAACAGTTTCGGAAATTCGTTGAAATGTGAATTCTAATCGAGGAAATAGATCATGTCATTTTGAAAAAAGAAAAATCCATTTTAAAAGAGTGAATAAAAATAAAAAAAATTGTTGAAAAACGATAGTTAAATAAGTGGCGAAAGATCATGCATCGACTGAAATTTATTGTTGTTGTTGTTTGTGTGTGTGAATAAATTAAGCGACCAGTAAAAAGCGAATAAATGAACCATGGATTTGAGCATTTGTTATTTGAGCTCGTTATGTTCATTCATGCACATATGAGCGAATCTATGCATGTGAGTATGATGTATTAGTTTAGTTGAAAATGGCAGCAAAAGAAACAACAAAAACGCAGAGCGAGAGAGAGAGAAAGAGAGAGAGAGAAAGAGAGAGAGAGAGAGAGAGAGAGAGAGAGAGAGAGAGAGAGAGAGAGAGAGAGAGAGAGAGAGAGAGATAACCTAAAGAGAAAATATTGAACGTGAAAAACCTGTATTTGCAAATTCTTCGCACGTCTAATTACATATCCATTCTATGCGAGAGTAGATTTGCTTGGGCGATCTGCTAGCTAGCAACAGAAACACAAGAGAGAAAAAAAGAAGAAAAAAAAGAAGAAGAAGTAAAAAAAGCAGCAGCAGACACACACCGAATGTAGTTAGCATCATCGTTGTCGTGTTGATCAGTTGCATTTGCAGCTATATCAATTATGATAAGGAATGATACATTTGTAAAAAGGTACGTGTACAATTTTAAAAGGCCTGTTGCCATTTGAGATGTACTTCGGACCTTGTTGACTGACTTTCACTTTTTTTTTTCCTCTGCTTGTCTTTTCGTAGTTTTTCTTTTTTTCTTCTCTTCTTTTAAATCATTAAAAGTGCAACAAAGTAAGTTCAGTATATGGTGCACAACTGCACAACAAAATAAAAAATAGCAACAACAACAACAACAAATTGTCTCCTTTAGGTGAATCCGATATCGTATGTGATATTATTGCTCAATTGACAACGCTTTTTTTTTTCTACTAATGTGATAAAGAGCAAGCGAACTTTTCGAATCCGTAAAAGATCGAAACGAATCGATGAACTCATGCCGCCACATCAGTTAAAAATCGACAACGACGACAAAAACAGTAAAAATTCTCCAGGCGCAATGAGGAGAGAAAGAAAAAAATAAGATGAAAAACAACAGCACATTTCATCAACAAACTATAAATATTTAAAAGAAAAAGAAGAAGAAGAAGAAGCAAAAAAAGTTGGCGTTGCTCCAAGTCCATTGATATTGGGCTGTTGAACAACGGGAGCGTGAATTGGTATACAACGCCCGTTCTTTGTCGTTTTTTTTTTCTCTTATGTCTCTACTACTTCTTCTTCATTTTTTTTATTTATTTAAATTGCTTGAAAATGTCAAATCATGCGCTAATCTCTTGCACTAATCTCAATGTGGGATTGCGTTGATGCGGCGCATATTTTTGTATATAAATTTTGGAATTTTTCAATGGATCAGAACTAGTTTCTAGATTGAAATCGGTTGTTCTCCTTGTGTCTGATCGTCTGTTTGTCTGTATCGCACTTGGTCTTTTATTTGGCGTACTCATTCCACAGATTCCAAATAAATGACTCTTCTCGCCAAAATACGAAACAAAAAAAATACCAAAAATATTCGTACTTTTGACCTGTTCCAAATAAACGAAATAAATAGAAGAACAAGTAGAAGAAAAACGATGTTCGGGTAAATAGACAAAGGCACAATGAAGACCAGAAGTGTTTAAAGTATCGCATGATTTATAAGTGTAACGATATTTGGTGAAATAGGTGAAAAATGTGAAAAACCGTAAAATGAATAAAACACACAAACACACACACACACACACACACACACACACACACACACACACACATAAAATTAAAATACAAAACAACAAACGATGCATTCGGTCCGAAACACTAGTACGCTTACTAGAGCGTACGAGTTCAATTTTTGTAAACTGAACAGAATGGAAAAAGAACAAATTTTGTTCGCGTTTTCTTTTGATGGATGAAGCGTTTGTTTTGATCCAGTTTTCAACATTTCAACCATAGATTCGGTGTCTTTGGTTGTTTTTTTTGATATTGAATCATTTCAATATGCAAATTTAAAACATGATGCAATGCAATGAAACGAAATTTACGCATATATACAAAAACAGCTGAGCGACCCAAAGAGCTTTGAAACAATTTTTGCAATACTGAAGACATAATGAACGCATTTAAAACGAAAAAAAAAAGAAAGAAAGAAAGAAACGCAACAAAAATATAGGGAATCAAATGCATGACTTTTGTGAGTGATAGGTATACTCTTTATTTTTTTTTTTTTTTTCGTTTCTTTTGGATTGTGCATCATCGTATGGGAACTTTCATTCATAATTTACGTGCAATAAATTTATGCATCAAACTAATTACAGTCGTATATCGTTTGGTAGCATTGTTTACCTGCTTTGCAAAATAGTAAAAATAGACGCTTATTTGCTTTACAATCATTGCATATTCGTATTAGAAGAATAATTTTGCCATAAGTAAATGGAAAAAAAAAATAAAATAAAATGAAGAAAAATGTAGGGAAAAATGTAGTGCATAACGAAATGAAATGCGAGTTAATTCGCATTCCATCATTTCCAAATTGTTTTTTTTTTTTTTTTTTTTTTTTGTTTTGCGAAATATGAAATTGCAGTTGAGGAATTTAGAGCGTTGCCGCATATCGTTTGAATCCATTGGATAAATGGGCTGTCAGAAATCGTTTATTCCAATTGCCATGGAATCAATGCGATTCTTCATTCAAAAATCATTGCAGAATATTTTATTTCGTGATGATGAATCGTATGTATTTTATCTGCGATACAATGAATCATTTCGGAATATTTTATGATCAATTTTTTTTTTTTTTTTTATTTATTTCTTCGTGGTTTTTTTTGTTTTTGTTTCAACGAACATGTTGCTTGAGACATTTCGTTTGCAATCTCCGACTTTAAAGTGATTGATTTGCTTAATTGATAACGAGGAAAAAAAAAATGTTTCGATCATTTCGCGCGGCATTTTTCCCTTAGAAATGCATGGATGATTTGTCAGAATTTAGCAGAATTGAAGTTTGTGTATTTTTGATCTGGGATTTAAATTGAATATTGTATTTGCTTAGATCCGACTTTCAAAATCCCAATTATTATTAACCTGTATTTGAAACGATCGCATGTCTGCTTATATTTAACCCAAATTTCAATGTCATTTTTTTCTTCTTCTTCTTATTCTCTTCATTTCAACTTGCAAATCGTTTGAAATATTCATTCAGTTATTTGTTATTGTCTAACCTTCAGATGAATGCTCTCTCTCTCTCGCTCTCTTCGTGTGTGTGTGTGTGAGTGAGAGAGAGAGATTTTATTATTCATCATGATGCTCATGATAATTCTGTGGCTTGTGTCAATTAAAATAGCGCGCTCGTTGATTTCATGGATGGTAATACAATCACTTGTTTGGATGTCAGCTGCTGTTTTTAATCCACTTAATCAATTCATCGGCCATCTAAAGAAATTCAAATTGCAAATCCATTGAATAGTTCGGCCACACAAATCGGATCCATTCAATTAAATTGTTTAAATCTTCAAAAACTTCAAATCACAGTCAATTCACAATTATTTTTTTTTTTTTTACTCTTCTCTTCTTTAAATCATCATCATTCATTTGATTTGATTTCATTTATGTGGTTGCGATCATTTCACTTCTTGAATTACAATCGCGATCGTTGTTTTGAATCATTTCATTTCATTTTTTTTCTGTTCATACAAGAATACTTGATCATAAAGAGTCCCCATAAAGAGACCACATTTCAAAATGTATTTGCAATCCAAAAAAAGAAAAAAAAAGTATTTTGCAAATTTCATTTGAACAAGTCATTTTGAAATTTCCAAAATGCTTTATGAAAGCATCCAATGTTCAAAAGAAATTTGTGCAAATCAATAATGCTTAGCACCAACCAACGCACAAAATCATTTGATTTTTTGCGATGGCGTCAATTATCGAATTGAAATCTGACATGATTGAACGATGAGAAGAAAGAAAAACAAAAAAAAAACATTAACAACAAAGATCGTGCCTGCGTGAATGAATGTCGGCATAAGTAATAAGAAAAACAAAAATTCTGCAAAGTTCATACAGCGATGAAAGTATTTTCACTTTGTTCTTACATTCTTTTCTCTCTCTCTCTCTCTCTCTCTCTCTCTCTCTCTCTCTCTCTCTCTCTCTCTCTCTCTCTCTCTCTCTCTCTCTCTCTCTCTCTCTCTCTCTTTATCTCTCTCTCTCTTTATCTCATCTACATTGTAATGAAATGTGGTTCATGGCAAAAAGCTGATATTATAGAGTAAGATTGGTTGATTTGCGGTCAAAATAAATGAAAAAAAAAAAATATAAAAACAATCGAAACAAACGGTTGATCAAAAAATAAGATGAACATGCATCGGTACGGTACACCGAAAACTGATGGTGACGTTTTTCAATTGACGTCCAACTTACACAATTATGGAATGTGGCGTATGCGGTTAATGAGTGAAATTCTTCAATTCGAAATTTTGCAGTAAAACCGCACGCGCGCGCGACAAAACTTCAAGAAAAGCTGGCAAGACAGAAATTACAAATAAGCAAATAACATTAAGCAAAGCAAAACTGAAAAACAATTGGAAGAAACAAAAGAAAGAAATGACTGATTGGTGTAAATTCATTCATTAGTTCACTTAAAATGAAAAGAAAATCAAATTGCTTCTTTCTCGGCTAACAAATCGATCAAATGCGCACAACTGACTACTTTTTGTTGCCATTTGAAAATCATGTTGCAAATGAGAAATATTTAATTGGGTTTTTTTTTTTTTTTGCTTTCTTTCATTCACTTGAATCGCTCACCACAAGTGGAAAAAGTGTCTAAAGAACTGCAAATGATAATGTGTTGTACTAAAGCAGCAGACACGGTACACACACATACACACACACACACACACACACACACACACACACACACAAACCAAACCGAAGCGACCGATCAATCGGTTGATGTGCTTTAAAAATATAATCAAAACTAGCAGCCGTTTCTAGGCAATGATCGACCGTCGATCATTTGCGTTTCATTTTATGTGTTTTCACAATTAACATAAATAATATAATAGTTTTGAGTTTGAGTATAATTTTGCCGCCAGCAAATATGCGTTTATGGCCGCGATATAGATGCCGACACATTCGTTTTCATATGTGTATGTTGCTATTTTTTTTTTTTTTTTTTGTTTAGTGCCACTCGTTCATTCGATTGGGTCGCCGTTTTTTTCATTTTTTGCTTGATCATACAAAGGTTGTGCGCTCGATTCATTCTATGCGAAATTATGTTAGCGGTTGAAGATATGAACTTTCAATTATTTTCTCTTTCTTTTCGTGCCGATAGACAGAAGAATAAAAAAAAAAAAAAAAAAAAAAACACCAACCGCAATGATATTTAGTCGATGTTTATTGTCGTCGCGAATATACAGATACACTGGCCACGTTTTGCGATCAATGAATTAGCTGCAGTTACTGCAACCGATCAAATCCATTCAATAAATTTACAAATTCGTATTGCTTTGTCGCAAGCCTTCTGACCGCATATCTAATTGTTTTTATTCTCTTTATCTTGTGTGCGCTTTTTTTTATTATTGTTTAGTTTTTCGTCTCTGCACGTTTATAGCGATATGAATTGTAAACACAATGCATGGATTTTGGCCAAAGATGTGTCCAACTGATCGTTCCCTATCTCTTTTTTTCTTTTTGTCTCTTTAATGCTGTTTCTCTATTTGCTTTGCAAATTGAATTCCTGAGCGCATGCCATTTTTTTCTTCTTCTTCTTCTTCTTCTTTTTTCATCTTTAAATTGTTGCTTATATGCAACAGCATGGATATAGAATCTCCAATCTAAAATACAGTCGCCTTCTCTCATTTTCACTTGTACATCACATTTTTATTTTTCTCTTTCTTTCAATCTGTTACTAACAATGTCACATGAAACCGGTTTCAAATGATTGTCTGATGTTTTAAGATATGATTAACTGCGCAATCCGAATGAATGCCAGACAATAAAAAAAAAAAAAAACAATAATAATAATTCGATGATTCGATTCGGTGTATCGAATATGACAGAATGAAAGAGAAAAAGAGAACAAAAAATGGCAAAATCTATACGGCGAAAACACAAACAAATAAACAACCAAGCCGACCACAAAGCGAAAGTGTTTGTTTTTTGATTCGCTCTTTTGTTTATTACACGATGTTTAACTCAATAAAATTGGGACACTGTTTACATGAAAATTGTACAACAACGACGACGACGACGACGACAACGAATCGGAACAATGATCTTCGATGTTCAATGTGTGTTATTGTTCGGATCACATTACAGATTTTCACGTTGTTATATCTATCTTTGTCATGTATCAATTAAATGTGTGCAGTACTGGAGAGAGCGAAAGTGTGTTTTAAAGCGTCAAAAGCCGCAACTTTATGCCGACGCACATAATTTGAATGATTTATTTTTTTTTTTTTTGATTGTATTGATTGACATTATACATCGTTTAAGCAATTTTTCAGCAATGAGATCAAGTGCTTGTTAATAGTTTTGTGTGACATTTTTGTTTATACGAGTTTATGTTTTATTTTTATTTTTTTTGTTTTTTTTTTTTGTTTTTGAGATTGTGATCAATTCCACTGTTATGAACCTAGTTATGAATACACACGTTCGATTATCAAAAACATCGATTTGCATTCGTAACGCACGCACACGCATCCACAAACAAAAGGAGAATATAGAGAAAGATAGAGAGAGAGAGAGAGAGAGAGAGAGAGAGAGAAAGAGAAAGAAGGAGACAGGCCATTGCCTTCATTGGCATAATCATTTTGCCTAAATGATTGATTTAATGCTTTTGTACAACTCTTCATCGATCATTTAATTGAAAAAAAAAAAAACACAACCATCATTTAATGACCAACTTTAGCGAATGCGTTACAACCATTATAACGAATAACAAATCATCATCACTTTCCGTTTCATCGAATGATTCAGTCAAAAGTGTCGAGACTGAAAAACATTAAAAATGAAAAGATGAAGCCGAAATAAAAAAAAAACGTTTTGAACAAATGAATGTGAAAGCATGTTAACACATGATCATCGATTTCCATTATGTGATATAATCAATGAAGCATTGAGTATAAATTAAGCAAAACTACAGTTTTATTTTATGCGAATTTATTTCCAAAATTAACAAATTAAATGAAGAAATAAAAAAAAAAAAACATACAAGCACAACCGAAACACAAAAATTGTTATTTCATCGTGCCGTTTAATCTATTCTACAAATGGAAGATAGCTTATGCCATCATTAAAAATGAGCATGATTACAATGTGTTGTTTTTTTTTTCTTCTGCTTTTTGTTGGCATAATGAAATGTTTACAAGCATTTCATTAAACACGCCAATAATACAACTATCAGTTGCAATAATAAACAGAGCAAAGAAAATTGTAGCAATCTCAAGCTATTTACTTGAGGCTTTGTTGATATTGTTTGTTTTTCTTTTCCATTCGAAAATCGTTGCAAATCTACGGACATTGCAAGCAATTCTAGAATTATGCGTTTTTTAGCATTTGTTTTGTCTTCTATTTGATTAGATTTTTTATTTTTTATTTCGCCGTGTACCGCAATTAGAAAGGAAACATTCTCTTGCTCTCTCTCTTTCTCTCTCTTTTTCTCTCTTTCTCTCTATCTTTCTCTCTCTCCTTCTCTCTCTTTCTCTCTCATTATCTATCTTCATCACTAATTCTCGCCCAGTCTCTCTATCTCTATCTCTCTCTCCTCTCTTTCTCTCTCTCTCTCTCTCTCTCTCTCTCTCTCTCTCTCTCTCTCTCTCTCTTAGTCTCTCTCGCTGTTCCTCTCTCTCTTCCTCTCTCTTCCTCTCTCTTTCTCTCACGTTCTTTCTCGTTCTATCGCCTCTCTCTCTCTCTGTCTCTCTTTTTTCCTCTCGTGTTTCATATTTCCAAGGTTAGATGTCTTTTGCTGCTTTTCTGTCATAAGTTCTCTTTTCTTTTTCTCTCACCTATTTGCTATTCTCTTCAACAAACTAGCTTTGCTTATTCGATTGTCATTCAGAATTCCATGTGTAAAGAGAATGTTTTGCACAGAAAAACATGAGATCGCATTCAAAAGGCCGAAACAACAATGTTTTCCCGTCTAAAAACTGTTCTCACATTCAGTACACATAATTTTTGGTTTACATAAATAAAAACACCATATTTAAGCGCTATTGTTATGAATTTAATTCACACAGACATAGACATAGGCCCAACAACGGAATATTAAAACAAACAAGCTGAGCCGCATTTGTTGCTGCAAAAAAAAAAGAAAAAAAAAAAAAAAGAATTCAATGCTCACAATCTGCTAGAAAGATAAGAAAACTATGATCGGTCGGCTTGGAACTAAACCACTAAAACAAAGACCATGAAATAAATGAAGGCACAGAAGCAAACAAAAAATCAAAGAACAGAAAAAAAAAACAGAAAAAAAAATCTCAGAGTCGCTGAAAAGAATGAAAAATAATATGTACGGTGCTCAGCAATTATTTCAATGTTAATGTCATGTCGTCGTTGTCGTCGTCGTCATCGTCGCTGTCTTCAATGATATGAAGACAAAGAATAAAGCAGAAAAAAAAAAAAAAAAATTGAAAATCCTACACTTCAATTTGTGTTGTCCGAAATGCATAGAATTACTTTCTTACAAAGGTCACAAATTCGATGTCCGAGATAGTGGAGATCTGGCCAATCGCCTGGAAGCGTTACAACAATAGACTCGTACAACCAATCCATTCATGCCTAATTGGAAAAACATTTTCAAGAAAACTATATACACACATACATCATGAATATTTATAATAAAATATATCGAGATGAAAGTCACAAAAAATAGCCACTTCGACCAAAATAAATGAAAATAAAGCAGAAATGATGAATATATAGAGAACAGCACGTAATTGAATTTAATCATACAACCTCTCGAATCGAGGGTACTTTTTTTTTTTTTTTAACTCCACGTCTTTGGTCATTTACAATTTCTATTTTTACATGGACTTTCACACATAATATGTGCAACACACTCGACATTTGGTATAAAAAAGACAGTTGTTTCACATGTGAGTCAGAGGGAGAAAAGAAATAGAGACAAAGATTTGCAATTTATTTTTAAAGAATCGTTATGAAAATGAAAAATGATTGTAAATCGTTTATTTTTGAATGAGGGCAACGAACGAAACTAGTCAATTTTTTTTTTTCGTCGTCGACGTCGTCGTTCACGTTGTTGTTGTTGTTCGGCATCATTGTTAATGTGGTTAACAGTGGCCACTGAAAATGGTCAATTACCATTCGGTATCACCTCAATATATGTTAGAGGTTAGATATTATTTATTGCATTTCATTTAAATAATAATTACCAGCTTATGAATTTCTCTTGCTTCAAAAAGATCAACCACTGAAATTCCATTCAGCGATCACTTCCTCATTTTTGCAATGGTACATTTTAATTTGCTTCTCTCAATAACAACGCTTTAGAATGTTTTCAATTCAATTATTTTCATAAATGTTGCTTTTTTTTTCTCTCGCTCCCTAGCTCTTGCTGTCTAGCTCTTTCTCTCGTTTCTTTGCCTATTTGCTCATTATCGATGCATGGTGAATATTCATTGTACGAATTTCAAAATGTTTAAACAATTTCAATGAAGTGACGAAAATGAAAAAATCTACTTAAGTAGCAAAATGTATGAGCTAATAAAGAATAGATGTGGAAAATGTCATCAGAGTTTAGTTGTAAATTAGATGCGCAAAATGCGACAATCATGCACATTTGTCCTGTCTTTTTATTTCGTTCAGTTTGTTGTTTCGCACGCGATTTTTAAGTAACTTTTGTTCCTCCCCTCTCTCTTTCTCTCTCTCTCTCTCTCCCTCTCTCTCTCTCTCCCTCTCTCTTTCTCTTTTTCGCTCTCTCTCTCTCTCTCCCTCTCTTTCTCTTTCTCGCTCTCTCTCTCTCTCGCTCTCTCTTTCTCTCTCCCTCTCTTTCTCTTTCTCGCTCTCTCTCTCTTTCTCGCTCTCTCTCTCTCTAGCCCTCTTCATCCACCTTTTCCTCTATCTCTCCCTCTCCCTTTTCCTCTACATCTTTTACTCACTCTCTTTCATATTTACAAGTAAATCCGATCGCAATTCAATATATAATGGTGGATGAGGCCACAAATAATAAATAATTGGATAAATTTTGTAAATATTCTCGATAAGTGTGTGTATATTTTGCTTGATCTTCGTTCTTTTCTATTTTTTTTTTCTCGCGATTATTACTTTGCATTCTTTACGACTTTATACGAAAAACAAACAAAACATGGCGATATAGGTGCGACCACTTGACTCACCGCGTGTTAGAACTTTTGTTCACTTGTTAGGTGTTATCACATATGATGCGCACCTATCCATTTGCCTCGTACAATTTCGCACGCGTATATTATTCTATTTACTGTGTTGTGATATGTTTTTCATGCTTTTTTCATCATATTCTGCTTCTTCTTCTTCTTCTTCTTCTTCGTTTGTCTTTCGTTTGTTTTTATTCATATTTGTTTACGTTTTGTGCGCATTTTAGAAGTCGTAACACGTCAACATCGTTAATACTTGAATGTAAGAATGTAAATATGATGCGAACATTGTGCAAATAAGTAAATATAACAATTGGCAACTGTTGCTACTCATTTTTCCATTATCTAAGTCATTGTGCTCCATTCAATTTTCTTCTCATTTCTTTATTTTTCACACATAACAAATTTCCTATAGGAATAGCATATATTTACGCTTCTTCAATTGGAGATGTTTTTTTTTTTCTTCACATCGAGAATGAACAATTAGAAATGAACCGAAACACAAAAAGAAAAAATTACTTCGTTCTCCTTTTGCAAGACGGATTAAACAAGAGAGTGTTAGATCAGATTAAATCTTTATGAAAATTTCAATAGTCTAAACAATTTTAGCTAACATCATTTCTTTTAATAAAGTCGATTTCAATGATCAAGTCGTCTCATATGCTGAATAATAAAACAAAATTATAAAATTATGTCAGCAAATGGTTCTATGAATTTCATACTCTAAAAATGACAAAAACACATAATGTTTTATATTTTGATGAAAAATCAATAGATTGATTCCATTCGATTCAAATATGTGTGTTTTCAATATTCTTCTTTTTGTTGTTGTTGTTATTTTTTTTTTATTCTTTCCAGGTGATTATCACCTAATAATTTATACGCAATAGATACGTGGAAGTCGAAAAAGAGAGAGACAGAGAGAAATTTTTTTTTTTTTGTGAATGTGAGCACGACGGCATCGATACAGCAAATAAATCAACCTGATAAAAAATAAACACTTTAGCCGAAAAGGCCATTTACTTTGAAAACTAGTTGAGAGTATAAGAGTCGATTTGTGGCCGATTTCTCCTTCTCGCGCGCGCGGGCGCGTGTGTATAGTTTGGTGTTGTTTTAATCTCACATTCAAAAGTTATATTCAGAATGAAGTGATAAATTTTGTTCTTTTTTTTTTTTGCTCGCTTTTTCTCTCTCTTGATCTCTCCTGCTCGCTCTCTCTCTCCTCCGTTCTCTCTGCAGTTGGCTTACTTATCTTTTGTTATGATCGACACATTTCAATTTGTTGCTGTTTTTTTTTTCTGTTTCCGATGAGAACTGAACCTCAGTGAGATGAACATTCGAAAATATATTGAATGGTCGAGTATAATTGCATTTTTGACAAATCATTACTGCAATCGATTTGTGACATTGATGAATTTTATTGGTGGGTTTTTTTCCTTTTCTCTTTTCTGTTCTCTTATCAAATCACACGATTCTGGCATTTCCTAATCACACACATACACAGCTCGAAATGCAATCTGCACAAAAATCAGTGCAAAACCGAGAAAATATATGCGAGAAATTCATGCATCGATGACCTTGCCGCCGTAATATTCTTTGCCGCATTCCATTCACTCCATTTCGCTGTTTCTTTCATTTAGATCTGTTTGAATATATCGCAGGCTCAGCTTGCGGTTATTGACTATCCAATCCGGAATATGTGCATGCGCGCGATAAGCTCAATTTATATTATTTTCTCTGTTTCCCACACAATCTCTTCCTCTTTCGAACCATTTGCTCTGTCTTTTCTTCTCTTTCATTCTGTCCATTCATGCTTACACAATCTCACTCTCTCTCTTTCTCTCTCTTTCTCTCTCTCGCTCTCTCTCTCTCTCTCTCTCTCTCTCTATCTCTATCTCTATTTCTATCTCTCTCTCTCTCTCTCTATTTCTTCATTTCAATTTACTTGTCTCCGTTGATCATTCACATGCTATGGTGCAAATACTATGCAATATTCATTTAGTGCGGAAGTTAAAGCATACGTTCAATTATTTGCGGACCCGCGATACGATTTTACGTTTGTTCTTAAGTGTGCACGATTCTCAATAACAACATCGATGATTATAACGTCTAATGGTTTGACGTCTAACACATTCGAGTAGAAGAAGCAAACAAACAAAAACGAAACGAAACGAAGTAAAAAACAATCCGCATCCTGCTTAATGTTCATACATATTTATTAACTGTGTAAAGTGGAATATTTTGCACATGAGACAATATCGATAGATAAATCTTATGCGTTGCTGTTCTTTTAATCTTTTAATGTGTGTGTGTGTGTGTGTGTGTGTTTATTGTTGTTTTTAACGTTTATTTTTCATTGAATTTCTCTTGGTCATTATAGATGTAAAATGAAAAGACAAAAATCCACAGCAGACCGGTTGCGTTCTTAGTGTGTAAGAAAATTCCAAAAGTAAATTAACAATAGAAACCTTGATGGGTTTATACACAAGTGCAAGCATATCGAAAAATACATAATAGCCATTGACCAAACGGTATTTTCATTTTCTGTTACCAATGCAATTGTGTGTTTTGCAAAAAAAAAAAAATTTGTGATCTCTTTTTCGTTTTTTTTTTCTGTTTTGCTAAATACTTGTGCATTGCTATTATCAATGTAGCAATCGTTATCGGTAACGAACAATAAGCGAATTTGCACAAATGGATTTATTTTCATTTTTCTGTTTTCATTTCTCTTCTGTCGTTTCTTTTTCACTTAATTAACCTTAAAAATCAAATGAAAACAACAATACGATAACAACAACGAAATAATAATAATAATAAAAATAATAATAATGATAATAGTGTTGGCTGTGTCGCAATGTGTCGGGGCGGGCCGAGGGCATTAGTTGTCTCTTTAACACGATTGTATACATTCAAGTAATATGGGCGAGAGAAGACATTTATTGCCAACCATGCTGATGCATCATGAATGTATAATTGCAAACGTGATATACGCAACGCTTTCACCATTATGAGAAAACCAGCACATTTTTGTCAGTTTTTTTCCTTTCTTCTTATTCTTCTTCATCTTTTTCAAGACATCGGTGATTTTCTTTTGTGATTCTATCAAGTTGTTTCAAAAATGAAATTGAAAAAAAAAAAAAAAAAAAAAAAACAAGAAGAAGAAAAAAAGAACGAAAAATAACGAAAAAATTAAACCAACAGAAAAATCAAAAACATTTTCTAAAGTGCGAGATTATGTCGATGGGTGGAAAAAAGTAGAAACACACACACACACACAAATCTTGTCAACAACATCTTCAGATACAACATTGAACCTGCTGTGCGATTTCTTATCGGAGACACAGTTTTCTTATTAATAAATTACATCAAGATTTTGCACATTTTCATTGGCGCGTTAGCGCTCTTTTGCATTCGCACACAATGAGAAATAGTGAGTAATCGGAATTTCATTGAACGATTGTAACCTCAAATAAAACGGAATATATTTATATATATAAATAAATGTGCGAATGTGCCAGGTAATGGCAGCGATAGAAATACAAACGCATTTTTATGAGCTAGTTAGTCATGAAAATAAAATTTATAGCAAACAAAAAAAAAAAAAAAGACGATGACTTCAAAAGCATAGCGCACCAAAATCATGATTGACACAATCTTTGACGCCTGCTCTTTCTACTTGATGATTCTCTCTTTATCATGCAAAAAAAAAAAGAACAAAAACAAAAAAACCATGAGTCATATGTGAACTTTACAACTTCAATGTTTACCATTTCCTTTTTATTGTGATCTTTATGATTTGATCAAAAAATTTTTTTTTTCTCTTCGCTTTTTTTTTTTTAAATTTACAATGTTTTGATTTAGTTTCTACGTTTTAAAGCCACCTTGAATTGATTGTCATATTCGAAGGCTGGTTCAACTTATTCCATTTGATTTTTGTATATGGTCGTGAGATGTTTGAATTAATTAGGCGATGAACTACAAACATGCCAAAAATTTACAACTTAATTGGAAATCATTTGATTGTGTGTTGTGATTTATAGAAATTTAGTTTTTTGTTTTTTTTTTTTTTCTCTCTTTTAAAATGGATTAGTTGATCAAAGCAGTTAGCAACTTAACCTACATCTTGAATTAGACTGATCGGTTTGTTTTCATATATATATATTTTAACATTTTTTTTTTCTTCTTCTTTCTGTCTTTCTTTCTTTTCACATTTATAGATTGCACAGTGAAATGAATGCGTTCAGTTAAGTGGAGACAAAATAACGAATAACAAACCAAAGGCAAAACGAAGCAAACTGATTGAATATGTCTTCATAAACAACGTTGAATGCAGAACTAACAGCAGTTCTTGAAAATTGACAACGGCAAAGCAAAATATAAACAGACGAAGATAGAAAGAGAACCATACAGGCACAGAGAGAGAGAGAGAGAGAGAGACAGCCAGAGTGAGACAGACAGACAGACAGACACACACAGAGAGAGAGAGAGAGAGAAAGAAAAAAAAAAGAGAGAGAGAGAGAGAGCGAGAACAAAACTATTCACGCACCAAAACGCGAATTCCGTAACGTTGGAACGTGTATCAGAAACAACTTTCAACACATTGCAATCAATAGCAATAACCGAAGAGTGTTCTTGTTTCGCTTGGTGTGTTCGTTTACAAAAACATACATTGACGACCACAAATTAAGCAATTATGTTGGATCCCGATTTGGATGAATATTTAACGGAGTATCGTCTACAAGCGCCAGCGGAACCAATTAGCCATTATGAAGGTACGTAGTATTTGCATATTTTTTTTTTTTTTTTTTTTTTGTGTGCATAAGTGTGAGTAGATATATGTATATGTCCATTCAATCGGTCAAGTGACACTGAACGTTTATCAGCCAAATTCCAAGTATCTTATTGATAGAGAGATTGAGATAATGATGTCCTTCAATTCGTATGAAACTTTATATCTATTAAGTGCTTGTGATGAGTATGAAGGTCGGGGAATATTTTATTTGCATTTACAAATTCAATCAATTGTAATTGCAATGGCATCAATCTGTTTGCATATAACTCATAATTATCACCTCGTAAACATCGTTGACAAATATAATAATCCACGTGTTATTCATTTTGTTTATATCGCACCAATGCAAAATGCTTCAATGCAAGTAAATATTCTTAACGAGAGTTTAAATCCCGTTTCAAAGTCTCTCTTTCGTGTTTTCTACACGTTTTATACAGTTGCTCACATTTTTTTTTCACTTAATTTCTCTAAATACTCACATTACATTGGTGTTTAATCATTTAGAAATTGCACATTTACCATATCGCTCTAATTCTTCATCTAATTTTTGGCCTATAAACTCAATAATCGAATTATTGGCGAATTAACCTAGATTTTGTTGCACATTTTAATAAGCAAATGTCAACTTTTTCAATATACTTTCGACAATGTGTCGACAATTGATATGAGAATGTGCATTTTTTTTTTCATGAAATTTATTCTTTTAAGTTTTTTTCCAACTTTGAATGCAGTTTTGTTAGTTTCAATCTGGTTCTCGCTTTTTCCAAACAGTATGCCATAGTGAGCGGGATTTTCCAAACACTATCCCATAGCAAGCTTTGTGGTTTTCTCAATTTGTTTGCCTCTTTCCCTTATACATATGTTTCTCCTCTTTCTCGCTCTCTCCCAATTTTTCCTCAGCCAATTATGCTACATTTTCTTCAAATAACATACAAAATCTAGCTGAATTCAAACAATTTAACATAAACAATTCGCAGCTACTGTTGACTGGGTCAAGAAATCATTAAACCTTTTGTGAAATCAATCTAAAATGGTAAAAAAAAAAGAGTCCACACACTTAAAATACCAAAATCATTGCAACATTGAAGCAGACACACATGATTATAAAAAAAAAAACATAAAAAAAACTATGCTTCGGCATAAAAAAAAAAACGGCCCAAAGAATGCTCTCTGAAAAGCAACAAATTCCATTTCACCTGGAGTTTGCAAACATTTGGTTTTTTATTTGGTCGTTTTCAAATTATATTGCTTTTGAATATATTAACTAATGTTCAATTGCGCTATAGCACTATAGCAGCCTTTCGTTTCTTTTGTTCACATAATTTGATTTGTTTTGTATATGCATATAAATGTGTCTGTCTCTCTCTCTCTCTCTATCTCTCTGTGTGTATTTTTTTCCTTCATTTCATTTGATGTCTGTATGCGGTTCGTTTTACTGTTTTATGCAAGTGTTTATTGATTTCAAGTCAATTCGTTTGAATCAATTACTGCCGAATGGCAACGGTGTCGGTATTTGGTAAACGTTTTTGATATAATTTATCATCGCGCTTGAATTGGTCCATACCAGTCTACCATTCACAATAGACTCATTCGAGCGCGTCACTTTTGCTTTGCTTTCAACATAAACAATTTTTACTATGTTTTTGTTTTTACTTCGTTCATTGAATTATTGCTGTCTTTTTTTTTTTCTTCGATTTTTTATTTATTTTTTTTTTCGTGTCTATTGTTTGTTTGCGCGATAAAATCGAGCAATTGGCGGTTTTTAAGCGGAAATTACGGTTGCATTTGTAATTCGCCTTGAGCAATTTTTCTTACCACAAAAACCGTTTCGTCTTCTCGGCTAGTGTGGTTTTTTTTTTTGCTGTCTCTTTTCGTCTCTTTTCTCTCATCGTCTAGATCGTTTTTTTTTTATTTTCGTTCTTCTTTCTTTTGTCTGGTTTCTTTTCAGTACGCTGGTCAAATTGTGATCACCTTTGACACTCTTTGCTTTCGGTATTACTAACAGATGAATTTCATTTGTTTCTCTCTTTGAATGTTGAAAATCATTGAATCATTGATTGTTGTTATTGTTTTTGTTTTTTTTTAAACAATTATTCAGTTATTATTATAAGGAAAATACAATAATTAGCAAAATTTTTATTTGCAGATGGCGAATTGGAAGCCGAATGGCTAGTTGCTGCGGGCTTTCCACAATTAACGAAGGCTTTTGAAGAGGTATTTGTCTTTTCTTTCTTTAGTTTGGCTATTTTTCTTCGTATTGAATTGTCTTATTTGTTGTTTTTTTTTTTTCGTTTTCTTTTTGAAAAACGATCATTTCAGTCAGATTGTTTTAATTTGGCTAAAAAAAATTCAAGTTTGTGCAAATTTGGCTACAATCTAACCAATCATTTTTCTTCATTGTTTGTAACCAAAGTATGTCGAGGGCATAATAAATAGAATGCTACTTGCTTAGTCACAACATTTTAAAATTAGGCACTCTATAATCAAAATATGCAACGTGCACACCAATGTTTTCATTTCTTTTGATCGAATTAATATAGAAAAGAAAAAATACACAAATGTGTTTATTGCATTGAATTTTTGGAATAAATTAATTTTTCTTTTCTAATTTTTCAGGGCCGAGAATTACCAACGAATGAATTAAAATCAAGCATTGCCGGTTTACCAAGATCACATGCTGAGGCTGTTAAACAACGTGTTAAAGCATTGAATCGCACTGTTCGTGGACGAACCCGATCACGTCATTCACGTAAGCCGGATATTCGTGATGTTTTTCGCGATGTTGATACATCAAGTACTGGTACACGATCACGTAGTGCAACTCCTGATTCACTTGATTCATTGCCAACTGATGCCGATCACTGGAACAGCCATCAAATGTATGTAAAAAAAAACCATTTCTTTTACAAAATCATTGTTTTCAACACAATTTTACAATAATTTTTTTCGATTTTTTTTTTTCTTCTTTTTCGGATTATTTAGACCAAGCTTTGTATCGATTTTTGATAATCCAACGGCAGCCATTACAAATGCTCGTATCAAACAGAATTTACGACGAACACCAAGTGAACCATTACGTGTGAGTGCTGATTTATTCCGTGGATCACACATTCGATGCGATATTCCATTTTATACAGCTGACGGTATTGAATTGTTGGGTTTTCAACGTCTTGGCACCATTCATTTGCCACGAATTCGATCTGGTTCAGATCCCTCATGTTCACTTGGGTAAGTGCACATTTTAAATTCAATGCAAATATACAGCATATTTTGTTATGTTAATTTGCTAAAAAAAAAAAAAAAAAAAAAAAAAAAACAAAAAGAAAAAATTTCCTAATTTGTAATTTATGTTTTAGACGTCGTTCGACCCATATGACAAATGCCCGTAGTCACAACAATTTGTATAACAGCAATTCACCAGATAATACTTCATCATCATCGCAACCATCAACACCAGAGCATAGTCCATCTAATTCACCATTGCGTCACAGTTTATTGAGCAGCAATAATACATCAACACCATGTCATCATCGTATTCATAATGATAATAATAATAATAATAATAATTCTAGTCCAGAACCAGTGCGAAGTATTCGAAATCATTCGGAGCCAGTTAGTTTTGAGAATTTATGCCGTGATAATGGTATTGATCAAACTGATTGGTGTGAACCTGAATACAATGAAGGTGGTTGTGATATTGATTTATTAAATGAAATTGAATTGAAAAAATTACAACCATTGTTGTGGCTTGAATTGGCAACGATCTTTGATCGTCATAATGTTGCATTCGATAAACGTAAGCCATTTAAACGAAAACGAAAAGAAGAGGGTAACGTTTTTGGCGTTTCATTAAATGCATTAATTCGACGCGATCAACAAGTTACTGGTGAAGATTCCACATTGGTTCCATTACTTTTGCAAGGAATTCTTGGTAAATTTTTTATTTTTTATTTTTTTTTTAAGTGGAATTAATTTTTCAATTGTTTTTTTTTTCTCTTTACAGATAATTTACGTACACGCGGTACAAGAGAAGAGGGAATTTTACGTGTTGCCGGCAATAAACAAAAAACTGAAATGCTCTACAATGAATTGGAACAAAATTTTTATTCAAAACATGATAAAGTTAGTGGCATTTTGAAAAAGGCTGGTGTTCATGATTTAAGTGCTTTATTAAAACGATGGTTACGTGAATTGCCAACACCATTGCTGGCTAACGATCTTGTACATTTATTTTATCAAACAGCAGGTGCGCATCTTTTCTTTTTTTTTTTTGTTTTTTTTTTTTGTCATTTCATAGAATGTTCCAACTGAATTTAAAGAAAAAAAAATCTTTTGAAAGAGAAAAATAAAATCAATTTTGTAATAATTCTAAATTTTCAGATATTCCGGTGCCTGATCAAATCAAAGCAATGTCCATATTATGTCTGTTGTTACCACATGAAAATCGCAACACATTGCGTGCGTTCCTAGAATTTTTAAGATGTGTCATTGACAATCAGCAATATAATAAAATGTCCAAACACAATGTTGCCACAATCATAGCACCGTCATTATTTTCACCTAGGTAAATTAATAAATTTCAGCAACCTATTTTCATTGCCTTTTTTAAATCATTCCTTTGCTTAAATTTTTATTTTTTTTTTTTTTTTTTTTTTTTAAATAATTTTTCTTCTTCATTTTACTTCAGATATATTCATCCGGCTGATAAAAATGACATTGCAGCACAAGTTCGAATGGCAGCGCAATGCTGTAAATTGGCCGATATAATGATAACACGATGTGATCAAGTGTGGACGGTACCACAACGATTAATTGATCAGGCGCGCCAAATGAACACAAAAAATGGCCTGGGCAAACGAAATGTGCGAAAAGTAAAAAATTCCATATCGCCAATAATTGGCGGCAATAATAGCGGTGCTGGAAACCAGAATGCTCGTATTAATGTCAATCATGTACATAAAATTGCAATTTAATTAATATCAACATTTAAACTCAATTAGTTAAATAAGTAAATAAATGACAGTTTATGGTTCAAAAAAAAAAAAAAAAAAAAAATCAAAATTTTTACGAAAAGTAAAAAAGAGAGAAAAAAAAATGAGAAATTTGAATGAAAATCACACATTCGAAATGAATAAATAATTTTGGAAAAAATTAAATTGTTCATGTATTATCACACAAGTGGTACTTGATCAAAAAGAAAATACAATGAGATTTGAACAAGAGAAAAGAAATAAAAAAAAAAGAAAAAGAAATAACAGAATAAAAAAAACTTTCAATTTTTAATAATCGACAATAACTGAGCCTGAGATTATGATTCAGCATCAAAAATTGGCCATAGAACATTTAGCAAATTACCATTTTTTGTGCTGAATATTTTAAGAAATTCATTGACTTTATATAAATATATATCTGAAAACCTATGCCAGTTCTTTATAAATACGAATTAAAGAAGAAGAAAAAAAAAACCGAATGAAAGCAACCACCAAGCACAAAACTGAAATTCTCTTGAAATAGATTAAATTTTTTTTTTCTTTTTTTTTAAAATATTTTTTTCTCCAAAATACTTTTTTTTTTTTTTAAATATTTTTTATTGCCTATTTTTTCAATTACATTACGTAGTTTTATAATTAGACATCAAAACAAGTTCCTGATTCGGTTGATCACGCTTAACAAACAAACAAAAACAAAAAAAAAAAAAACAAAACAAAAAAATATTGTAAAAACCTCTTTTGAACTCAAAAAACAAAAATGTTTGCCTGATTAATATTCGATTGATTCAAGACGATGAGAAGAAGAAAAAAAAACACACACATTTTGCTTTTAAGTTTAATTTAGATAAAAAAAGTATTATCATTTGCAACAATTTCATAATTTGTACTCATTTCATAAAAATTGATATTTGTTTTTCACTTAATTATTAACAATAATCAACCAAAATTTTATTTTTTTGAATATGCGGTGCATAAAATTGTAAAAAAAAAATTGATAAACATTCATCTAAAACATAATCGTAGGAAAATTGGAAAAAAAGTAATATTATAAAGAGAGGAAAAAATAAGCATAAAATCAGCTGTAAGCAAGACAACCTAAAAGCTTTTAATTTAATATTTAAAATGAGAAAAAATGAAATAATTTTTGAGCTATAACAAAATACCTCAATCATCAAACACAACTAACTCCAATTAGCAAAAGAAAAATAAATCCGTTCGGACAACCCAGCCCACACACACACACACACACACATTGAAAAATTCATTCACAACACGACAATAAAATAGAAAAATAGAACAGAAACATTTTTAAACTGAACAATTGGCAATTTGTAGAATTATTTTACTGTAAGCATCCAAAATAAAGTTAATAAGCAATTAAACCAAATTTGATGTTAAGGATAAATTAGGTTCTGTCATTTTTTTTTTTTTTTTTTTTTTGTTCTTTTTGGTGAATACATTTAGTTTTATTTTCAAAATAAAAATCAATTATAATTATTTGAGTAAAATTCAAATCTTTTTGCTTACTTTACACAGTGATTAGTGGATTTTCCTTTGACTCGATATTTTCTTTGATTTTTCTTTTTTTTTTTTTTGGTACACTTGAACAACTTAGATTTCGTTTGTTCCGTTCCTTTTCAGATTATTTTCAGCTTTTCAATTTTTAGTCGATTTTTGATAAAAAAATCTTTTCAGGTTCATTGTTGCTTCTCATGTATAGAAAGTTAATTCTCCCTTTGAGACTGTAACTGTATGCAGGAAAGATTAATTTCATTAAGAACCAGCAACAAATCAAAAACCTCGGATTTCATTTTTACCATCTTATGACGAAGAAACCATCGTTGATAAATTTGTACACGTGTGCATACTTGCGAAAAAAAATTATTATTTATAAATTTATATTGATTTGCTCTTCTTTAATACTTCTTGAAAGAAAAAAAAAAAATTAGCGCAACGAAAGTATAAATGTAAGCGATAAAAGAATAAATATGATACGTTTGCCTTCTGAACGTTATTTGAAGACAAGCACATTCAAAACAATGTAAAAATATTACAAATATTGGTAAGAAAAAGATGTGATATTCGTATTTGCGGGACGAAGGTGCAGATCACATCATGGACAATTTCCATCTTATATACGGAAACTTAATGAGAAATATACGAAAAACGTTTTCATTGCAATTGCTGATAACAAAGAACATTGTGAATAAAAATTATTAATGAAAATGTTAAGGATGAAATTGATTTAACCTTAAATTTAATGATAATCCATTAGATATTTTGAAAAGAAATTGTAAAAGCACTGAATAAACTTATCACCTAAAAGTGAAACATTGCAACGCAAATATTATAAAAACAATGCTTTGTTGGTTATTAAAGATAACTTTTGGATTCTCAATCTCTATCGATTAGTGATAAATAAAAGTTTAGAGGCGAATACTTGAGACAAAGTAGGTGCTTTAAATATTTATTCGCTGACACAGATTTTATCAATCTTTTTTTAAAGAAGAATAACAATTTACTTTATTTTGTTTAATTTTTACACAATTTTTATTCTATTCTACGATTCTTTTCGATCAATTAATCTTTCCAAACAAATATCTCTTATTTCTTTTAATTTGTCGATCAATGTCGTTATCAATACAATTCGCGAATTGATAACGCGTTATCTATCTAGAAAAATAATTGTTTTTATTCTAGTAACGGCTATATTTAAATGCTCCATTGATACTATGGAAGCACTAATAGATCCAACTATGCAATCAGTAGGTCTAATAAGTTCCAGATGAAATGAAGCATTTGATATTTCATCTTCCGAAGAAATAAAAAAAAAACAATTTTCTAGGTTCTCATGGGTGCTCTTTTAAATGCTTTGTTGCATATCTAAAATGTTAACTCAATCTAAAGCGTAAGTATTTTGATTATTTTATGTATTCCGTCTCCATTGAAAAGCCGAAGCGATTTGTACACATATGTTCGTCTATAAGTCGTTTTGTGCAATTATTTCCATTAAGCTTTCAGGACTTGAAACACAGTATCTGGTATGCTCATGGTTTTAAAAAAAATCTTTTTAAATTCTCAACTGTTTCTTACTTACAAAAAAAAAAAAAAAAAAAAATTAAAATATAGTCATTATTTGCAACAATTTAATTCAAAACCAACTTTAAAATGCACAATCTTGATTATTTACCTTTCAAATTTTATTCCGATTATTTATCAATAAAAGTCTGAATCAAGAATGTTTCGATTGATCGACTTTTTTAATCGAGGTGAAAAAAAAAAAAAAAATCAAAGACGAATTATTCCCTTCATTGATCAATTAAGTTAAACCATGTGAAACAACCTGTGTGAATATAAAAACCATAGAATATTGCAAATGTGCACAAACTATGCATAGCAGAAATGGTGGTGTCCAAGTCCATTGTAAATTTGATATTATTTAAAATTATTCATCGTAATTTATCGCTTGTCTTAAATCCAATGCCATACAAGTCATAAATTTGCTAAAAGAATTTCCAGTTTGTAATAATCAAATAAATTATATTGAATTTTGTTTTGGCCATTTTGGTGGTTATTTGACTCATTGGCACTTTCAATTTGAATAATATCAAAGTTAAAGGAAAACACAAATAATATTGAAAATTCCAATATAGCAACAACGTATGTCGTACGGCTGGTTGGCTCACAAGAATTTCGATAAAGAGACTGCTGTCGAAATGCTACAATTGTTTCCTCATCTGCGGGGCTCAATGTTTTTCCTTCTCATATGCAAAAAAAAAAAACCAAAAAAAAAAAAAAACCGAACAAATATTGGTGCAATAAATTCGCTACTTGCAAAGGAACAAAACGTATGACAAATTAAAAAAGTCTTTCGATTGGGACGAGAAAGAGTGAGAGCGGGCGAGAGAGCCAGATCAATTGAGGAAAAAAGGGAAGAGACAGAGACAAAGATAGAGATAGAGATAGACATAGAGAGAGAGAGAGAGAGAGAGAGAGATAGAGAGAAAGAGAAAGAGAGAGAGAGAGAGAGAGAGAGAGAGAGAGAGAGAGAGAGAAAGAGAGAGAGAGAGCAAAGAAGTGAGAAAAGAGGGAGAAAGAGAACAAAGCAAAAAAAAAAAGAAGGAAAATGTTGGTGGTTCTTAAACAATTACAATGTCCAATGGTTCCCATGTCACACTAAACCACGCAGAGGTGTGAAGGTATAAAAGAGCCAAAAAATGCAATAACAGAGAAATAGCAATAAAAATTAACGAGGCTATTTCATAGCATGTAATAGCATATCAACCGATACGATACGATACGTTAATATCACAATATAAATTTTTGTTAGTTTTTAATTTTTCCTGTTTGCATGGGCAAATAATTTGAATGCTTCCATTCGATTTTTTCCTGTCGGTGTTTTTGCTCTCCGTGCACTAATCTGAAATTGCGTTGGTTGTGTGGGCACCGAAAGAATTGGAATCGATGTTAAAGAGAGCGAGAGAGCGTGAGAGAGAGATAGAGAAAGAGATAGAGAGAGAGATAGAGAGAGAGAGAGAGAGAGACCTAACGGGTCAGTAAGAGCAAGGGTGAGAGACAGAGGTTGGAAGGAATAGAGAGATAGAGAGAGAGAGAGAGAGAGAGAGAAAGATGAATATTTTGAAGTGAAACGAAAAAAAAAAATCGCCGCACATATATATGGAGAATAGAAAACAAATGGTAAGCTCAGTATTGATTGCCGTATGGATGGTTATTATACTATATGTGGCCGGACAATGGCATGTAATTTGATTTCATATTACTTCTTGCTCACTTGGACTCTTGCTTACGACACTTGCGACTGCATAGTTTGCAGTGACCGATACTCATGCATGTTCTGTTTCATATTTGTTATTTTTTTACTTTTGTTTTTCATTAGTTATATATTTTTTTTCTCTTCGGTTTTCTGTAAATTTATTGATTGTTCGTGCAAGCTCGCGTACCAACATTCTTGTGCAATTGTAGGCGCGCACATTTTTCGATTTCGTCCGCAGATCCCGTTGATTTAGATATTTATACCACTGTATAAAAATGAATTGAATGAATTTGGATGGTATCACCATTTAATCATCCAGTTGAAAGGTAGTACGTTGTGGACTAATTTTTTCTTCTTATTTTGATACATTTTTTTTCTTCTTATTCTTGTTATTTGTTTACATTTGAAATGAATATTTAAGTGAATCATTTGTGCTTCACAAACACACACACACGCATACATACACATACAAACATAGCTATATAATCTCTGTGTATTTTATGTTCAGGTAATGACTGCTCCCATATGTCACTATCTTGTCGACAAAAGCCGAATGAGAATACTATTAGCGACTGTATTGTTTAATTTCAAATAATCGTATCAAATATTTATTAACTTGAAAACTATTTTCAGCAACTTGCGAATGAACTGTGGTTGCACTTTAATGCAGAGACAAATGTGAAACAATACGAGTGAATCAAGAAGAGAAAAAAAGAAACAATCACACATATATACACCTTAGAGCCATGCTTGGTCGCATACACATGGTCATACACTGTCAATACGATGAATTGCTTTGAGCTGTACGCTACACCAAACTGAATCGCACTGCACCGATATCGAACCAGTTTTCTTTGTCGAAAAAAAGTAACAAAAATGAAGAAAAAAAAAAAAAACAAACCTATGCCAATGGAAACACAACCAGATCTTAGTCGAATGCATTGCCAATATTACTTTCACGACATAAAAAGCATTTACCACAGAAAACTGACCATTGTACCCACACGTTTCAAATTTTTATCGTTGCTTTTTTTTCTTCACTTTTGGTTTCTCAATCAAAATCAATTCAGGCACCAAATCACGGTAATTGTTTTTTTTTTTTTTTCGCTGTTGTTGTTGCTGGTGTTTTTTGGTTATTGTTAGCTGCAGTTGCTATTGTTTTTTGCTTAGAAAATTACTATTTCTATTAGTCAAAAGGCTTTTTTTTTGATAAATGAAAATGTTATTAATGCGAATGACTGTGTGAAAGGTAAAGAACACAAATTGAAAGACAATAAGTATCGAATTGAAAATTGATTTACAAGGTGTCACATAACGAATTATTTAATGCAAATGATTTACGATGGCAAATAATAATAAAAAAAAAAAAAAAAAAAAAACAAATTCTGGATGATCTCGATCTCAATGATCTATATGACCTGAATGAATATTATCCAATTTGTTTTGAACTTTGGGTTTAACATAAAAATGGATATCAAAACTGAGTATCGTTGATAATATGAAAGGGATCTCTTTAAGAGTGATCTTATCCACATTTATGCTCATATTTTAGCCCACCCACCATTTCCGTTTCTCTACTGAATTCCAGCATGGACACACACACACACACACACACACAACTTGTCACAGTTACCCTGTGCATTTGAGTATTCAACATATGGAAATACAATGGACACAACTGAGAAGGGAAAAAAAATGTATGAATTGGACGTATCCAATCAATGAAATCGTTTTGAGTGTTTAAATTTATGAAAGAAATAAGACGAAGAAAAACAAAAACGCGGTGAAAAAAACGGCGTTATTCTTGAAATTGACATGGAATGTTGACAGCCAATGAAATTGAAATGAATATATGTATGGTTTACATCGACATGAACTGAAAATGTCTAAATTTCATGTCTTAATTTCGGTGTATATTTAGCAAACTTTCCCGCAATCGGCTGTCAAGCGTTTTGCGCGTTCTATTTCTTTCTCATTTTTGTTTTGGTTTTTGTTTTTGTTTGTCTTTTTATAATTCATTGTTTTGTTTTACATCGTTTGGGTGTTATTTCATTGTTGTTGTGGTTATTTCTTTCATTTTTTTTTTTTTATTTCTTTTCTCTTCTCCGTCATTCATTCTGGTGCAATACGTTTTAAATGACGTAACAAATGGTTATAGTCAAAGACGATTGATGACTGTGAACGTCAATTACTGAGTCGGCATGCCGATCATAATTTGATAAATCTAAGAGTGAAACAAATTCATTTTACAAATGACTATCGGTTAGCCATAGCACGCACAACCAGTTTCGAATTGGAAAACAATCGATTCGATGAAAAAGAACAAAAAAAAAAAAAAAAAAAAAAATGCATTCTCCTCTGAAAATCGACAACGCTAAAATATGCAACACATAAAGAACAATTAGTAGAATATCGCTGCGATAAAAATTAAAACGCGGTTGTTATTGTTGTTGTTGCTGCTGCTATTGTTACTATGTCTCTGCATTTGTTACATTGAATGATTGTAGTTGAATTTAAGCTCTGGCTGTCGAATAGTTCACACAACGTGCACACAAATGATTTAATAACAAAACTTGTATTTTCAATTTGAAAGTGATACACATTTATTTATTCAAGGACTTGAAGAGAAAGGACATAAATATGCGGCATGTGCGAACATGTTCCATTACTGACATCAATATCAACATTAATATCAACACCGACAGCATCATATTCTACGTGAAATAACAATAAAAATCGATGCCGTGACCACTTTCATTCTTTACAATACAATCTAGAAATATAAAGTGCGTCTATTTCGAATCACTTGGATGACTGTTGAATGAACATGACAGACAGGCATGCATTACACATCAGGAAGACGAATTTATACCACAATGTAGTGGATTAAATGTCAAGATGTTTCATTCTTGAATTGTTTCATAAGAATTATATATTTACATATCAATGCTGTGTAGGTGGTTGCAAATTTTGATTATGCTCAAAATTCGTTTAAAAATTTAATTGAAGTCAATCGAACATGCGAATTTGTTTTCGTTCAAGGATTTCGTTTCGAATGAAGAGAAAAAACAAATATTACATCAAACTTGACTTCTTTGCAGGAAACATTAGCAAAATGTATAAATTCAGCTAATTTTGCATTGTATTTAGGCAAACAAAGAACATTAAGCAAATCAATAGTCTACAATTGATGCGTCATATTGACTGTGTGTGTGTGTTTTTTTTTTTCTTTTGTTAAATTTTAAATCTTGAATGATCATCAATTGCTTGTATGTAACTTCAAAAAGTAGAATTGTCTTCTTCTTTGAGTAGAACTGTCTTCTTCTTTGAGTAGAATTGTCTTCAGGAATTTGTTTTTTCTTTAATTTTGAAGTTTAGTCCATTTTTATGGAGATGGTTGAATTTTGCAGAACATTTTTCATAGAAAATTGGACATTTTTCATAGAAAATTGAAAATTGTTCATGAAAAATTAAAAAATTTTCCATAGAAAATTGAAAAATTTCCGAAAAAAACCTCTTTCAATCGGAAGATGAAATGAAATATTTGAATTTGTAATCAAAGAGAAACAAACAATGGCATCAAATTGGCAAATTGACTTTCATTGAAGCGTTGGTACAGCTGTCAATTTCATTAAATTGTGATGCTTCCTCACATGATTTGAAGATTTTTCTCTCAAACATTTGAAAATACAAAATGCTTAACATAATGAATCGAACTTTTTTTTTTGATTTCTTAAAATATTCGCTGTTGTGTCAATTTTAATATGCAAAGTCACCTGTGACGATTTCATTTTCAGCTTGTAATGCGGAGGTATATGCCGACTAGTATGACATTGTTAAGATTTATGTTAAATATTGATTCTAAATACCAAACGCAGTATACTTAATGGGCACGCACTGCGTGTTTGTTATATCGCTTGAACTTTTGTTGTAAATTTTTTCTTGTCATGTAGTCTAAATGTTGTTTCTCTTTCATTTCGAGGTCGTTTGCAATTCATTTTGGCGGGCGAATTATGCGAACTTTTTCTTTTTCCTGTTATGTTGACATTGAATTACACAAAACCAGATACTTGATTTACATTTAAGTAAAACAAACTCTTTTTATTTTTGGTTCAAAAAATAAAAACAAAAACAAAGACAACCCATGATGAAAAATATAATGAGCGACGAAAAAAGTAAAGAGGAAGTAATGCCCAAGAGAAGTAGAAAAAAAAAAAAAAAAAAAAATAAAGGAATATGCATTCCCGAAAATCAGGTTGCACCAATCACTCAAGTTGTAATTAAATGGTTTCCCCCATTAGCTTTATTACTTGTTATATCTTAACAAATGCAAATACAATCGATCACATCGACATCATTTGCTAAAAAAAATGCCATATAGTCAATTTTAGAATGCCATTCGATTTATAAATGAAAATACAAATAAAGAAAGAGATCGAGAGTAAAAAAAAGAAGAAAGCAATCGAAAGAGAGAGAGAGAGTGAGAGAGAGAGAGATAGATAGAGAGATAATGAAAATAACGAAAAAATTGGAGGTGAGAAATAAAGGCAGATAATAGAGAAAGAGATACTGAAAACTTCGATGAAATACGAACATATATTGCCTATGCCAAACGGTCCGAGTAATTAAAAAGAAAAAAGAATCAATTGCATACAAAACCAAACAACTTAGCCAATACTGAAATGCTCAATAATAATTAACCAGTTAGCAAAGTATTATGGGTATTGCGCATATGCATATGCGGTGTGCAGCAATTGCTTTTGATATTAAATAGCATTAATGCTTTGAAAATTGCAATAAATTCGCTTGATTTTCACATTTATTCAATATCAGCGGAACAATATCGCTTAATCACTTGGCTTTGAGCCAGTTTTTGTTTTTGTCGCTCCTTCTCTCTCTCTCTCTTTTTCTCTCTCTTTTTTTCTCTTTCTCTCTCTTTCTCTCTACCTCTCTCTACCTCTCTCTATCTCTATCTGTCATTATCAGCCTCTCGCACTTTCAGTCTATTTCGTACCCTCTCAATCTTTCACACTTTCTCTCTCTCCCTCTCTCTCTCTCTCCCTCTCTCTCTCTCTCTCTCACTCTCTCTCCCTTTCTCTCTCTCTCTCACTTCCCTCTCTCTCTCTCTCTCTCTCTCTCTCTCTCTCTCTCTCCTTCACTATCACTCTCTCAGTTTCAGTTTTATACTAACTCATATATTCGTTCATTTGATCGTCGCTAAGCCTGTTATAATTCTGGAAATTTGATCTCATTTTTCCTTATTTAAATGTGCACAGGACCATTTTAACGTAAGCAAATCCATAACAACACACATAAAAATTGGCATCGTTGATAATTGATTTGTGCTTATTACAAACTGAGGGAAATTATATAATTATATTCAGGTGGCAGTGAATTTCTCACATCTTATTCTTCCTTATGCACGTTTTATGCATTACAATTCATAGCATCAGAGTTAAACTTGCCATTTTTCATTGGATGAACGCATTTCTCTTTTTTACTGCATTTTCCATTATGGAGTAAAAAAAAAAAAACTAAATTGAACACTGTGAATCACTCAGGATCACTCTGTTCATTGATTCAATTATATAAGATTTTTCTATGTGCAGCATCGATTAAAATACAAAATGTTAAAAATGTGTTTCGAGTCAATTGACAAATGATAGTGTTAATTTGTGACACTGATTCATATTATGTTGTTGTTTCTTCTGTTAATTCAGGAAGGAAAATAAATTTCCTTTGATAATTTAACATTACAATTTTTTTTTTTAATAACTATTATTTCTCATCAAATTCGATATAAAAAAAAATAAAAAAACCAGCAACAAACATACAAACACATATGGGCATATAAAGTTCAACGAAGAAAAAAAAAAACAAAACAAACAAACTCAGAAACGAAACAATGAACAAGAAATGATTATATTTTATTCGTCGACATATTGAGAATCAGAGCGAAACGAAGGTGTCCAATGTTATTTGTGTAATTAACAAATAATACAAATCAATTTTCAAAATCATATTTGCCAAGAACTGTAATTCATCGAATGCTTAAGTCAAGTAAGACTTCGATGATGGGCTTAAAGAATTCCATAGTGCAACCGAATATTATTTTTTTTTTCTTTTTTTTTCGTTTCGTTGGTGAATGGAAATCGAATACTATATGTTTCATGAAATAATTTGAAAAAAATTTTGTTTTTATATTTGGTTTTGTTTGAAGACAATTAATATCACTACAAGAATATCACACACACATACACACATACAATTCTAGAAAGAAATTCACGTTTCATAAGCAAAATTTGTTTTCAAATTGATTTATTAATTAAACGAGGAAATCTTCCAAAAACGTTGAAATTTTCCAACAAATTGAATGAAAAATGCATTTATTTTGCAGTAAAATAATAGAGGAAATGTCTGTATTAATTAAGAAGAAATAACAAATTGAAATGACAGAATACACCTTTTTATAATGCGTTTAATTTTTCGGTCAAATGTTTGGCCATTTGTCGAAATTATCACTTTTTCCATTCGATTTTCGTCTTTATCTTTCTCTCTCTCTCTCTCTCTCTCTCTCTCTTTCTCTTTGTCGTTGCTCGTAATTTTTCACGCCGGTCAATTGTTAGAATGTAAAAGCGTGCAAATGTATGTCATTGACAAATAGCATTGCGCTTTTGTCACGAGCTATAACAATCATGGGCTTGTTTAAGCGATAAGAGGTTTTTGCTTAAGGAATTGAGAATTTTTATTCTATAAGTGGTCCATTCAAATATTACGATTTATTTGATGCAGAAAATCAACAACAATCAAAAAAAAAAAGAAAAAAAAAAAAGAAAAAAATACACAAAATCATACGGCAATTGCACATACACAAATTGTGAATAGCCCGAGATCTTTGAGTGAATAAGATAAATGGGTTTGGTGAGTAAGCCGTATAATTGAAAATTGGCTCTTGCAATAGTATTCACACCGTTGAATGGCTAGATTCATTGTATCAGGGAAATATGAAAAATTGAGAATTTACTCACTTTTCCGGACCAATGATCAAGGGCAACATGTTTCTCTGGCGTTGCGCTGGCATATTTGTATCTATACAGATCTTTTTGTGTATTAAATCGTTCAATCTCTCTCTCTCTCTCTCTCTCTCTCTCTCTCTTTCTCTTTTTCTCTCACCGGATACAAAAATTACAATGGCGCTTGTCGCAACTCATTTCAATATTTATTCGGTATTTCTTAAATGAACTGGTGCGGGACCAAAACAGTAACAAATGAAAAAGAGAAAAAAAAAAAAACAAGAAAAATAACAATAATGACAAAAAAATCCGATAATAACAATCTTTGGCAATCAAAGATCACTTAGAATTCATAAAAACATTGATCGGTTCTTGAGAAAGCGTTTGTCAACACAGTTGATGTGCCATGCATTGGATAAATTCGTGTGATTTCAAATCAAGTCCAAGGGGAATGAAATGCTCCGCCGAAAATGAGTTTTTTATCATGATATTTTGAATATTTTCATGCATCAAAGTGATTTATATAATGAAAATGTTAGTCCATTTCTTTACAATAATTAAATTTGTCTAAAAATAGAATAGTCACTTTGAATTACTGAGAAAAACTTCCTGATACTAAAAAAAAATGTATTAAAAAAATAAAAACCATCAGCCATTATTGTTATAATGGAATCATTTTCAACAGTGTTTATCGTGGTATTTATTTTTATTTCATATATGACATGTTGTTCGGTCAACAATTTGCCCCTTGAATTGATCAAAACGTATATTTGAGCCATAAATACTCTTTATACAACAAAATGTGTGCGGTTTTATTTTTTTTTTTTTTTTTCTTCATCTTTTCTTTCATTTTCATTCTCATTCTCTTCTCGTCTTTCTTCATTCCATTGAAGAAACATTTGAAAAGCATGTAACGTATGTGTTTATATCTATCTATCTTGTGAACCACATTTTAAATATAAATTACGGAAAAGCGTTAAGCCGTAAGCGTGCAATACGAGAATGTTTTGAGTGTGCAAAAATAGTAAAAGCCAGTATTGTTAGCTAGCTGGTGGCATGGGCTGGTAAAAGAAAGGGAAAGCACTTGAGCAAAAATTCGATACCAAATAAGTGTGAAAGCATATAAAATATATCTATATGATTGGAATATCATGCAAAATGGCATGAAAAGAAGAAACAACAACAACAACAACAACATTAATAATAATAATAATAACACTCATACAAACACACACACACACACTGTCCACCATATGTGTAAGACACAATGACAATGTGACCGGGGGGGTATGTGGATTGTCGGTGGTGGCATTGTATGCGTGCATTGCAAGAGGTGCGGTATTTGTATTTAAACCGCCACATTCAGTTCAATTGAATCAGTGTAACAATTCATTCCGAATCGGAAAAATATTGGAAGTTTTGTGTGTAGGCACGCATTAAATTCGATACAATTTCTTATTTTTGTTAAAAAAAAATAATACGTGATATATAGTTTTTTGTTCTTTTTTTTTCAAATTGAAACAAAATAGATATACACATAATAGTCCAATATGAATTCGAAAGTGGTAAGAATTCAATTAAAACATTTAAAAATTCAACAACAAAGAAAATTGTTAAAACAATTCTTATTTTTAATTAATTACAATATGACAATGAAAAATGTTGACGAAAAACTATTGTGCGGAACTAAAGAAAATAATAACAAAAAATTGTGATGAGATTTAGTCAAGATTGCACTTGAAAATGTTTATGTTAATGGCAGCAATCATTTTAGTTTGTTTTTCATTTTTCGTTTTCGTTTTCGTTCGCTATACACTGAGTGAAACAAAATGCGTGTTGAACTAACAACAGTTGAGATTTCGTGCGGCAACAATTTTTAATTATTGTTTTTCTCCGTTTGCAGATTTGCTTCTTCGTGCTTATTGCCGCTGTTTACTCAGCACCACAACAACCAGCACGTTATCCAGCCGGTGTTAATCCAGCACTTTGCCCAGGTAAAAAAGAAGAAAAAAAAAAAACAAAAAAAAACAAAACAAAGAATTTCCTCATTTGCACTTATGTTATGCCACATCCCACAATAATCCCATGCACCATTCATTGTGACAACAATGATTAAATAAACCGTTTTTAATTTCATTTTAAACGCAATTTCCACTACAAACGGAAATTTATTTTGCGAACAAATAACGGTCAATGAATTTTTCTTTTTCAAAAATTTCGATTATTTGATGGAACAAAAAATATTGTTATCATTCATTTTTGGATCAATGAAAATTATCGAAATTTTCAATTTTTTTTTTTCTTTTTTTTTGAATTTTTGTCAAATGGAAATTATTTGATTTTAAATGAAATTCTTTTCGAATTGGATTTTTTTCAAATGATGTTTTGAATTATAAAAATTGTTTGAATTAAAAATTTTCATTTTTTCTTCTCTCGTGAAAAAAAAAAAAATAGGTTTCCCAATTTGCGATAATTCATTGTTGCACGGAACTGCACCAGTTGCAGGACCAGCTTACCACTCCAATCCATTATGGAATGCTGGCGCTCAATCATATGCTTACCAAACAGCTCCAGCTTACAATCAATACTACGATGCTCCAGCTATTGATTACTCAACCAATGACATCAATGGTCCAGGTGGTGACAAGTGAGTGATCAAATGACCGAAAGTCTATTTAACAAAAACAATTTTCAACAAACATTTTTATTTTTGTTTTTTTTCATTCGATTAGATACCCAGCCGGTGTTAATCCATCAGCCTGTCCAAATTATCCATATTGCGATACTGGTGCCCATGCTTCATATGTTGTACCACAAGCCGCTCCATTGCCAGGATATGTTTCACGGCAATATCCAGCCGGTGTTAATCCAGCGGCTTGCCCAAATTATCCATACTGTGCTTAAGTTATAGTCGAGAATCTATGTTCAAAAATAGTTCTTAAACCGCATCTCAATTATGTTTTGCTGTTGATTTCACACACACACACACAATCACTCACTTCTTTTTTTTTCATTTCTTCTTGTTTTCTCCTCCCTTTTTTTTCAATCCCGTATTTTGAATTTCTGTGTTTTGTCACTAACACTTTCTGTTTTCATTCAATCCTTCTATAATAATACCTTCTTCTTCGTTTTTCTTTTTAAATTTTGTTTATGTATAAAAAAAAATATTTATGTGTTTCATCAGTAGTAGTCTTTGCATATTCATCGAAACAACGATATCTTTCTTTTCAAAAGTGCCAAAATCAAAATTTATTTTGTTTCAAAACAACAACAACAACAACGACTTTAACTTAGACAGTCAGACTTTCATCGAAGCTTAAGCAAACGATACAAAATTTCGACACAAACGAAAAATACTCAAGGAATATATACTCAAAAAGAGAAAAAAAAACATTTTCAAAATCTATGCTCAATTTTCAATTTAAGACGATTTGGAATAAGAAATGAATTTTGCAAAAAAAAAAAAAAAAAAAAAAAAAACCGCCAACTCATCACCAAACTGTGTTCTGTATACCGAATTGAACCTAATGAAAAACAATTTCTCTCATAAAATGGCTATTTTTTTCATCTTAATTTCGGTTTGATAACAAACTATCGACATTTTTACATGTTAGCTATCTCCCGTCATGCCAAATGAGCACGTTACAAAACATCCGATCTGTTTTGATTTTTTTTTTTTTTTTCATTTCAATCACTCTCTTTATCTCTTCTGGTTACTTTTTTTCATATTATTGTACGACAATCACCATCTCTTGTACTATCTCAATCTCATGTAACTAACACTTAAAACATGTACTTTTCTGTAAATGCTTTATATATGTTATAAGAAGAAAAACATAATAGAAAATGCAAAATTTCTCTTAAAAACAACAACCATTTCGCTTGGTTCTCTTGTAAAATTTGTTTATCTTCTTAAGATAATACACACACAAAAAAAAACATAGATTAGAACAATTTTTGAGCTTAGAATAAAATTGAAACAAAACAAACAAACAAAAAACACATTTTTCTTTTATTTTTCTTATGAATTATTTCCGAAAAACATCTTTCAGCCTTTTATTGAATTCAATCATTGGAAATCCATTTTTATAGACATGCAATCATTTATAATTTAAAAAATTGAGAAAATTTTCAACATATGTAATTTGCATACATTCTACTGCATATTACCGGAAGGAATATCATTTCAACAAGCTTCATCGTTCCTAGAAAAAAAGGAACAAAATAAAGAAAAAGAGCAAAAAAAAAAACATGAAGAAAAAGAGAAAGAAGGATGGATTCTCTATCGAACAAATGAAAAAGAAAGAAAGATCCGAAGGAACTAAAGTAGCTGAAGGAAATGAAGGATGTAGAAAGAGTTTTTTTTTTTCAAAAGAAAAAAGAGAGAAATAAAAAAAAAAATCAAGAATGAAAGAAACCGAGCGTCACCGTTTCGATCGAAAATATGAAAAAAATTCACTTGCCAGAGGAGTTTAAAAGCTCCATCTTTGTTTTCATTTTTCATTTTTCTTTTTAAATTTTTCTATCAAATTTGAATTTCTAGAGACTAAAATCCAGCTTGACATTCGCTGGACCCCAAAATATACCAAATCAATGTTGGTGGATTGCAATTTTTTCAAGAAAAAAAAAAAATATTGCAAAAAAAAGCGCAATTAATCCAAATGCACTTAACACCTCTTGTTGTGTGATATATCTGTGAAAGTAAATAGTTCACTAGTTCAACTGTTTAAATCAAAAATTACTGCGCTGCGATATTGAACGAATAGTAAATTCCATTGTGTTTCCAATGATTTATTTGTATTTGATGTTCACAGTGAATTTTTACCCAGTCTATACAGTTTGTGTTTCTTTTTTTTTTTTTTTTCGTTCGAAAAATAAAGCAAACACAATTTTTCTTTTGATTTACCTCTTCATATGTTAAAATCATACGTCAGCTGCGAAATAAATGGTAACATGCAATGATGATGGAGAGAAAAAAAAAAGAGAATTTTCAAATGTTCATGTAATTATTGGTGCTTTGATTGCATCAGTTTCTATTAAGGAAAACAAATGATGGTAAAAATGTGCACATAAGCAAAATCCGCATGTGTGCGCGCGTTTGCGCTCTCGTTTGCCTGCTCGCACTGAGAAAAGACATATGAAGTGAAACGTGTGTTAGATAAAAAAAAAAAAAAAAAAGCCACAAAGAAAAAGAAAAAGCAAATGCATCTGTAGCACATTGCACGTAAATTTATACAGTGTGCATAATATTTCACATTTGTTGCCGCTACTCAATGTATTTTTTTTTTCTCTTTTCTTTTCTTTTCTTTTCTTTAAGCTTAAGAACAGCGTAATTTTCTTTTCGCTCAAATATGTGTGTTACCAAATCAACACTGCGTTGTGGTTCTGCTGTTGCTGTTGCTGTTGCTGTTGCTACTACTGCGGTGTTGTCTTTGTTTCTTTTTTTCTTCTTACTTGAAAAGGCAATGTAAGCTGCCAACAAAAAGTGATCTACATGTATTGATTCTATATATTCAATAAATTCCAAACTTTCAATAATGCATTTGCGTTTCGTTTGTCTCTCAATTGCCGCGGTTTATGCATTGTTCAATTTTATTTACCGCCCGTTTGCGATATTTAACAAATCTTTTTCTATAATTACTCGGCCCATTACATAAAATGACACCATTCACCATGTGTGTGAGAGCGCAATCCATGTGGTTGATGATGATGATGACGATGTCAGTGATTGTGTGGCGAGCTTAAATATCTCTCTTTGGGTTGGCGTTAGCATTTTAAAAAATTGATACATATTCTAATTTGCAATCCCTATAAGCGGGCAAATAATTAATGGGCTAAGTGATCATATGTTGATTTATTGATATTCATTGACCAAAATTAACATGCATGTATACAATCGGTGTCTTTTGGAAATTTCAATTTGAAATGCACAAAAGAAAAAAAAACCATCTGGATTTTAAGCCATCGTTACTATTTCATTTATTTGCCCGCTCAGTGTGCTGCTCAAGTCCTCAATCATTTTGATCATTGCATTTATCTTCTCAATCAATATGATCTTTTACCTTTATCGTTACAGATCATGTTTCGATTTATCATCTTCAAACTTTGAATTTCAAAGCATGGTTCATTTAAAACGGAATCCGTCAAAAAAAAAAACCCGCAACATTTGGAAAATTCAATCCACATGAATAAAAATTGGTTTTCAGTTTCTTTTTTCATTTTACATTTGAAAAACGGTTGTATTTGACATTTTATCAAATGCAATTTACTGGCTTTTTATTCTTGAACATTGATTGACTTAATTTTAAATATAACTGAGAGAATGCCAATTCTCGAAATGGAAATGAGATAGAGAAAAGAAAAAAAAAAGATTTGAAAATTGACTGTCGTCGAAAAAGTTTGTTGGTTAGAATAATAGGAAAAATGACGATTGAATGAATGATTTTTATTTAATAGCTTATGTCATGCGAAATGAGCAAGCAATTTTCTAATCATTTAATTTATCGCTCCTTGTTCCCAATTGATTCCTCTTTTCTGTATATTCGTAATAGCATCGTTTTTCGTGCATATTTTTTTCTTTCTCGTGATTTTCCATTACTCTTGTTCCCTCCCGACAAACAAGCCTGATCTTGTTATATTTTGATGTTGAACCAAACACACACACACACACACACACACACACCCATTCCACACAAATTTAATATATTATTTAATAAGATAGCCACTCATGACAATGATTGATTTGGACATATGATACTAATTTAGTTGAAAAACTATCGAGTTTTTGCACATTTTTCATCCGGTCGCCCTGTGCTCAATTTCATGATGTTTATTTCGTAAATCAACTCAATGATTGTTGTGATTATTATTCAACTAGGTTAATTTATGAAAATTTTTATGTCAAAACGTCAAATGAATTTAACAAATCTTAACTAACTGTTTTCAAGTTTTTACATTTTTTTTTTTTTTTTTGCAATGAATTGACCGCCTTTTTTCTCTTTCCGATTTGACCGCATGTAAATGTGTGAAAATAAATAATGAAAAAAATAACACACCAAGCTATAATTTTTGAATTTTTTTTTTTTTTTTTTTTGTAGATCAATTTATTGCGAATTAATATTACATATGTTTCAAAAAACAAAATTACCAAATCTACATAAAATTTGAAGAAAAAAAAAAACCATTCGAATTTATCTTAATAAATGATTTTCTTCTTGCTTGACACCTAAAATTCGATCTAGAATTATTTGACTATGCTCTAGTTTCGAGCAATTTTCCCAAAAAAAAAAAATGAAAAAAAAGATCAAATTCGTCGGAGTAGTATGAACTACTATGAAGGAGGAAATCTCATTTGTCAATTGCGTTGATTTACTTTAAAAGACCAAGATAAAATGTTGATCGTGATGTGATATATAGCGTTGGATGGGTGCGTGAAATGGCATTTTGTAATGACAAAGAACTATACGAAATGTTTGTTTAATTCTTTGTTTACTCTTTCAGGTAATTAAAGACTAAATGCCGATTTATATCTTTGATGTTTTCCCATTTGAACTGTATAATTAACCACTGCGTTAGTGTTATATGAATGAAACGAAAAAACAAAAAAAAAATAAAAAACGACGAAAAAAATATTATGCCCCGGGTTAATTGCGTCGTAATTTTTAGTTTGGATCACACGGCGCATAATGATGTAAACGAATCTCAAATCGAAAATGAAAAAAAAAAATATTTGTAATTAGAAATGATATGCTTTTTTTCCTGTTCCAAATTCTATGACTGCCAAAATTATAATTAGTGTAACAAATAGCTTGAAGGGAAAATAGGACTGGCACAGTTTTATTTTCTGCACTGTGTGCCATTGATGACTTGATTGATTCATCATCATTATATGGACACACCTTTTGATATTTCCAAAAATTAAAATGTGATGAAGAACACATTTTTTCTCTACCCCATTTCAATTGAAATCGATTAAACTCAATGAATACTCCATTTTCATGTTGCCCTTGCAATATTGTGTATTCCCATGTGGAAAATTGCGATCAACGGCAAATGAAAGAGAGACAAGCGCATTGCCATCAAATGATTATCGCAAAAATCATTTTCGATTTTGATTCGTTGAAGCAATTATCGTGCGCAGCGTCAACGTCAAAAATGAACATAATGAAGTAAAACAGTTAATATTTCATGTGAGTAGAGATTATGTGGATATGTCTATTAAACATTGTAATGGTCGAAAGAAGTTTAAAGACATTTCGGAAGAGAGAGAGAAAGAGAGAGAGAGAGAGAGAGAGAAGGAGAGAGAACGCGAGAGGGAAGGCGATAGAGAAGGAGAGAGAGGAGGAAAGAGAACGATGAGAAAGAGAGAGAAAGAGACTAAGAGAGGGAAAGCGACTAAGAGTGTGAGAGAGAGCGAAGTAGATCGAGAGATAGAGAAAAAAGGAGAACATGTATATTCGAGACACGAGCTACTGAGATATAGTAGAATCTGTTTGCACGCTTTGATTGTTCTTGATCTGTTCGGTTGTGTTTGTTGTCTATTGCTTTTGGGCGCAGTTCATTCAGTTACTGATTTGTGAAGAGCATTCGTCTATCTCAAAACAGCGTCAAATAGAAATAAAAATTTTCCATATTGTCTTCGTTGCGGTGCTTGAACACCCACAACAGAGTAAAGATGAGAGAAGAAACAACAACAACAACAACAAAATAAACAACAATTCGAAATGAAGCAATAACAATAATATAATAAGAGTGTCTTCCAGTCGGTGTGACGAGAGCACTCACGATTTATGCTATCTCTGTCTAGCCCCTAAACATGTATATGCTGTTCGATAGGGCTGAGAAAACAATACACAGTAGTCGTATGTAACGGCAAACAAATATATGCGAAGATCCCATTTGAGAAAACCCAAAAGCAAATTCACAAAAGTGAGACAAAAACAAAACAACAAATGAAAAACGAAAACGCAAAAACAAAATACATAACGCATATACTGAAAATAATTGAATCAGAGCTCAAGGGGGCCAAATTTGAATCATCAAATCATTTTTCATTCAGTCGACCGATCGATGTAAACGAATTCAGAGTGAATCTTTCGCGGGAAAGGAATAAAAAATACACAAAAATCTCACATATCTCGCGTCTTTACGCTACATCGTAGTCATCGTCATCGTTGTAATTTACTCCGCATATCAAATAACAAATCAATGACCAACCGATATTTAATTTTCTTTTAACTATTTTACGCAATTCTTGTGGTCAACACGGAAAAAAAACAGATTTTTCACATTTTGAGCATTACAAAAAAAACAAAAAAATCAGCGTATAAATTGATCACCATATGTATCACATAGTTAAAAACAGTTTTCTCGATATTGCGACAAAAACCATCCGAATGAAATCTTTCTATTTACACCGAAAAATCAATGCAATAATTTAATTATGGTGGATTTGGTGGTGAAAAAAAGTAAAACATTCAAAATACACAAATACACACACGTTTCGTGAATTAGAGAAAGATTGACAACAACAACAACAACAACAACAGCAACAATAACACCAAATGCTGATCAGCACATTGAAATTCGCAATAGAAAGTGTACGTAGACACCCAAAAAACGCAAACAAATTAAATATCTTTGGACGGTTTTTTTTCTTTTTCTTCTTCTTCTTCTTCTTTGAATCGCTTCTTTTGTTCAATTCACTATTGAAATTTTTGTGATGTACATTGTGCGTTAGATTGCGTTGATGCTACGCTGAAAAGAAAGTGAAAATTTGCCTATTCGAATGAACGAGTTACACTGTTTGATGAATAGTTCTCTGCTAAATATCGAAATGATAGGCCAACAATAGTCACACATCTTGAAAATATGTGATTTCCCAACGGATTTTCACTCTTTTTTTTTGTAAGAAAAATATTTGACAATTTCATAATTTAACACCAACAAGAAAAGTAACAAAAAAAAAAAAAAAAAAAAAATAACAAATTTTGTTTGTAAATAGAAAAATTCAGTGATTTTCCCAAATCGGACATATTAAACAGTACAAAGATCGAAAGGGAAACATGAACAGTGTCATATTTATAAGTGTTTTTATTATAGTTGTTAACTGTGTTCAAGCTCAAGATGGATTACCTCATGGTTTTGATTCAAATGAACAGTATCAGGTTTGTTTTTTTAATTTTTTTTTTTTTATTTTTTTTTTTTTACATTTCCCGTGAATTACATATTCTGATCCATGTTCTGATCTGAGCTTTGATGAATGAAGTTATACGATTCAAAATTGTGTCTTATTTTTAGTGATATTACTCCATTCAATGAATCAATACGGATATTGATAAGAATTTTTTTGGAATCGAAAACAATCATCTAATATTAAAACTGTGAATAAATATTTAAAAATAAGAGAAAACCGTTAATTTGATCCAAATATATCATTTATATATCATAACTGGATGTCTTACTTGATCTAACGGAATTTTCCAAATTTTGAAAGAAATACAAAATTGAATTGAAATTTAAATTCGATTCGGTGTTGAAATTGGAACTGAAATTAGAATTTAATTTAGATTTTAAATTGTATTGATGTATTATTCCATTGTCTATTGATCAAAGACCGACCTCAAGCATTAGTTTTGTACTATATCACATGTACATTTACACATAAATGTATGAAATGTTCTATCTATATTATTGATTTGAAATCGAGTAGTAACGACTATCAAGTGTAATAGCATATATGATTTTAAACATAAATGCGCATGGATGGATTTTGGCGGAATATTCGGTTCTCAGACAAAAAGAGATTGATAAATAGAAGGAAAAAAAAAAATGAAATGTTAGGGAAAGATTTATATAGAAAAGCACAACGATGTAAATATTCGGTGAGAACGAACGAAAGAGAAAGAGAGAAAGAAAGAGAGAAAGAGAGAAAGAAAGAAAGAAAGAGAGAGAGAGAAGAGCGAGCCGAAAGAAATGAATTTTGAAGTATACTTGACTGAATGATTTCCATTGAAATATAAGTACGTTATATTTTCATCATGATCATAAATCGTGATTCGATTTCAAGCAAATCAACAGTTATCTGTACAAATTTCTATTGAATTGTGAGTGTGTTCAAAGACAAAATTCATAATCAAAAAGAGAAAAAAAAAATCATGTACTATGAGAATTTGAGAATTGATTTGATGACATTATATATATATATTTTGTTTTTTGGTACAAAAATAACGAATGGGATGGGTCTCTTTTCTCTATATTCAGAAACATTCGCGTGTTCACTGACACAGAGAGTTAAAAAGTTGCACAAAAAGTTCCAAATAAATTCGGAGCATCATCATCCGAAATAAAGAAAATGAAAGACAAAATAAAACTAGTTCCACATGGATGCATTTCATGGTGTAGGAGGCAAATGAAGTTCAATTTCAGTACAAATGTAAATGATTTTCGATTGTTGTTGCTTTTGTTTTGTACATTTATTCGTTCATTTCAACATAATAGCATCTTTTGTCATGTTCCATATATTCATTTGTCTATCTGAATCATCGAACAAATTGTAACCAAAACTCTTTACAAAAACAAAATTAGGTCCACAAACATGCGTAAAAGAGATCAAACTGCTTATTATTAAGATTCGCATGTCATTGACTCATCATTTTCTTAAATTATTTTGTTATGTCGTCTGGCTTATTGAATGGAATCGATTGTGTTGCTAAATTTCCGTTTGAGAGGTTTATTTTTTTTTTTTTTTTTTTTTTTTTGTCTGTTATCAAAAATCCGTTATTTCGAAATTACATGCAACGAAATGAAATGTTTGAAAAAATTAGTATTTATTTAGATAACAATTAAATTACATCATTATTTAAGATATCATCATAGACCGACAATTTTTTTTTTTTTTTTTTCATTGATTTTCGAAAAATTGTATTTTTTCAGGTGTACAGCCCACCGCAACCGGCGGCGGTGGAAAATATCGATGAAGTACTAACATTTCTCAAGGAGTTTAACATTGAAGCGGCCGAAATGTGCAATCGTGTAGCAAATAATGAATGGAAATATGCGACAAATGCCAGCGAATATAATCGACGACGTGTTAAAGAGCAACAATCAGTGGCAAACAAATTTGAATGTTTAAGTTGGAAACGTGCAACAACATTTCTTAATTATCCAATTATGAATACGAATGTAAAGCGACAATTGCAGCGAATAATTAAACAAGGGAAATGCGGTTTGGGCGATGAAAAATATGCCGAAATTAATAATTTAATTCAACAAATGAAAGACAATTATAAACATGCCCGTGTGTGTCCGTATCGTGGAAAACAAAGTGAATTTGTCAATCAAGAGATACAAATGAATGAAAACATTGGTGTCATACCAATGATCCATCTAAATGAATCGATTGTATCAACAAAATCTGAAAATTATATGACACAAACATACACTGGATATTGTGAACTTAATATTGATACAGATATACCACATATTATGGAGCAAAGTCGCAATGAGGCTGAATTAAAGTATATTTGGTCGGCATGGCATGAGAAAACTGGTCCACCGAATCGAAATAATTTCATGCGATACATTGATTTGGCAAATCAAGCGTCCATTGCTCATGGTTTTTCTGATGCTGGCGAACAAATGCGTGCACTTTATGATGATCCGGAAATGTATGTTGAATTTAAATCTCTCATTCTCTCTCTCTCTCTGTCTGTCTGTCTCTCTCTCTCTCTCTCTCTTTTTCTCATTTGTTTTTGCAATTTCCTTTTTGTTTTGTTGTCATTTTTCGTTGTTCCAAAAAATGCATAGGTATTTCACAGTGCAAGACTTATGGACGGCAATTCAACCACTTTATCGCCAATTATTTACATTTGTACGAAAAGGATTGATACGACAATATGGTGATAAACTTATTCGACCTGATGGCCCAATCCCTGCGCATTTGCTCGGAAATATGTGGGCACAAAATTGGAAAAATATCATGGACATTGTTAAACATCGATATTCAGAAACACCTGATATAAATGCCGAAATGGTTCGACAAGGTTATACACCATTACGGATATTCCAAAAAGCGGAAGAATTTTTTTCATCTCTTGGCATGCCACCAATGTCACCGGAATTTTGGCGCAATTCCATATTGCAGCAAAAAAACAGCAACGATCAATCGGCCAAATGTATGGCATCTGCATGGGATTTTTGTAATAATTTTGATTTTCGTGTTAAACAATGTACACAAATCACATTGGAAGATTTTCTTAATGCACATTATCAAATATCACATGTTCAATATTACATGTCATATGCAAATCAACCATTTGTTTATCGTGATGGACCCAATCCGTCTTTTCATGAAGCCATTGGTAAATATTTTAATTTTAATTTGAACATTTGAAACAAAAAAGAAGAAAAAATTCAATTCTCAACTTGAAATATTCTACAATTTTTTTTTCACGCATATAGCGCATGCAATTGGTTTATCGGTTGGTGGACCCGTTCATTTACAACGTATTGGCCTTTTATCTACGCCAATTCAAACAGCAAATGGAAATTCAGTGATTAATATTGAATATTTACTTGGATTGGCATTGGAAAAGCTACCATTTTTGGCATTCAGTTTAGCGGTGGAAAAATGGCGATGGCTTATTTTCGAAAAAGGTCCAATTGGAATGAATACACGATGGTGGGAGCATCGATTAAGATATCAAGGTGTTATACCACCAAATCCACGTCATACAGATGATTTTGATGCAGGCTCAAAGTATCATATCATTGCCGATCAAGATTATATTAAATATTTTGTTGGAACCGTTTTACAATTTCAAATTTATGCCGAACTATGTGATACCATTAATCATTCGGGACCATTGCATACATGTGATTTTTATCGATCGAGAGAAGCTGGACGCATTTTGAGGTAGATATTTTTTGAATTGCAAAAAAGAAAAGAAATTACTTGAATTTATTTTTTTAATTTTTTTTTTTTTTTTTCAATTTGATTGATTTTTAGTGAGGTGATGCAGCATGGTGCTTCTCTTGCACCAACAAAACTACTAAAAATATTGACAAGAGGAAAAATGAATCGACTTTCAGCCGAACCATTGTTGCAATTTTTTAATCCACTTAAAGCTTGGCTAGAGCAACAAAATCGAAATGATTATCATGGTTGGAATACAAATATAGAAGATGTGGCACTATTCAAATCAATTAATGGTCACACTAATCAAAATCATCTATCATTAAAATTATTTTCGATTTCTTTGATTATAATCTCATTTTATTTGTTCTAAATTATAAGAAATAAAAACGGTTTTGATTTTATGTGCATGAGTTTTGAGACAAAGAAAAGAAAAGAAAAGAAAAGAAAAGAAAAGAAAAGGGGGAAAACAACTTTTTTTCTCTAAATACCCTTCGACAGACAGTTGATTGTATATTTTTAACTTGTAAAAACATAGGCGAAGAATTGAATTAATCAATATTTAATCAAATTATCTTCACAGTAAGTAAAAGAGTCCTGTTACACTGTTACTGGACTGGAAATCCCATTTAAATTGAATGAAGCACTGTTTAACGGAATATTCTCTTATGAAGTTTTGCATTGAACTGAAAAAAAAAATCCAATAAATTTTCATGGATATTTTTCACCAAATCTCAAATCCACAAAAAAAAAACTCATTCCATTCTGTCCTGCAAATTGACCTATAATGATCATTCGAATCCCATTTTTGATTTCATTTGAAATTTCAAAAAAAAAAAAAAAAACTTATTCACATTTCCTGTCGAAAAGTTATTGTACATGAGGCATCGCATGCTTCTAACTTTAATTTATCGATAAGCAAACACTAACAAAATGAAAAATGACGAAAATGGAATATTTTTCTTCATTTCATCATTTCAAATCATTTTAAATATAAACAAATTCAATTTACCGTTGAACAATTCCTCTTAGAAAATTGTTAAAGAATTTAAATCATAATTTTCATTGTAAATTTTTCTGTGAAAGAATTATTATTAAAATATTAATTTTTATTTTAAATTTTCAACAAATTTTCCAAAGGAATTTCAACAAGAAATATTTATTAATACATTTTTCGAAGCTCATTTTTCAAATTAATGCCAGTATATTGTTTACAATGATGTTGTATACAAATAAATGTTGAGGTTATGTATTCATTCATGTTTAAATGTCAACAGTTGAATACGTTCCAATTAAAAGACCGTTCACATTAGAATGTTGCGTGAGTGAGGTTATGGTATTGAAAAGAAGAAGAAGAAAAAAAAACCCTCCAAATATTGCGTTTATACATCGTCGTCATTTCCAGTGTAGATATCGTTTAAATTAAATCAATTCTAAATGTGCACAAATACTGATGAATCACAATTAAAGCGATAAACACATGAAAAAATTGATAAAAAAAAAAACTTAAAAATCAAACTCATCGATTACCTACTCAAAAACTTATAACGTCAATCCGTGACTATAAACAATATGAAATAAGAAAACGACAACCGTATTGAAAGTGAATGTTGAAACGTCAATGCAACCGAGTGATTCAAAGAACCGAAAAAGAAAATAAGAAAACAATATCGACGAGTTGGATTGAAAGGCAGGTAATATCGGCGAAAACGGAGAAGAAGAAAAAAAAAAAAAAAAACAATATTTTGCGCCCACAAATCAATGTAAAAAGAAACTCACACAGAAAAAAAAAACTGCATTTATCGATGATATTAAACAAATAAAAAGAAAAAAAACATCAAACCAAAACACAAACATACATTCAAGTGGTTTCGCAGAAATTCATTCGGTGATTCAACGAAAATCAAGTTAAAGCGAAAAAAAACAACAAACCAAATAGTCGCATATCGCGAAACAGTGAGTATTTAGTTTTAGAGAAAGAAAAATGGTTTAAATTCGTTGAAAATAGTGTGTGAAATTTGGCAAATTTTAAACATCGTGAAGAAAAAAATCCCCATCAAATTCAATGACAAAAATAAAAAAAAAAGTCCGTACTTTTTGAGTACCACGTAGTTCATCGCTCCAAATAGTTGAAAATTGAAATGTCATGTCGTTTGCATATAGAGATATCAGTTTAAAGACAAAACATCTTGTATACACTGTTGCGCTGCTTTGAATTGAACATTTCTATAATCAAATCCAGTGATTCTTGTAACCCTTTTTCATGAGTAATAATGAGTTTGTTTTTTTTTTTCCTTAATTTTGCACACACACACACACACACACACACACACACACACTCTCATCAAGATACGTGTTGTGAACAATATGTGTGGTTTATTTAAGTTTATATACAATCGACCAGCGTTCAACATTCTTTCGAAACCATAACCGTTGGCTCTCCGATTTCATTCAAATTCATTAATTATTCATGAAATTATAAAATATCATCAGAACACATAAAAATACAAAAATGGAACGGTATAAATTAATGTGTGTAAATGAATGTGAAAGAGAGAGAGACAACAATTTAAAATTGATTGAATATGAATAAAATGTGCATTCAACCGTTTCTAAAGATAATAAGTTCGATTTGTGTGGTGTTGTTGCATTGAAATGTTTTAACACAATTGTAAACACGATCCCATGTAATCCCAAAAATAGGGAGCCAATTGGCATATTGGTCTTTACTTCAAATTTACATATGAATTGATATTCGAATATGTTAAATAGTCAACAAAATGGATTTCAACTGTCTTTCATTCTCTCACTCTCTCTCTCTCTCACACTCACTCTCTCTCTCTCCCTCTCTCTCTCTCTCTCTTTCTCTCTCCCTCTTTGTTGCTCATTGTTGGCTCAGTTTGTGCAATTTGTATTTTTCTGTTTTTTTATTCTCTTTGTTTTTACTTCGTTCACATGCAATCAAGCTTATCCTTCGTTCAAAATAATGCCAACGCTTGATGGCTGTATTTCGGCAAGTTCAATTTTTAAAGTCAATGAGTTCAATTTAAACACTTTCCTGACGCATGAGATCATGTAATTATGCAAACAACATCGAACCAACTAAACCAAAAAAAAAAAAAAAAATAAACAAAAAAATACGCTCAAACACACAACAACTTTTTGGCTAACATTCTATATTTATATTCGCGGTTCATACATCAAGTGATCTTAATATACAGATATTTTTGCCAGTGGCTAAAACGAATATGAAAAATATACATTTTGTCTCTACTTCACGCTTTCTGTCTATTTGTCTCTTCTTCTTTGTCTCTCATTCTCTCCCTCTCCCTCTCTCTCTCTCTCTCTCTCTTCCTCTCTCTTAATCTCTCCTCTCTCTCTCTCTCTCTCTCTCTCTCTCTCTTTCTTTCTTTCATTTTCAATCCTTCTATCTCTGTTCCACTGTTTGAAAGAAAAGAAAATCTAAAACAACGCAAATCATGCAAACATATCAAATCAGCAACAAAAAACAACAACAATAAATACGCTCCTGAAATTTTTATAAATATAACCACTGATCAGCACTTGAGCGGCATGCGATTACAATCGCTGTTGAAAAGTTGGAAACCAAATTTTCACTTGCAATTATTCAACAATTACTCCATTTTTTCATTTTTATTTTTTTTTTTTTTTTGTTGGCACCCCACTCTCTTATCATCGCAATGAGAAATTAATTAATTTTATTTTCTTTTTATTGTGCAGCAACTGACAAAACTATTTTGGTTGCGTTGATTTGGATTGATCTTTTTTTTCGTTAAATGTGCAATTTGATGTGAATCAAATGTATAAACAAGAATCCAGTGTAGCGACGCGACTTAAATCATCACTGTACATTTGACATCTCAGGACGGGCAACCAGTGAAAGGTCGTCATATACGACACGAAACACCACAAACAAGTTTGAATATAATTCAACAAAATAGAATTCCCATCCAATCAAAATGGGCATCATATTAGCCAAATTTCGTGTAAGTAAACAACAGAATTTGTTTTTTTCTTTCTTTATTTTTTCGTTCTTGCGATTATTTGTTTTAACATTTCATATTCTCTGATAAAAAAAAAAAAACAAAAACCATTTCAACACACGTCATCCGATCGTTTCACAAGTCGCTCTGCTTTAAATTATATAAAACGATTTTATTTTTATTTCTTTTGCAATAAATCACAATACATTGTACGTTTTTCATGTTTTTTTTTATTTCTTTTTCATTTTGTGTCGCTGTTTAAAGCAATCATTTTTTATTACGAAGCCCAAAAGCATGAAGACACCGAATATTCAATTTAAAACTCAATCAATGGAAAACATTGAATGATAACATCGCTCGGTTTTTAATCTCGGCAATGTTTTTTTTTTTTCTTATTTTTTTATAATTTTTTCTTCGCTTTCTTACTCTAACACTAAATGAAAGTAAACATGTATGCATTATTTACGTGTTACGTTTGATATTTTTTCTTTTTTCTGCGTAATTATGGACTTTTTGTTTTAATTATCATTTTTATTTTCATCATTAATTGCAGAAAGAAAAAACAACAATTGAAGTGCTAGAAGAATTGGAGACAAAGATAAAAGACATTGAAAGTTTTTCAATTAGTACACAAGCAAGGCAAAAGCGATTTGTGGGCAATTTTCTTGTATTTTCCGTTGGATTATATGTCATCGCATCAATTGTATTCTATTTTGCATTTTTCCCATCAACATGGTCCAAGCGCATCATATACTCAACACCGTTACTAATATTTCCAATACTGTACGTATCTCAATTTGTATGCTGATTGATATTTCGGGATTTTTCTTATTCCACGCATTCAGTTTGATATCGAAATTTCAAATTTTTTGTTTTTTTTTTTTTCATTGAACTTTTAGAATAATTTTGCTAAAACGATTGGTTGCATGGTTTTTCCAACGAAAGATAAATCGAAATGCAAACCAATTGAAGCAATTACGGGCAGATAAAAAGAAAATTATTGAACAGGTTATGGATAAGGAAACATATAAAGTAGCCTGTGAAATTTTGAATCGTTTTGGTGATGCAACAACGCGAGCACAACATCAACCAGTTGCCAGTGGTATGTTTCAATATTTATTTATTTTTTTTTTTTTCTTCTTTCGAACAATTTTTGTTCTCGCTGTTTTCTATTATTCAATGTCCTTTAGTAAACATTTCGTAAAATATGTCTTTGTATTCATTTCAAAATTAGCAATTGCATCGCCCAATCAAAGTTTGATTGGATCGAATTTGGCAACACCACAAAAGCAACAACCAATGAAGATTGGAACAACGCCACAAACACAACCAAGACAAGCAATAATGCCAGTGCCAACAGCTCGTACACCGATCAATGTACGAAGTATACCGCCATCAATGAATCCACTTCAAACGCCATCATTTGGCCAATATAGAATATCATCGCCTACACCTGTTGTTGGTATGTATCATGTTATAATTACAATTCATTATTCCATCTCTATTATTCCAAGTCTCTTTTGCTCAACGGTCTTCTCTCTCTCTCTCTCTCTCTCTCTCTCTCTCTCTCTCTCTCTCTCTCTCTCTCTCTCTAACTTCTAATTCTCAATGTCGATGTTTTTCGTCATGTTTTTCGTTAATGAATTTTATTCTGTTGAAACGCGTTCACGACCAAAATAATATCGTATAAAACACAATTCGTTCACAATTACGTGTTTCATAATTAAATCAAATGACAAGTGAAAATACGGAAATGAAATATTCTTCATTTCAAATAGATATCAAGCAAACAAAGAGACAAAGAATTACACATTAATTAATTTAGTTACAAAATTGATTTTATTCTAATTTCATTCATGTAATGTTTGTTTATTTCAGCGAGACAACAGTTTAGTACACCATTTCCCATAATCAATCAAACCCAAAAGGGTATGTTTGAGAAAATTGTCGATTATTTAATAAACGATGGGCCCAGTAATCGATATGGAATGATCTGTAAAGAATGCTACGGTCACAATGGTAAATTTATCGAATCATAACTGTGACTTTCTATTATTTGGAAAAAAAAAAAAAAAAAATTACCAATTCAATTTATAATTGAAAATTGCAGGAATGGTGTCTCAAGAGGAATATGAATATTCAGCATTTAAATGTGCATTTTGTAAAGCTTTAAATCCATCAAAAAAGAAGCGGCCAATTGCGCCACGATTAGTTCTTCCAGAAAAGATTAGCGGTGAGCCAAGCAACCGAGCTTCGCCAATTCAATTACAAAAAACAAGCTCATCGGCGCCGGTTACAGACAAGGATTCAGGTACATTTGCCATCATTCAATTTGTCAAATCCATACATTCTCATACATTTCATTTTTTTTTATTTTTTTTTTTTGTCTCTCAATTAGGTTCCGAATCCGATGCAATGTCAGGCGAACAACGTAAACGAAAAGAATCGGCAACAATTGAGCCCGATGTAAGTGCCGTTGAAACAATAACTGAACCAACATCAATGTCAGCTGAATCAATACCAACTGATGTGCAACAAGTGAGCGATGATACCAATGACGATAAACAATCTGAATCGAATGAAATTGTTAAAACTCAATTTGATAAGAAAAATGAATAATTTATTTTAATGAAATTTTTTTTTTTGTTTTTTTTTGCTTTTCGCTTATAAAATATATGCTCAATAATTTGCTATTTGTTATTATTCAAATTAAATCGATTTGAGCAACAAAAACCAAACAAATTTCTTTCAAACAATTTATCAATTACAATCAGTCAATTAGATTTATACAAAATGATCGAAATCATTTGAACATTTTTTTTTTTTTTTTTGTTTGCATATTATATTTTCTTTTCGTTTATTTTACAAGCATTTTTGAATACGGACATCATTCACACAATTAATGTTATTTGTCCCAATGCAATTTTGACACTAAAGATCTAAATAAAATTTAATCGCATAATGATTGCTTTGGATGGATAGTATAAAAGTTTATATGATGCCATCAAATGATTCAATGAGTTTTTTTTTTCTCTTTTTTTAATCGCTCAAAGTACATAAAATAACAACAACAAATCAATAAATTTTTTTCAAGAAGATAAACAAAGATCATAATTTTCATTTGTGCTAAAAAACAAAGTGAATTATTGAATCCGATGAGGATTCTAACTTTTTTTACTTCGTTAGTTGTGTTTCATGTAGAAAAAAAAAAAACTACAAAAAGCTTAATTTAAAGCAATAATGGCAGTAATTTATGTTATTTCCAGTTTGTAGCTTTGTAATTTCAACTCCATTCGTTTCGATGCGTTTTAAGTTTCTCATGTTCTCTAAATATGGCTTGGTGTGGTTTGCGTTATTATTTAAAAAAAAAAAAAAATAAAAAAAAACAGGCGTTTTAAGTTATTTCAATATTAATAACATTTCTTATGAGCGATAACTTCCATAAACGATGCATTTACAATTGTCAATGTATTTTTATGGAAAGAATCGAACATAAGAAATGTATTGCAAATGTATTTCTTATGGAATCAATTATTTTATATTATTTACACGTCTATGACACTCAAATACACTGAAAAACGAAAAGAAATTGAAATATCTGTGAATCTTTTTACATATAGCGCCAATAAAATAGCATTGAATTTCCATATAGCGGGAAATATCGTAAAATAAAAATAATTATTATGCATCAGGTTTATTTTAAAACTAAAATTAGCAAATCTAGAAATAAAATTGTGGAATCAGAAAAATTTATAAAATAAACGGACAAAAATAGTTGAATTAGTACTCTCCATATTCATTGTCTGGATTCCATATAATTAAAATGATTCATGAACAATTAAAAAGAGTTTTCCATAACTTCTCCTTAACGCTCGGACGTGGAAGCAAGTAAGTAACGGAGTAGGTTCGAACAATTAGCAGGTGAATTTTTCGAGAAGCAAGTATGTAGTATGTTACACATAATTTGAACGATTGGCTGGCGAACAATCAGGTGGTAACATAAACTAAGGATTTCCATGGAAGCATGGTCAAGAACCGGAAACAAAAGAAATTCAAATGTGGTCAGAAGTATTTACACACGATTTTTCAGATACTAAAAAAGTCGCTATAATTCTACTTGATATACAAGGAATCTTCGATCAATATACAAACCAAAAACAATCAACTGCACTTTTTGCTATAAGTTTATTAACTTCATCGGTTCAGATTTACAATGTTTTGCAAAATATTCAAGAAAATGATCTACAATATTTACATTTTTTTACCGAATATAGTCGATTAGTTTCTGGCTATGTAGATGAAAAACCATTTCAAAAGTTGCTATTTCTAGTTCGTGACTGGCCTTATGCTAGTCAAAACTCTTTTGGATCTCAAGGTGGATAAACAGTTATAGATAATAGATTGCTTGAACTTCCTATGCAAGATGACGCAATGAGAGAACAAAGAGCAAGAATCAAATCGAGTTATCAGCATATCGGGGCATTTTTAATGCCTTCACCCGGAGATGAAATAGTCGAAGGTAGTTTCAATGGTAGTGTACAACAAATCAGACCGAAATTTAGGGAACAAGCTAAAAATTTAGCAAACGAACTTTTCGCACCGGAAAATCTATTGATAAAAAACATTCTTGGCCATAATATAACAGCTAAAAACTGGATAAAAGCTTTGGAAGAATACACCAAAGCTTTTGATAGCAAAGAATTGCCTAAAACTGAAACTCTGATTGATGTAAGTTAAAAATGGTATTAAATGTCATTAAATTATTTTCAACATTTTGTGTGCATTGAATTCTTTATTTTATTAGTGCTTATTAACCTTGTATAAATCTAGGTATAAATCTCATTTTTTAAATTTAATATTTTGATTTGAAATAGGCTACAGCAAGGCTTTACCATGAAGGGAATGCCTTTAAATATGCATTCGAATACCAAAATAAAATGAACACGGAGGTTCTGAACAGCACAACAATTTTCACAGACGATGAACTCACGAATCTTCACGAAACAGAGATGAACAAAGCCTTAAATAAGGTATATGCTCAAAAAAAAATCATTATTTTCACAACTCGATCGCAACATAATCAACATTCGGAATGAAAGCTATTCTTATTTACGATTTTCTGCTTTATTATTATCAAATTTACTAATACAATTTATATTATGATTTGAATAGTTTGACAATACGAATAATTTAGGCACCAGTTCAGTTAAAAGTGAGGTTAGAGCAAATCTCGTAATGCAAATTAATATCATGTTTGCTGAATTGAAGCATACATATACGGATATAAAAAAACGTTTAAGGTATATATCACTTAATTTATGTTGAATTCGGAATGAACTATAAATTGATATAATTATTTGAACAATTGCTTTCAGACAAAGCAAGCTTGGGACGCAGAAAGACAAAAAAGTTGTATGATTGCCAGTGCAACAGCAACAGTAGGTGGTGCAGCTTTCGGTGGAGCAACTGGTGCTACCATTGGAACGGCTTTTCTTCCAGGAATTGGAACAGCTATAGGTAAAATAGAATGTTGTAAACAACTTTAGAGGGGAAACCAATCTAGAAATTTAATGATTTTTTATAATCAATCTACATCAAACGTTTTATCAGGTGCTATCATTGGTATATTTGCTGGTGGTTGGGCGTTAGGTGGTGGAATGGTTGCTGCTACTTGCTGAGGATCATAAAATTGAACACGATATAAAACGGTGAAGTCATGAACTACCAAACATAAATAAATAATTTGAATGATATTTTTATTGTTGTATTTCTTGTTTATTAATTTAATATTGAATCAACTATTTAATGTTGTTTTCCGTATTTATTGTTTGACTTAATTTAATTAAGTTCCGCATATAGTTTAGCATTTAAGTCATTTGAATAAACGATGTGTTGCTCATTGGCATTTTTCAATTCACAAAGATAAGTTCTCTGTATCAGTTATTTCGATCTTTGCCTTCTCACAGGTTATGGTCCTTCCACATTAAATTTCTGAACTGACAAATTTTATGCTATTGTGCTGTTGTTTAAATTTTGTGCATTCATTATGTCAAAATCGACGAATTCGATTGAAAAGTTGCGCAGTAGAAAGAATTTTGATACCTGAAAGACAGCTGCGATCAGACAATCTTATTTGACTATCAATGGATATTGGTCGTGTACGAAGTCCGTCGTTGCGGCTGGCTCTGATGAAGCCATCATTGAGAAACACGAAAAAGCACTAGCTGAGTTGAAGCTTATGATTGATCCATCTCTTTTCTCGTATATTTCGGGAAAGAATAATGCTAAACAAGCCTGAGAAGCCTTGAATAGTGCTTTCTATGATTCGAGCACATGTCGTAAAATATTTCTGTTGCAGCAGTTGATTTCTACGAAGTTGAATAATTGTGCATCGATGGAAGAATATGTCAATACAATGACCACGAATTGGACAAAAGTGAAAGCAGTTGGTTTCAATATTGATGAGGAAGTTGTAGCTTCGATTATGTTGGCTGGTTTACCAACAGAATACAAACCATTGATTTTTGGTTTGCAGAGCAATGGTACTTCATTAACCACAGAGTTATAATTGAGTTTATGTTGACGGGTAACAGTGAATAAATGGATAATAACAGTGTCCACATCGAATATATGTACGAAGATGGTTTCAAGACGTGACTGTATAGATCTCGATTGTGTGCCGATGAAGTGACATATTTTATGTAAACATTTAATACGTATTATTCGTGGTCGGTAATACGGAAACAGAAATCACTCATTCAGCACAAACTATTGTACATGGACTTCAAAAGGCGCTGATGCAACCCTAATGTAAAATATGCATTTGTACTCAAGGTGTGGATTGGATCATATCCAATAATTTTGTGTTTTTAAAAATACAAAAAAAAAAAACACCGACAATCTCTAGAGCGAGTATTTTATTATTCAAATTGTATCTAACAACTGACAATGTTCCATTTATTTTCGAGTTTTTTATTTACTGATTTTTTCCATTTTGTTATCACTAATAGTATTCGTGATACGTACGTTTATTAACTCAAAAATTGAGAAAAAATGTGGGCCAGAACATTCACACCAAAATAAATGACAGCTCAAACGACATATTTAAATTTTGAGTCAATTTGACTATTTATCGTTGATAAGTTATCATCTAACTTCTCAGGGAAACCAATTTTTTACGATGATTTTTCAGATTTTTAATATATCCTGATAAATGGTGCTGAAGATGTCAATACTCCAAATCTTAATCATTGTTTTTTTTCTTCTTGTTCAACTTGTGGAAATGTTAAATAACGTGCACCGGATATACTTCGACTTGTTTGAACGGATGCTTCAATGACATAGCCTTGTGTTGTTACATCGTCCATTTCAATTGATTGAATCGATGATGTTTCTATTGGTTCAACATTTGCTTCAACTTGTTCATCACTTATATTTGATTTTTCTTGAGTTCTTTCAGTCACTTCTATCACATCAATATCATCAATTGTTGTTTGATGTTCATTATCATCATCAGTTTGCTGGCTATCACCAATTATATTGTTAACTGTTGTTGTTTGTTCAACAACTTGTGCAGTTACTGGTTTTTGTATAATTTTTGTTTCCGTTGTTGCTGGTTCATCATAATCAATAGGAAATTCTGGAATTCAGGCCAAATCCTGAGAATCAATGGATCAGCCGGGGCAAGTCACACCACTAGTTAATAGGTCTTGAATTTTTGTTACCTATAGTCAAAAATTCATTTATTTTTCCCATTTTCCGATCGGAAAAGCGTGAAAAGTCAATCGGTAGATATTTTTTCCACTTGATATTCAGTTTTCATTTCATATGCCTTAAAATAATTCACAGCAGTTTCAAATGAAATCAAATTCATTCTCACTGATGTACGACATGGTTTTTATATGTTTGAACTTTCACAATCAATTGTCGACTGTCCAATGTCCATTCTTTAATTGCGAATTATATAAAGGCTCAAAAAAATAATCAAATGAAAAGTAAACAATTATTGTAAAGTTTATATGAGTTTTGCCTTATTTATTCAAGTGTGTCACACTGTAAGTCATAATATTTTATTTTTTCCTTTGTTTTGATTGAAATCCGTGTTTTTTTTCAAAATCATTTATTTTTTTAATTGAATAGTATAGTAGTATTTTAAGAATATAGAATGGTAATGATGGTAATGAAAGAAATATATTTGTTATCAAACACGCACTTATCGCCTTTAATTTATTTGGTAAACAAGTTTATCACTTGACCAAACCAGAAAAATATTTGAAATATATAATGCAAGAGCTAAGTGCATCTTTATTTCACTTATTTTGATGATAATTTATATTTTTTTTGATTTGCTATACATCCTTCCCAGAATATAAAGTTTGAGAACGAGTGCCGAATTTTAGTAGAATATTGTTTACGAAAACATGAAGGTGGCCATTTGTGTAATAGTAGCTCTTGGAGCTTTTATTGGAGCTAAAGGCAGTAATCAGAGTGCCAGAACTGTTACAATTCTATCTTGTACCAATGACAATTTGCAATTAAATCTTGATAATTTGAAATCAATTCTGATGACAGATAAAATAAAAGATCGAGAAATTGTTGTTGTATCAATCTCAGGAGCATTTCGTAAAGGAAAGAGTTTTATTATGAGTATTTTTCTGAAATACTTATATGCACAGGTATGTATCATTAGAGCGAAAAGACACAAACAATAATAAGTATTTTACAAATTGTTCGTTGGTGAGTAAAACATATTTCTCGACTTGATGAGCTCAATGAATTTTTTACTCATTCATGTTTAAATTGTTGATGAAATTAGATTTTATAATATGTAGTAGTCAACTCAACGATATTTAAATTATTTTATTAAATGCTTGTAAACATTGTTTATTTTAAATCCATACCGATAAGTTTAACTTATTAAACCACAAAAATAGTAAATAGATCAACAACTAATCTATCCGAAAATCAAAATTGATTAAAAAAACTTAAAAGATACAATTACAACTGATTTAGAGAAAATACTACAGAAAAAAAAAAAAACGATAATATTAATGTTTTGATATTTTATATATAGTATGTTACACATAATTTGAACGATTGGCTAGGCGAACAATCAGGTGGTAACATAAACCAAGGATTTCCATGGAGGCATGGTCAAGAGCCGGAAACAAAAGGAATTCAAATGTGGCCAGAAATATTTACACACGATTTTTCAGACACTAAAAAAGTCGCTATAATTCTACTTGATATACAAGGAATCTTCGATCAATATACAAACCAAAAACAATCAACTGCACTTCTTGCTATAAGTTTATTAACTTCATCGGTTCAGATTTACAATGTTATGCAAAATATTCAAGAAAATGATCTACAATATTTACATTTTTTTACCGAATATAGTCGATTAGTTTCTGGTTATGTAGCTGAAAAACCATTTCAAAATTTGCTATTTCTAGTTCGTGACTGGCCTTATGCTAATCAAAACTCTTTTGGATCTCAAGGTGGACAAACAGTTATAGATAATAGATTGCGTGAACTTTCTATGCAAAATGAGCGCAATGAAAGAACAAAGAGCAAGAATCAAATCGAGTTATCAGCATATCGGGGCATTTTTAATGCCTTCACCCGGAGATGAAATAGTCGAAGGTAGTTTCAATGGTAGTGTACAACAAATCAGACCGAAATTTAGAGAACAAGCTAAAAATTTAGCAAACGAACTTTTCGCACCGGAAAATCTATTGATAAAAAACATTCTTGGCCAAAATATAACAGCTAAAAACTGGATAAAAGTTTTAGAAGAATACACAAAAGCTTTTGATAGCAAAGAATTGCCTAAAACTGAATCTCTGGTTGATGTAAGTTAAAAATGGTATTAAATGTCACTAAACTATTTTAACATTTTGTGTGCATTGAATTCTTTATTTTATTAGTGCTTATTAACCTTGTATAAATCTCATTTTTTAAATTTAATATTTTGATTTTTGATAAATTAAATAATGTGTTGAATGTTTGAAATAGGCTACAGCAAGGCTTTACCATGAAGGGAATGCCTTTAAATATGCATTCGAATACCAAAATAAAATGAACACGGAGGTTCTGAACAGAACAACATTTTTCACAGACGATGAACTCACGAATTTTCACGAAACAGAGATGAACAAAGCCTTAAATAAGGTATATGCTCAAAAAAAAAAAATCATTATTTTCACAACTTGATCGCAACATAATCAACATTCGGAATGAAAGCAACATAATCAACATTCTTATTTACAATTTTCTGCTTTATTATTATCAAATTTACTAATGCAATTTATATTATGATTTGAATAGTTTGACAATACGAATAATTTAGGCACCAGTTCAGTTAAAAGTGAGGTTAGAGCAAATCTCATAATGCAAATTAATATCATGTTTGCTGAATTGAAGGATACATATACGGATATAAAAAAACGTTTCAAGGTATATATCACTTAATTTATGTTGAATTCGGAATGAACTATAAATTGATATAATACAATAATGTGAACAATTGCTTTCAGACAAAGGAAGCTTGGGACGCAGAAAGACAAAAAAGTTGTATTGCTTGGCAGTGCAACAGCAACAATAGGTGGTGCAGCTTTTGGTGGAGCAACTGGTGCTACCATTGGAACGGCTTTTCTTCCAGGAATTGGAACAGCTATAGGTAAAATAGAATGTTGTAAACAACTTTCGAAGGGAAACCAATCTAGAAATTTAATGATTTTTCATAATCAATCTACATCAAACGTTTTATCAGGTGCTATCATTGGTATATTTGCTGGTGGTGCGGCGTTAGGTGGTGGAATGGCTGCTGCTACTGTGCTGAGGATCATAAAATTGAACTCGATATAAAATTACGGTGAAGTCATGAACTACCAAAACACCATTTGCATGTAAGGTCTATGACGTTTCGATTGACAACAATTTTGAAATGTACACTATAATGATCCAGATGAACATAAATAAATAATTTGAACGATATTTTTATTGTTGTATTTCCTGTTTAATAAACATTTCCATTTTGTTATCAATACTTCAAATCTTAATCATTTATCTCAATGAAAAGAATTTCATTGCACACTACTAGTGTGACACTAGGCATCTAAAAGATTTTGATAATTTAAAAAAAAAAATGCAGTTTAATTTAAAAAAAAATTTAATTACATCCTTTATTATTGTCCTAGTAGTTTTTCTTTCGGTTAGTTTAACATAAAATTCCTGTAATTTCATTGCAACTTTTCATTATAAGCTTAAATGTGTTTTGACGAAATGTTCGAATCGTAAATATCAAAAAGGTTTCTTTTTTTTTCTTTTCTTTTGTATTTCATCTACTTATCAACTCAGTCATCATCCCATGCACACGCATCAATATTCACTCGTTAAATAAATTATAATTATTGCTAAATGTTATAAAAAAAAAAAACTTTTCTTTTTCGAACTCAGAACTCTGGTTTTTGAATTTGGATCAGAAATCTGGATCATAATCTCGATTATATCGTCGTTGATTATTATATGTATATAGTCCCATCGCATTTTGATGATGATTTGAATAGGATGGATGGTATTGTGGATGGAAATTATCCATGTATGGATCATTTTGTGTTGGATACGGATGCGATTTTTGTGAATAATGTGGCTTAAGTTTTTGATCATAATAATAATCAGCATTTGCTTGGTATTTTTGCTGTGTACGCCAACTATCAAATCGTTCATCGCGATCACTATTTGAGTTGGCAAACCGCTAGAAAATTACAAAAAAAAAAAAAAAAAAAAATAAATAAAAAAAAAATAAATAAAAAAAATGATTACAATTCAATTTTTAATGGTGTCTGTTGTTGTTTTATCGATTCACTTACTTTTGGTTTAAAATCGGGCTTCACATCATCCCATGTATCTTCAATGAACATTTCATCGTGGCCATAGTTTTCAAAGCCACCCATGTGATTTTTATTCAATTCGTTCAGCATATCGGCTGTCAATGGTATTGGTGGCTTCTTTTTTGAACGCTTTTGACGATTCATTAGCTACATTTTATTGCAAAGAAATGAAAGGAAAAAATTGATAAAAAAAAAAAGAAAAATCAATTTTCCAAAAATAGAAAATTTTTCATTGAAAATGACTCACCACAGCTGCACCAAATATAACCACAAATAGCAATGATCCAGCTCCAATTACGATGACAGCAATGGCCCATTGTGGAATAATTGCATTTTGTTCGATTTCATTTTGTGTTGTTGGTACTACTCGCTGCTTTGGAAGAACTGTGTAATGATAATTTTTTTTTTCATTAAAACAATATTCACTTGGAAAATCTTTTGACATTTTTTTTTTTTTTTTTTTTTTTTGAAATTCTCAACTCACCAATAAAATCAGTTAAAAGTGGATCCAAAATAAAATTGCCCATAAGATAATTGCTTTTTGTTGATTTAACATTTTCTGGAAAATCGACTATAGTTTGTTCCATGTCCATATTAAATGTGGCATTCGCATTGCTTTTCAATGGAACAACAGTCATTGGTACTTCGACAAGTGCATCATGGAATATTTGCTTAATTTCTAATGTATTTAAATCGCGCGATACATTTGCCAATTCAACATAATAATCAACATACACACTTCCCGGACTAAAACTATCGATGCGAATATTTTTATACCATTTTTTAAGACGTTCCGATTTGCTGTACACATCGTTCAGCTACAAAAAAAAAAAAATATCAAATCAACCAAATGTTTTATGTTTTTTTTCTCACTGAATTATGTGATTTTTTTTTACCTGTATTTCGATTTCTTTAGCCAAATTTTTATATTCAATTGTATTATGATCGAGAAGTTCAGGCTTCCATTTAACGCCATCAACAATTTTAATTACACCAACCAATTCACATTCGATATGGCATAGGCCTGGTTCTTTTGGTCGAACTGTGGTGGTGGTGGTTGTTGTTGTTGTTGTTGTATGAGCTGTTGTCGATGTACTTGATGATGTTCGCTTTAAAAGTTCAGATATATCAATTTCTTGTGCACCTTGTTGTTCGAATATCTTTTCAATGCTCAATGGTGTTGTGGACACTGTTGGCCATCCAGTAAATTCGGTTGTTGCTCTGACGAATTTGAAAGAAAAAGAAAAAAATTAAAATTTGCTTAAAAAATGTTAACGTAATTGAGGATTTAAGTTCAAGTGAAACTTATCGACAATCAATAGTGACGATCGATAGTCAAAACCTTAGTTCGACACAAAAAAAAAAAAAAAAAAAATCGAAATAAAAATATTTGTAGATATTTTCCACATCAAAAAATTTCACTTGACTGTGACATGTAAACTCATCTATAATAAGAAGAAATTGTTACCTTGTGGGTAATCCTTTGCGAATGGAGATACCAGGAGGTGTTGGACCTTCCATTAATGATGGTCTTGGTGTTGTCAATCGAACACCGGGCCGTTTACCAATACCCTTTGGGAAGACTAATTTGAAATTTGAATTTCCACTTGCACTCGAAGACGATTTTATTGCTGCTGTTGTTGTTGTTGTTGATCTCAATTTGTCATCTGTCATTTCTTTTGCTGCTGAATCATCACTTGATGCATTAGCTTTAAAACCGGGAGGCAATAAACTTGCAATGTCAGTATTGAATGAAAGTTTATTTAATACATTTTCGAAGCTGCTTCCGTCGTTTTCTTGTGATGTTTCTGGCTTTTCCGTGGTCGTTGACGTTGTTGTTGTTGTTGCTTTAGTTGTTTTATGTATTTTGTAACCGGGCGGTAAGAATTTGCTGACGTCATCCATTGTTGTTTTGAATTGTGGTCGATTTGTCGTTGTCATACTTTCTTTCGGTACTTTAAAGCCAGGTGGTAAAAATTTGCTAATATCTTCAGTGACTGTGCTTAAACGGAATGGTGCTTTTGTTGTTAATGTTGTGATAGTTGTGGTGGAATCCATTTTGATTTTTGACAAATTATTTGAATCATTTTTCGTGTTATTTTCAGTTGCATTTTGCTGACTACTTTCACTTGGCAATTTATAGTCATTTGGTAATAAATCTTCCATTGAAATTTCCTTAAATTCCATATGCTTAATGGCATCTTTTTCATTGTCTATTGCTTCAGTTGATGTAGATATGTCAATTTTTGCTGTTGTTTTTGCTTCACCAAAATTGTGTGCTCGATATTTGAATCCGGGCGGTAATAAACTGGCCAATTCATCGTCCATTTGAATATTTGGTTTTTCTGTTGTCGTCGTCGTCGTTATTATTATTTTTGGTGTTGCGAAATGTGGTCGTGTTGGTGCTTTTGTTGTGCGTGGCATAAATTTTCGTATCATAACTGGAACACTTTTTGTTGTTAATTCAGCTTTTGGTTCATTTAATTCATGTAAATGTGCTAGTTTTTCACTAATCGATGACAATTTGTGTGTACGAGTTTTTACAATTTCTGGTTGTGGTAATTCAGTTTCAGATTCCGTTTCCATTTCCGATTCCAATTGTGAATCATTTTTTATTTGTTCGGAATTTTCTTGTGAAAATTCTTCAGTTGAATCGATAACGTCTTTTATTGTATCGGATTGATTTTCATTTGTTACAATTAAATCATCCGATTTTTCAGAATCATCCGAATTATTTTCATTATTATAATCATCATCTTTGTTTAATTGTTTTTCATCGATTTGTGAATCGGTAATCAATTGTTTTTTTTCTTCTTGTTCAACTTGTGGGAATGTTAAATAACGTGCACCGGATATACTTCGACTTGTTTGAACGGATGCTTCAATGACATAGCCTTGTGTTGTTACATCGTCCATTTCAATTGATTGAATCGATGATGTTTCTATTGGTTCAACATTTGCTTCAACTTGTTCATCACTTATATTTGATTTTTCTTGAGTTCTTTCAGTCACTTCTATCATATCAATATCATCAATTGTTGTTTGATGTTCATTATCATCATCAGTTTGCTGGCTATCACCAATTATATTGTTAACTGTTGTTGTTTGTTCAACAACTTGTGCAGTTATTGGTTTTTGTATAATTTTTGTTTCCGTTGTTGCTGGTTCATCATAATCAATATATTCATATTCATATTCAACATTTGGATCTTCATGAACTGGTTTTGGTATTAATGGTGGTAATTTTGTTGTTGATTTTTCGACAATTGGCGCTTTTGTCGTTGTTTTTTCAACAACAACAACATTTTCCGTTTCATCTTCTGCCACCAAATCAATTACATCTTCAGCATTGTCTTTTTCCTGTTCATTAGTTACACTAATGTCACTTGACAAATCATTTGGTTGTTGATTTTCAAGATCATGTTGTTCCAAATTTGGTATTGGTTTACCCGGTAAAATGAAATTTGATGTTAAAATTACCGGTTTATTTTCATCTTTTGGTTTTGTTGTTGTTTTAATTTCTTCATGACCTTGATTTTCATCATTATCATCGTCTTCATAAAAAAATTCTTCATCTTCGCCACCACCGTTATCATCGTTTACATTGTCATTTTCATTATCGTCTGTTGTTTCAATTGATGATTGTTGATTTTTGATAATTGGTTTTTGTGTGAGTTTTGATGCAATTCCTTGCTGCAAATATGATGATGATGATGATGATGATGATGATGGTGGTGGTGGTGGAGGTGGTGGTGGTGATGGATTCTTCACCGATTCACGAGATGATTCGCGAAGCTTTTGCCGTTGTTGTTGCAATAATTGTAATTGATGTGTTCTATTCGATACCTGTTACAGAAGAAAAAAAAATTATATTTCATTTATGGACATTTCAACTAACAACAATATAAATCATAAAAACTTTCCGGTTGATAGATGAACGCATTAAAAAACGCTTTAAAATTCATTAAGATTTTAAAAAATTGATGGTGATGATGAAGATGGAAAGAATACAGAAAGACATGCAACGGAAAAGACGAAGAGAAAGAGAGAGAGAGAGAGAGAGAGAGAGAGATCGAGAGAGAAAGAGTAAATAGAAAATGGGCATAAATTAAAGAAGTACCTCTTGGCTTGCACTCGCTCCATCACGATTTGCACTGCCATTGTGTGTTATATTGATGCGTTTCACACTTTGTTGTTGGATATTTTCGCGACTTGTATACAATGGCTGTCGCAAAAATTTGTTGATACGAATGCTGGCATTTTGTTCGCGTGATGTTCCAAAACGTGTTGAAATTGGTATACGATTTTGGCGTTGATCCACTGTATTTTCTTGATGTTGATTCGAATCGTTGGCCGAATTTGTGGCAGCTGAACGGCTCGATGTGGTCGTTGATGCGGTTGCTGTTGTTGCTGTTGTTGTTGTTGTTGTTGATGTCGTTGATCGAATCGTTGCTGCAGGTTGCTTCGTTGTGCTCAATGGATGGAAACGATTTCGTGTATTCGGAAATCGATTGTTTTCATTGCTATTTTCTTGACTAGTTATAGATTCATTTGACTTTCTTACACTATTTCTAATTGAATTGTTATTACTATTTCGATTCAATGTTGAATCATTTAATAAACGGCTTGCCTGTGCCTGTTTTACATATTTTGTCGCATCATATATTGTTAATGTTGGCGCTCGTTGGCCAATTGGTGCATTTTGTTGTGATATCGTTGGTTGCTGTTTTTTTTTTTTTTTTCGAAACAAAAAAAAAAGAAAAAAAGGGAAAACAATTTTCAGAATTTTGAACAAAATTAAGGCGTAAAAATAATGAATCAAAAATCTTTCAAAATAAAAGACGCCATCAAAGTGACGAAGAACAATAGAAATTATTCAAAAAGAAGAGAAAAAAAAAAGATCAAAACCTGTTGAAATGTGGATGTTTGACGTTGTTCTAAGCTGTCTGCATTTTGATGCACATGTGAAGGACGTTGCTGTTGCACAAATGTTTGTTGCGCAAATTGGAAATGGTTATTGTTTTGATCAACTGTGTATTGTTGTGATTGTGGCACAATTGGTGGCCGTACAAATTGAATACCATGATTTCCATTCGATTGAATTGCGAATGGTCTCGGTGAGATTTGGTAAAAGTTATCTTGTTGTCGTGGCGCTTGTTGCTGTACAACATGAAAATTAAAAATAAATTCGAAAAAAAAAAAAATAAAATAAAATTGTAACAAATTTTTTGTGTAATTTTCTCCAAATATCAGTTTGATCAAAGATTGAGAAAAAAAATAAAAACTTTAAATACAAATTACAAATATTAGCTAATTGAGATAGTGAAAAAATTGGTCCAATATTGCAAAATTGTGTGTTGGCATCCCGTCGACAAACCAACTAAAACATTATATTACATTTAAGCCAAATCAAAACAGACAATCACATTACATGCATTTTTGGATTATTTGTTATTTTGTTTTTCTTTTTTTTTTTTTTTTTTTCTTATGTAAACAATGGACCGGGCGCATTGATTTCCAGTCAATGGATTCAAATAATTTACAAAATCCATGGGATGCTTACATATATATATATCTACAATCTACGGCTTGCTGATATTGAATGAATATTTCGAAATAGATGTTGGTAGTTTGGTTGATACGATCATTAGCGTGGTCAAATATGCAAAACGCTTTAAAATTCAACTCACTTTCGAAAAGTGTTTCTTCTTTTTTTTTTTTTTATTATGGTTTTGTTTTTATCATTAACTTAGTTAAGCATAAAACTTACCGGAAACGCTGAATATTGGAAATAGTCGGATGTTGGTCCGTCATTTTTGGATGGTGTGGCGCCGAAAAATGCTGACTGATCTTGTTGCTGTTGCTGGGGTCCTCCTAATTGACTACGTGGTAATGATTGTGGCAAACTTTGTGGAAAATTTTGCAAACCATTTGTTGGAAAGAATCCATTGCGAGAAGCTGGAAATGGCGATTGAAACCTTTGCGGCGATTGGTAATAAAAATTTTGGTCTGTCGCTATTTTGTTTTTTTTTTTATGTTTTTGGAGAAAGGAAATTAAAGAAATATGATAAATGAAATTAGCAAAAAGGAAATGAGAAGAACAAAAGAAAATTTTCACTCAATTTTATTATTTCATTAAAATCAAACATGTTTCGCATAAATAATGCTTGCTACTCAACACATTTGTTTTTTTCTTCGTTTTCATCTTTTTCTTTTTCTCCTTCTTCTGTTTTCGATATGTTTAGAAGTTAATCAACGAAAACACACTCACATCACACAACATATAATGAAATGCAATAAAATGAAAAGAGAAAGAAAGAAAGAAAGAAAAAATCGTGCGAAAGCGAAAGCGAAAGTTATGCCAAACATAATTGATTAGACGATATTAAAAATCTGTTGCTATTATTCTATAAAAATTTCATATAATTTTTCTTTTCATTTTGGCATAATTCATTCGTCTTCCATTATTTCATTCATTCCACATTACGATCATACTCGAAATGTTGCCACAATGGCAATAAGTAATTTAACCATTAAAATTTTTCACCATTGATAAACAGTAATGAAATATCATCATTTTAATCGAGTCTTTTGATTGAAGCTACTAGATCGTATGCCATGAATTGAAAATATCATCAAAAAACATGAAACGATTTACTAATTTTATACTTATTAAATGGTAAACGAGATGATACCCTCTATTTCAGTAGAATAGTGAAATGTAAACGATAAATTGTTGCGTTGATGTTTCAGCTCTTTTATTCAACTTCAATATATAATTCTTAGATATTAATCGTCCGAAAGCATTGAATAAACATCATTATAGAGAGTAAAAGTGAGCGATCGAAGAGCGAACGAAAGAGAGAGAGAGAGGGGGAGAGAGAGGGGGGGAGGAAAGAGAGAGTGAGAAACAGAAAGAAAGGAAGAGAGAAAGATAGGGAGAGGAATAAGAGAGAGAGAGAGAGAGAGAGAGAGAGAGAGAAATAGAAAGAGAAAAAAAAGAAAAAAAGAAAGAAAGAGAGAAAGAGAGAACGAGAGAACGAGAGAACGAGTGAAGGAGAGAGGGATTGTTATGGAAAATAAATGATGGAGAAAAGTCGAAAGATTTTGTTTTTAGGTCAATAAAATGATCATTACAAAATGATTAGTATATGTCCGGAAAGGAAGCATTGATTAAACAATGAAGAAAAACCAGAAACAGAAGGGAATGTGTTACAAATCGTATGAAAATCACTAAAATAGCTGATTTCTGTACGCGAAACTATGTATCGATAGTTTGAGTTGAATAAAAAAAAAAAAAAAAAAATAAGAAAGAAAGAAACAAATGTTTGGTGTACTGTTAATTACGTGACACAATGTAAAATGTAAAATGAAAAGTACAAAAAGAAAAAAGAAAAAAAAATTCACCCAGAAATGTTTGTCTTTAGCTATATAATTGCATTATATTTGCTTATTTTACTGTTACTCTTGGATTAAAATGAAATTGTTTTCAACAACTAATTTAACTAATGAATGGTATACATTTTCAATGAAAAATAACGAAAAATCGAAATTCAAAAGTCAATCAATTTCACAGATTTCTGCATTGGTTTCGTTGGAAAATTGGCAACACAATAAACAATTGAGATCATTGTATTTCAATTGATTCGGTCATTATATTGAAAATGTGTTTGGCTTAATAGTCTTATCTTATGGTTGGTTTGAATGCCAAAGCCATTTATTAGAAGGTGCCATTTTATCAATCAATCGATAACATGCCAGCTATATTGCTAAACGTAATTGTAGCTTCTTCTTTTCTTTTTTTGGTTCGAAATGTTCATAATGTTGTGTTCGACCTCATTTTTTCCCCCTCATCGTTGTTAATGTTGTTGCTTGACCGTCTTCTTCACTTTCCAACCAATTTAATACAATGCTAAACCAAAAAAAAAATAAACAAAAAAAAAACACAACCAAACATTTATTACCCCGACATTGTCCTCTTCAGACCATCGAATGCTCTTTAATACTTTAAAAGTTTTGTAAAAATCGTCATTAAATCTGATTATCATTATGTTTAATTCTCTGTTGTTTCCTATTCACACAATCAATCGTCGACCATGCACTCTATTCACATGTTTAGTGTGAACCATTTCATGTTCGCAGTAGATTTTTGTTTTTTTTTTTTTTCGTTTTTTGCTCATTGTCTTTTGTTGTAATTCAATTAAATGTATCGATAAGTCGACGAAATTTTCATTACAAACATTAAATTGTAATGGATTAAGAAATTCACAAACGGTTAAAAGCATTCGAAGTATCACTTGATCGAAAGCACTAGATCGAAAGCATTAGGTCGAAAGCAAGACGCATCATATGACCGGAAGATATTTGAATAGAATAATAATTATGACAATGAATAATAAAATGTAGCTCAAGTCAATTCAAAAATGATGATAATTTAAGATAAATTTGATAGGTTTTTTTTTTTCATCTCAAGCATACGCAAAATAATTTATTCCGAAAAGCTCATTTGCAAGTGACACAAAACATGTAGACATATTAAATTGGATGCTAAATGATGAATATCGTGCTTTCAACTCATTTGATGAAAAAAAAAAAACACCAATGAAAGAAAGAAAAAAAAAACGGGCTTGAATCAATCCCAATAGAAGATGTTTGACTTTTACTTTTGCTTTAAATAAAAGAATGACGCTGTTGACCTCTACTCAGGTCTTTTCCGTTGACGCAGCTGAATGATTGTCATCATGGAATAAACATTTAACAACAACAACAACAACAAATACAATGTAGAGATTTTTCTGGTTTTGTCTGATTCATTTGATATATTTGAAAATATATCCATGGGTGACATCCAGTTCCGTCACACATTTTTGTTGTCTAATTGTCATTCTTTCAATCGAAGCATAAAGTACATGAGAAGTCATGATTCAATATTTGTCAATCATACAGTGCGTGTGTATGTGTGTGTATGCATGTGACACAAGTAGCAAACAATATGGAACTAAATACGACAGCATCCACCATGGTTATGAATTACCAAATCTACAAATTTACAATATAGATTTAATACATTACTCGAGCTTATTAAAGTGGCTTTGGATAATGGCCGTATCTGATTTTTTATTCAGATAATGATTTAATTATATGTAGGTTTTATTTTTTTTACATGTTGATGGCCGAAAATACCGCACTGTTTCTCTCTCACTCAACATGGAATGAGTAAAACAAAAAAAAAATCAAATTTGCTAAGTGATACATTCCAAGTGCTTGCACACGAACATAAAACATAAAAATGTATTTTTCCTTGAAATGCTTGGTGATTTGCATTAGTTACATATATTTGAATTAGCCCAGGCATTTTGGCAAATTGTCTGTCTCCGTCTTGCCGCCGCTATGCTCTTTTGGTCTAATGACGAGCGATTTCTTTTTTCTTCTCTTCGCATTGTATATTTACCGTGGCTGATGTGTCATTTTGTATGAACTTGAATAACGGGTGCTTATGATCTTTTTTCTCTCTCTCTCTCTCTCTCTCTCTCTCTCTCTATCTCTCTCTATCTCTCTCTATCTATCTCTCTCTCTCTATCTTATACAAATTCCATAAAGTTCAAAGCATGCAAATAATTATGTGTATTTGATTAGTTGAATGTGTCAATATACATAAATACCCTCATATATTGTCAATTCATGTGAGCCTTTCAACTTATTAACATTACATTTTTTTTTTTGTTGATTTTAATTTTGAAAACATTTTTCACGTTTTTCAATTTTTTTTTTTTTACGCGCGCTTGTCCAATGAATGGATATTGTTCGAGAAAGAAAAAAAAAATTATAATAATATCACGTTGTACCATAGCCAAGCGTGATATTGTTTCGGCACCCTTCACGTTTGCATCTAATATAAATCACAAAGATCGATTTATTTCAGTTGAATAAATGAAGGGCTTCGAAATTCAAATGATAAAAAAAAAAAAATGATACATAACGATTGTTTCTAATTATTCTAGTAAGGTTTTTCACATATTGTTTGCAATCGAATCGAAACATTTGTTCCATCATAGTTGGACCAAAAAAAAAAACAACAACAACTAAATGTGAAACGAATCATTCGTTATGAATGTTATTGGTTTAAATCTATTCTTTTCTTGCCAAACTTGATTCTCTTTCAGGCTCATTTATTTAACGATTTCATTCAAAATTTATGGAAATTAGATTTGACTACAAATTCTTGTTCATATTTCTTAAATTGAATACATCAATAGAAACACAAAGATACATCGACCATTAACCATAGAAACAGAAAGAATGAAAAGAAAGAAAAAAAAAAACAAAAAAAAAACAATATTCAAGAAAAACATGGATCCATGAAATGTTAGAAAAGAACAAATGTGCATCGCATGCGAAGTGCATTGAAATGCGAATAGTAGCTGTTAGATTAAGAATTCTTTGTTTATTTTGTTATTATAAAATGTGTTTGCCTTTTGTTCCAAAATTAATTTATTATACGAAGGTTATAATTAACACGCAAAGTTGTTATGCTTTATCGCTTATGAAGAACGAAATGCATTCAGTCGGTTGGTCGATTTTGTGTTCCCCGCCTAAACCAATGGTTCTTAGTTTTGTTTTGTTCTTTACACGGCCAAATCAATTCATTCTTCTTGTATCAATCCGTTCAAAGAACTTTTATTAGTTCAATTCATGTAATTGTTTAGAATAGAACTGTTTGAAAAATTGCATTTTTTTTTACGGTTTTTATATACCGTATAGCGCACGATCCGTTTGTTGGTTTATTTATATTATTTCTTCATATGGAATTCTTTAACAAAATTCCATTCATGGCTATGGTAATTAGCAAACTGTATTTATCTGATGAGCGCAATTCGTAAAATACAATTTATATTTGATATTTTTCTTCTTCGTTGCAGTTAATTAAAATCGTTCTGCGTGAAATACAAAAATGTTTTTGTTTTTTTTTTTTTTTTTTTTGCTTTGCTATTAAATATTAAGTCCAAGAGTCGGTCGACAGAAATGGATATTTTTTTTTTTTATTCATTTTAAATTGCTTTTATATTTGGAATGACATTTTTTCTTAAAAATAGCAACGCAATATTTGTATTACGTGTGTAATCAACAGTTACAAATATAAAATCAATTTACATGGTTGCTGTTTCTTTTTCTCTCTTCTATCGCAGAAAACATACACTTTGATCACCATCGAAGCAGAAAGAATATCTGATTTGTTTGTTGTTGTTTTTTTTTTTAATTTTTTTTTTTCAATTTTTCGAGATCATAACATTTTTTTTTTCTCTCTCTCCATTTTTTTCTTCATTAGCCGTTTCAATCTTTTTCTCGACATTTATTGACATTATACAATTGGTCACCAATTCAATGAATGAAAGAAAAAAAAAAAATTCGTGTATTGAAATGGCAAAGGACGTTTTGGCTGGATTCTTGCATTTGTTCACATTGACAATGTGGATTTTTTTTTTCTTTTTCGTCTGGATTTTTTATTTTTTATTTTTTTTTTTTTTTTTGTCAGCGATTTATATGTAAATGAAACTAAAAAGCATAAAAAAAATTTAAACAAATGTGATGGTCGGTGAAATAAAGAGACACAGAGAAAAAAAAAATCCACTTTTCGCATACGAGTATGATCACGTCGTAACTTGACCGACAGCCATTGCATATCTGTTGAAAAACCGGATTTTCAGTATAAACATATAAATACAAATCAGTTTAGTAGGTTTTTTATGTGAAAAATGGAAGCTTTTCTACTAACTTATAGAAGAAAATGCAAAAAGAAAAAGAAGAAGAAGAAGTAAGTACAAAAAGAAAAATTGATTGTTTCTAATTGACAGAAAATCGGTCTTAATTGATTTTTTAACGGTGAATGAAAACATGCCAATGACTCCAGATCCATGCTTATTGGACCACACAATAGTAAAAAAAAAAGACCTTCTGATGCGCAAGAAACTATGACAAATCAAGTTTACCGCCGATTTTTTTTTTTCTTTTTCTCACTCTAAATCGAAAATTGGCGAAAAAATCGTATTCAATCAAATACCATTTTGGCATGCTGGTAGTTTTTTTGTTTCTTTCTTTTTTATTTAAAGTTTTTTTCTGTCTCTATTTCTCTAGCTTGCTCTCTAAATTTTTTGTTTGTCTTTTCATTGCTTTCTTCCGTATCATTTTGACATCGTTGTTGTTTTTATTGCAAAACACAGAGCATGTTATCGAATGATCGATCGATTGGTGAATTTCTTCAATATCAACATTGTTTTTTTTTTCTTTTTCTTTTTTTTAATTTTTTGCGGAACTTGTTTCCAATTTTCCACTACATTAGAGACGTCAATGCCAACAAAATCATAAATTGTATCAGAAAATTGAAAAAAAAAAAAAAAAGTATTGAATTTGATTTGGTTTACCGCAACATTTTTCAGAGCGAAGAGAAAAACAACATCAAAATGACTTTCTGGTTACTTGGAATGAATTTGCAGATTTTGTCTTTAACTATTGACCGACTAATGACAGAGAAAATCAAATGTGTAAATTAAGCATGCAATTTTAGATATGTAATTTGTAATTAATATATAGACAGTGATCGAGAGAAACATGCTGTGACGAGACTGGGCACGCACACACACACACATCATACACACAGTTGGTCTTTGGCGCGAGCTCACACGCTCGTGCACTCGGGGGAAAACTACATTTTAGCTATTTTACATATGCTCGTTTGCTCACAATTGCTTACACTCGTAATTCCATTTTCATCATTCGATTTCATTTCGTTGTTGCTATCAAAACAGAGCAAGTAGCAGCAGGAGAAACGCTTAGAAATAAAATGTGAAACGAAGAAAAAAAAAAACTTCAGCACATAGGAAAAGAAAACTAGTTCAATTGGCGTTCGTTTATTATACAGATACATAAGTTGTTGTTTTTTTTTTTTTTTTTTTTTTTTGTCGACAGTCGTAGTCGCAAGCATTGAGATTTTTTTTTTTTCAGCACATTGCAGAAACTCGATTGCAGCGAAACTCGGCCTAATGTTGATACCATATAATTGTTTGTGTATCATTTTAAAACAAAAGACATTAGCCACACAATTTGCACGCGAACGCATTTTAATACGGTCACATTTTGTAATATTAACGTCACAATTTATGTAGTTGTTGTTGTTGTTGTTGTTGTTGTTGTTTTGTCTTTTTTGTCATTGTTGATGGTTGTTTCGTTTATTTTTTTTTCCTCATCTCTTCTCGTCTCTTAGTTGTTCACATTGAAGACAACAAAGATACGTACTATTACTTTTATATATATTTATCAACGAAATTATACGATATAACGCAATGAAAACGGTTTTGTTTTTCATTCACCCATTTTTAGTTCGCACGGAATCATCTAAATAAAATAAACTAAATGAAGTTATTTTTTTTTTTTTTTTTTTTTGGGAAGGAACCATTCGTACAAAAAATTTGTATATATAACAGAGCAAAGAAGATATTAAACAATGGAACATAAAAGCTGTATCGCACAAAAACAATGCAAAACACTTTTTCATTTCACATTTTTTTTCTTCTTCTTCTTTTTTTGATGAAATGAAAATGAAAATCAAGATTATTAAAACAACGGGCGGGAACAAAAAGAAAAATTGGCCAGCCAAATCAAAAAAAGAAAAAAAAAAACCCCCGAGTGAATGAAATGTCTCATATAATAATTAGCAAAGCAGCGTGTGCGATTTCAGTGTTGAGAATTACATGACAATATGAAATGGAGACTAAAATAAAGTCAAGAGAGTCGAAAATTGAATTTGTTGATTTTCAACCGATAAAAAATTTATCTGAATTACCTTTTTGTCATAGGGGGCATATTCAGAGTTGTCTGTAGAATTGTAAAGACCTCGATCTGATTTGGGTGTGCAAACGCGCCCGCATCATGCCAAAAGTAATGATTTTTATCACTTGTTAAAATTACATTTGACCAATAATAAATGGCTTAAAATGTAATAAGTATTATCTCATTGCGATTGAATAATCATAAAAAAATAAAAAAAATTGGAATGCCGTTGTGAATGACGGTCAGAGAACGAGAGGTACGAAATGAACAACAACAAAAATAAACTCCCTCAAAACGTGAATGTGAATCATGTAGATTGGAATGCAGCACTGTACACCGTGTATGTAAAATGTAAAAAGCGTATGTGTATTGACAATTGTGTATGGCGTCTTTGATTTTCTTACAATTAATTCCACATCATTGTAATTGCCAATAGACAGTAATTGCCAATTTGATGAAATAATTGAAAAAAAATGAAATTGACACCTTTCGAAAATGATATGCGCATCGAGAACGAATTATCAACGTTTGTCGAATGAATATTTCATGCTTTCACCATCAAAATCACACCGAAACATAATTTTTTTTTTCTTTTTTTCTTTCTTTTTTTTATAAATTCAAAAGCAAAAATATCATATATGTCGATTTCCCTTTATATTCAATAGAAATCAATTTCCGATCGATCACCATAGATCTTCGACCTGGCAATCATGTGTGCAAATCAAATGCGCACAACGCGCGCGCAATCAGCGAAAAGGGAAAAAAAACTTTCATTTTTTAGAAAAAAAAAAGAAAAAATCGAATAGAAACGAACAAAAGCAAAAAAAAAATTCCAATGGCAAATCTTCTCAGCGGGGCCGACCAACCGGCCGAGTATAGTTTAGGTTTGTTTCGCACGAAACGAGACCGAATTTATGCTAATCATATGTGGGGCGTACGCGCACCGTACCGCACCAAAACGAAACCAAATAATAATAGATTCCATTCATTTGGACTTTAGATTTCTGATGATGATAATGATGATGATGATTTTTTTTTTTTGTTTTTCCTTCGTTAAATTGGACAAATGGTGCACAGTGATGATTCTCTTTCAATCAATACAATAATGTTTGGCATCATCCTGACTATTATCACTGACAACTAAAACAAGTTTCGATTCGGCCAATATTGTAATGAATACATTTTTGTGCTTTTTTTTTTTTTGTATCGCTGTTTTGTCGTCATTTGAGCGATGCAAAACAGAAGTGTAGCATTTACATGTATGTGAGCACAACTGTTTACGCATGTGTATGTGTTTAAACCTGAGCAACAACATTGTTCGCGATCATGTTTTATGGCCAATGCTGTTGGCAACAGTTTGTATACAAACAAATGGATCGGCCGAGAGAAAAAGAGGCAAAAAAAAAGAAAAAAAAAGAAGCAAAACAAAAAAGTCGCAAACAAATTTTTAGAGGTAACCAGTAGACCTTGAGAAAAGTAGCAAAGGAAAGTATTTCTGATCGAATACTAGATACACATATGAATATTATTGGATGTTTGTCTTTATATTACTGTGTGTCTGTCTTTGGCTCCCTCTTTCTCAAAAATTCTCATTGTCTTTGCTTCTGTTTCTGTTGTTTGCATGTTGATCTCACTTCAATATATAGGCTTTTCGGCCCTTTGTTGCTGTTTTTTTTTTTTTTTTTTTTTCATTTTCAATAGAGCAATTCAATGTATGTGCGCGCGTACGCGTATACATCTGCATAAACTAGCAGTCGAATTTATTTAAATGCATTTTTAGTGTTTACTCATGAATTTTTTGTTTCTAGAACGCCCACTACACTCATAGACTTGAAAATTGTTTGTCAAATGCAAGCAGCAGCATGACTACAAAACAAGTCAAGAGTCGATTTTAAAGTCAACGTATTACTGTATATTTTAACAAGAGCACAATAAACCTTTTCTTATTTCAAAACGATAGAGTCATGGTGCGAACATGTACGAGCGAACAAATTAAAGAAATAACAATAATAATAATAATGGAAGAAGTAAGAAAAAAAGATACGCCAAAATGTATTATTCAATACTATACATCTGCATATTGTAAACATTGACACCTACACGCATATCAATCTCTTTGAAGCCAAAGAGCTTTGACTTCATTGCTCATATTTCTCGTCGGTTGTTATTGCTGTTGGTGTGCGCAAAATTCTTTTAATCACATTCCTTACAGGCATACATTTTACAAAATGCGCATTTTTTTTCCTTCTCTTTCTCTCTCTCGCACTCTCTCACACTCTGTGTTCTCTGCTCTCTCTCTCTCTCTCTCTCTCTCCCCTTCTTTGCTCTCTGCTGCCTGCAATGATTTCAATTCGTTTCGGGTTTACGATTGAAATGCCTTTGTACTGCAAATAGTCATTCAGCGCCTAATGCAAACCAATCCGGAATGTGCAACCAGAAAAGTATGCAGCGAATAACATGCGATTGAGGCAAGCGCGAGTGAGAACCGAAATTTTCAATTACGTTGTCTACTTATTCGATCTACTTACTTAATTCATGAGCTTTGTTTTTAACATTGCACATTTTTAAATAAATTTTTTTTTTTTTTCATTGCTTTTCATTTTATGCTAAATCGAAATTCCGATCGCTTGCGCTCTTTGATCTTAAATTATTGTTTTCTTGACTGAATAAAAGAAAAAAAAAAGAAAAAACGAAACATATTTGAAAAATAGCAATTGTAGATTGTTTTTTTTTTTTTTTTTTTTTTTTTGAAGCAAATCCAGTCAAAAGTCTAGATAAATGGTATTTATTTCATTCGGTAGCCAGCACGAGTGTGTACATCATATCTCCGAGATCCGACTACTTCGACAAACTGCAACGATCTAGGGGAATTTATCTATTCGCAAATAACCTCATTCGCTTATAATGGATTCAAAATTTTATTTATATGAATCATTCGCAAAATATTCGCATAAATTGTTAAAATTCGATTCAATATGGCAGCCTAATATTCTCATACAGAAGTATGAAGTTTTGCAAATGACTCATGATTTTTGCAAATAGCTTCATTTTTTGCGAATATTCTGCGAATATATTCGGCCGCCATTTGCAATTTTCTCCGCCATATGCGAATATATTTGCAAAAAAATTCGCAGATTATTTACATATTCGCATCTATTTGAATGACATCCAAACCCCTAGGCAACGATATCATCGATTGAAATGAGGGAAAACAATGACTTTTGACTATTTTGAAAGACTGTGTGAGCAAGAGCAAGAGCGCCAATGAGATGGCGACGTTGATACATTCAGGTATGGGAGAATAAGATAAGTTGATATAAATTATGTGGAAGCCATACCGTAAAATGAAAAAAAAAAAAAAAGAAAATCAAGTAAAAAAGAAAATCATAAATTGTCAATGAAAATTGCAAATGCAAATGTGATAAAGTATCGAAAAAATCTGGAGAAAGAAATTGGCGATGTTTTTTGGAATTTAAGCTTTTAAGCGGTTTCTTTAGATGATGATTTCAGATTGGTTTGCGCAGATAATACTCGTGTATATATTTGTTTTTTTTTTTCATCTTTAAGTTGAAATCGGTTACAACATCGATTCACAAAGGCGATTGCACCAAGTGCTTTTGATGCATTCATATGCTGTTGGTTTCTTCATTTCTTATTTTCTCTGTTTTGACTGACGCTATGTATTGTGTGTGTGTGTGTGTGTGTGTGTGTGCTTGCCGTATTTTTTTTTCTCAGAAATCCAACAATACCGTATACCTTTGATACGTTGAGAATTTCGCTGTTTTTATTCAATTTGTTCTTAAATAACGCACGCACCATTTTGAATAATGTAACTTTATGCGATATTTTATTTTAACTTATTAGTTTTTGTAAAATAAAAAAAAAAAAACAAAAAAAAAAAATAACGTTGATTATTTCGTAAATATTTTATTTAAAACAAAAAGAAAAATATGCGTATTTCATTATATCAATACGTAATGAGAGCTAAATTGTTGTATATGTTCATTTTCTAAGTACAAAATGGAAAGTGAATAGAAACACAACAAGTGGCAACAAAAAGAAATGAAAACAAACACAAAACACACAACAAAAACAACAAACAAAAAAAAAACACGCAATTTTATGTGTGAAATGCAGCATATTTTGCATAAGTTAGATTCAATTATAATAGAATAAAAATGTATCATTTAAATAGATAAATGCAATCTATTCATACATACCTTTCGTTTGTGGCTGTTGTGCACTGGCTATTTCCCAGTTCTTCAATACAATTAAGATAATTGAGAAAATTATTGTGTGCAATTTTGATTTTATCAGCATAGCCATCATCAAAATTTTTCCCAATTCGTTCGTTGATTTGTTTTTACGTTTGTCGTCGGCATACGCACAACTTATATTTTTCTATTTAATATTAATAATAATTGATGATATTTTTCTTTGTGAATTTTCATCAATTTCACACCGTCCAACAAATTTAAAATCACTATCAATAATGTCATTGAATTTTTTCCTTCGATCTTTGAATGAAAAGAATTTTTTCTTGGTTTTCTTTTTTATGAGCACTTTTTGTTGTTGTTGTTGTCGTAATCCAATTTTTTGATCATGCAAATAATTTTTTCTTAGCTACCTTTCATATTTGATACCCCACAATATGCTCTAGTTCTTAATCGACTGAAAAAACAAAATTATTCGTTTACAAAATCATGGGAAAAATGCAGAAAAAATAAAACAAACAAATGAAAACATTTCACAGAACTCATAAGTGTAAAAATAAATAGAAAAAAAAAAACTACTTAGAAATCGACAAATATGAAATGAATTTTGCATTCCAAAATTATTTTCAAAATACTTTGTATTTCATTTAGACAGGGAAATGTAGTGAGAGATAAAGAGACAGAGCGAGAGAGAGTGAGACTGAGAGAGAGAGAGAGAGAGAGAGAGAGAGAGAGAGAGAGAGAGCGAGAGAGAGCGAGACTGAGAGAGAGCGAGAGTGAGAGAGAGCGAGAGTGAGAGAGAGCGCGAGAGAGAGAGAGAGAGAGAAAAAAAATGTGTGAAAAAGTGAGAGAGTGTGAGAGATATGAAAATTAGGAAAATAGTGAATTGAGAAGAAAATACAAAAACCAATTAAATTGATAGAAAGAAAGAAAAATGTGAACAAAGTTGCTAGAATTAGATGGAGTGTGAATGAAGAAAAAAAAAACGAAACAATAGTTTCGATTTTTGTGAAATTCTTCTCAAAAACTGAATTTGAGAGCAGGAGAGAGAGAGAGAGAAAGAGAAAGAGAAAGAGAGAGAGAGAGAGAGAGAGAAACTGGGCCAGAATCGTTTTATTGGTCATCCCATTCAAATGGAAACTCTTATTTTCGAATATCATCGTTTGAAATTTGATTCGGCCATGCTTCAACTTTCGCTTGATTTCGCATGCAATCAAAAATGTATTATCGAAAACGATAAGAATGTGACTAATTTCATGTTCGCCTTTCATTAAAATCATTAAATATTGCAAACGAAAGGGTACTAAAATATAGAATGTTTTTGCATCGAATGTGTGTGTGTGTGTGTGTGTGATTTGTGCTTGATTGTATGTTTGTACATTAGCACGCTATCTAATTGCTGTGAAAATTGTAATTAAATGTATATTCGCTTTGTATCATTTAATGTACGTCAATAAAAGTGGTTTTAACGGTTTTTGTGAGTGAACGTGCGAGCGAATGAAGTTTTCAATTTGATTAGAAGTAAAATGATGTTTAGTTGAACCAAAAAAAAAAAAAAAACAAATCTGAAGAAATACACTAATAATAACTCAATCATATGGTAATCTTATTTAAAAATGTGTAGCACCATCAATACAATTTAGCACACGACAGAAATAGAGAATTGTATCTAGCAACAATGGAGTCTAGCTCATATTATTTCTTCACTAAATGCTGACATTGTGTGTGTGTTTTGTCTTTTGCATGGTGTCTGATAATTTCGGTTGCTTGTAATAAACCGACGAGTTTTAGATTAACCGCGACGAGAATGTGGGAACAAGCATTGAGTTAAAACGGCGGCATTAAACGATTGACATTTAAGCGAATATTTTATGGTCTATAACATGCTTGCACACACCTTTAACTATTTCTATGTCAGAGTTTATTTATGCAAAACATGCATGAATGAAAATATACTTTTTGAGTGACCTGTGTTTGTTAAATGTCGAATAAGTTGTTGTTGGTTTTGTTTTCGTTTCTTTTTTTTTTTTTTTTTTTTTTTTGGTTGCAAGCGCTACAGCTTATTCCACATTAGCTCAAACATCAAATAGCTGTAACTACGATTGAAAATGGAACAGACGAAATAAAAGCAAAAAAGAAAAAAAAATCATCCGAAATTACGTGCTGATCGACCACTCACTCATCATACCAACTGTATGATAGTTGCCGATCTTTGATTTTAAATATTATTTTCCATCTTTTTCTTTCTCGTTCACATTTCTCATCAAATATTTGTTATAACTTTTGTGAAATACCATTTCATATGATATGAAAGACCAAAGTAACAATGTCTCAATGAATTAAAACCAATAAAATCCAAACTATGAGCACAAATTAACTTGACAAAGATTTTTCTATACACATGCGCAATGCTATATACTTAGCATTAAGTACCGACCGAATAATGACAGTGAGAGAGAGAGAGAGATAGAGAGGAATAAAAAAGAAAAGACTTTAATGAGTGAATGAACGAAGTACCCGCCAATAATTTTGTCTCAAAGCATTGCCACGATTTATTTCATGTATGCGCTAAAAGTGTCAATCAGTCTGAGGCAAAAATCGCATGGTCAAGTAAATGCAAATTAATGATTTTCTTGCACCGTTTTTTTTTTTCTTCTTTCTATTTACATTTTGACCATTTTGACCATTTTGATGCAATTTACTTGCTGTCAATCAATATTTTGTGCAGATTGTAATGGCATTTGTCTTGTGCACGAGCACCAAATGACAAAAAACAAACAAAATCACATGAATTCAAACAAAATAAGTGAGAAGAAACATAAAACAAGAGCAACAGGCAGCCAGTCAGGCAGGCACGGCAGACAAGCAAGCAAACAAATTAAAGCAAATGTCTAAGTAAATTTATAGCACATCGAATTGATTTCATTTGGACTTCTTTTTTCTCTGCTGTTGTAATTATTTTTTGGTTTGGTTTTTGTGTTTTGCTTTTCTTTAGACGCGTGCAAACATTTATTGTTACGTTAATAGATGATTGTTTTAGTTGTTACTGTTGTTGGATTTGTGTGTTTTTTTTTTCTTTTCTTTCACTATTTTGTTCGTTAGCTGTTAATGCTGTTGTTTTTATTTCATTTTCAAAATATATTCATTACATTTTAATTTTCTAATGTGTCGAAATGCTACATGTATCTACTTTTTCTTGCATTGGCAAACAAAATGATCTATTATTCGCCGATTGATAAGCGAATATAGTACTTTCGTACCGAATTTAAAATACGGATCACGCATCGGCTATGCTTCTTGTTTTATTTTTGTTTTTTCTCTTTATCTATGTAACACACATTTTCTTTTTCTTTCATTTTGTGTTGTGGTGCTTGTTTTTGCTGTTACTGTTTTCTGTTTTTGTTTTAGTTTCATTTATTTTTATTTAAATTGTGTTACGCTCTTTATTCTTTCTTTCTCTCTCTCTAATTCTATTTGATTGCAGTGCTTGAAAAAGAAATCGAAACGACATTTTTGAATGCAAGTTCAAGAAGTAGCCGCAATTCAGAAGCGGATCTTGTTGTTTTTGTATTTTTCTCTCTCTCTATCTTGGTATTTTTTTGTTTTTTTTTTTTTCATTCGAGGCAAATTAGCGGTTTGGTGAACTCATCACAATTTCGTTCAATGCCAATGGCCGTACAAATCTAATCCCACGTCTGGTAATAATACGCACAATAAAGAACTGATTCACTGCAAATGATCGCATACACACAGACACACACACACACACATCATTTTAACCAAATGGAAATTCCAATTTGTTCGAAATTCCCAAATTAATGATTCTGAGGCCTGAAATAAATTTCAATTTTAATTGAAATTATCAATGGATCTCTCTCTCAATCTCTCTACGATTCGATACGATGCACAAAATTTAACCAATTTATTTTTCGTTTTGGCAATAAAAATAAAAAAAAAAAAAAAAAGTATATGCAATTTTTGGTCGTGGAAATTTCAATATTACTACGCATGTAATCATTGTGTAATCATACTCGAACTTGATAGGTTTATTTCATTCCTTTCTTTTGATTTGCCTTTACTTTAAAAACAAAAGCACACTATTTATTAACGCACTTCGTTGACCATTTGGTGTTCATTTCATGTTCAAGTGATTTTTTCTTTCTTTCTTTCTTTAGTTCATTTGGTTTCTTTCAATTTTTGGTTATGAACTCACTCACGAAATGTTTTATGATTTTTGTTTTTTTGTTTTTGTTTTTTTTTTTTTTCGTTTTTATTTTTGTTCGTTTTTGATAAATCGATCAGTTTGGCTTATTTTTGGCATTTCATATTTTATATAATCCATTGAATTTCGTCAATGTAACGCATGTAATGCGCTTTTGATTTGCACGGTATTTATATTAGATCGGTGATATATTGGTTGTCCCAGTTTATTATTTGCAATAAGAAGAAATGAAATATTTTCAACTCTTTGTTTTGTATTGCATTCATTCAATAAATTTGAAATCTATTGAAGATTTTTTCGAAAATTTGTTTATTTATTTTTTTTTTTCTCAAAAACACTTGTTGAAACTTGCTTTAAAATTGATCACTGAAACACACACACACACAATGCTGATGTTGCTGTTTGTTAATAATTCTACGAAAGGATTAATTCTGTTATTGGCAGGTAAAAGCCAACGGTGACAAAACCACGTATAGAAATGAATGTAAATAATAAATCGTTATTTGTTGATCGACGAAAAGACCGATGTGAATAAATATATCGTGCTTCCATATACTTACATTCGGTGTTGCCGTCACAAGTGAAACTAAAATTGTTGATTTTTACCAATTCGCGCGAATGCTGTATGAATTTGAAGACAACACAAGACAGTGCACAACAGCAACAGCAGCAGCAGCAACAGTATCAATACCATTGTTTTTTGTTTTTTATTTTCTTTTTTAATGTGTGTGCGTGCATATGTATCTGTGTGCGCGGTGCGCTTTGGATCAAGTTTTGCGCACGCACATGTGTTGGTTAGCCGCGATTAAGTGTTGCGTTTACTACTTCTTCATTTCTATTTCTTTCGTTAACTATTTTATTCAATTGATAATGTGGTGTGTGGAAACGGATCAGTACAATCGAATTCCAAGTAAGAACCAGCGAAACTGACATAAACTACGAAATGAATGTAAAACAAAAAATGAAACGAAAGAAATACTAAGCCACATAACCAACACAAATAATGTGTTAATATTCATACTTCATATGCCACTTACAAACGAATGCGCCTTTCTCTTACCTTCGTTGATCACGCATATTATTGTCGGTTGGGTTGTGAGTGAGAAAGAGAGAATCTAATCGATGGTGTTTGACAAACATTATACTCACACAGATTCAAAAGTTGCATATTTAAATCGCTCAAAACACTCTTGCCTTAACTCTCTGTCGTAACATACACAGTTCACTCACATTCTTAAATCGAGTAATTTGTTTTTCTTTCATTTTCAAAAAAAAAAAAATGAAACAGAATTGGTGCTGTTGGTGCACACCTTGAAACAGTTACATTTTTTTGTCTCCTTCTTTGCTCCATTTATTTTTTTTTTTTCAAGTGTTTATTACTTGCGAATGGAAAAATTATAAAGAATGAACACAAAAATTGTCCCTTGAATTCGCTTTATTAAAAAATAATTGACAAAATCAAAAAAACAAAAAAAAAAAAAAAAAAAAAAAAAATAGATGATCTACTCATTACAAATTACATACTATTCAGTTGAATTGCAAGTTGATGGGGAAAGTGCATTTGAGTCTAGCACTCACTCTCTTCTTCTCGTCATTTATTTCGTATTTTTTTTGTTTTTTTTTACTTTTGTTTTTACATTATTATAATTGATCATTTCAAACTCAATCGACTTCATTTAAATTCATTCATTTATCCCCTTGATAATCTTTTTCATTTAACTTAAATATAATTTTTTGTTTTTTTTTTTTCTTATCTATCTTTAAATCGATAATAATTTTTTTCTCGTTTTTTTTTTTTTATTATTTCTATTTGAATAAGTGATTTGATTTTCTATGATAATCTTTGTTAGTAATGTGTCATTTGTTTAAACTCTCTTTGAACAATAAAATCTATATTAGAATAAATTATAATTATACAAAAGAGAAAGGAGAATTGTTGGATTTGTTGGATTAGTTACGTCTTTGTGAATTTTACTTTGTAAAAAGGATATTAATTGTTATGAATTGTTTTTTTTTGTTCTGATGATTATTATTATTTTAATTCGAAAAAAAAAAAAGAAAATCTCATCCAAATCTCAATTACATAAATCAATCCGATTTCGGATCAGCGGTGGAAATTCAATTGAATTTATTCATTTGTTTCTTATCTAATTTATGGTCTTTACCATTTCGTTAATATGCTAAATAATTTTCGAACAAAATTTAATTAAAAGAAGAAAAAGAAAATATGGTTGTTTGAATTAAGACAATTTGATGCATTGTATTGTACCCTAAATCTATTACAAATTTTGTACTTTTACAATCGATCGAAGCTATTCAATTCGAATATCAGTCTAAAAACCATTTCGTTTTTTTTTTTTTTTCTTTCACTTTTGGCTCAATTTACTATTTTTGTATTCAAAACATATCTCAAAAATTAAAATTTTTTGATAAAAAAAAAAAATAATTTGAATTTCGTGTGTTTTTTTTGTCTTAAAAAAAAAAAAAAATTTCCGTTCAGAATCTGAACAAAATTACCCAATTATAATTGTATTTTTACATGTTTAGTGTTAAAATATTCACAGGGTATTTATTACACGATATCGAGATTATTTTTTTTTTTCTTTTTTTATTTTGTTTATTTTTTTCTTCACTAAGATGCTGTGAATATAAACACAATTGATATAAAACAGAAAAAATTAATGGAAAAATCATCTTAATATGGTTTTTTGTAAATAAAAAAAAAAATTGTCGGTTTTACTAAAAAAGAGTTTGTGACAGTAAATATATTTACCGTTTTGTAAAATTATTTGCCAATGCATTTGTATTTGTTGTTGTGTTTATGTGTATGAAGTCTTGATGAATGAATGAATGATTTAATATAGGATTTATTTGGGCAATTGCATTTTTTTTTTTTTTTTTTTTTTTACTTTTTTACTATCTAATAAACACGGGGAATAAATGATTTTGGTACTTGATTCTTGTACCGTGCCCAGGCTGAATTATAGTATTGTGACATACGAGTATCAATACGATATGCTCGATGAACAAACAATACAATTGTATACAAAACAGCGATGAGTGGTGACCAGGCAAATCGGAAATAAAGCAATGGCAACAATGAAATTGATGCAATTATTTCGCCCAAGAAATTCGGATGACGAATCAATGACCAATATTTTTCGATCAAAAGTCGATGCCCTTGGAATGTTGGCAATGTTTTTAGATCTAGAAAAAAAAAAAAAAAATGAAAAGAAAACAAAAAATGTTTTTAGATTTAAATTGAAGAAAAATTCAATGAGTAAAATGACAAAAAACAAATAAACAAACAATTCAAACGATTTCATTTAATGATGAATCAAATTTGAAATGAAACAAAAAAAAAACTGTCAATGATAATGAAAACAAAAACAAAAAACAAAAAAAAATCATTGCAAAAGGAATGAATTTGATTAAACACTTACTTGATGATCGAGCACTTGATGGATAAACACGGTAATGATATTTTAATTCATTGGCAAGTCGTTTTAAAATTAATCCGCTTAGAAAAACAACACTAATCAATGCCAATAGCCAGTTTGGAACGCCAATAATTTTATGTTGTAGGGCAAATTTAGCAAACAATGATGTCCAAACGGGATATGAAGCATATTGAAGTAGCAATTGAGCGCCAAAACCTTCATTTTGTAATTCAAATGAACTGATCAAATGATATTCAAAGATGAGCGAATCAAGAATATATGTGATAATTAATAGAGAAACAGTTGCAGAAACCGGTTCAAATTTGATACTTTGAATAAATTGATTAATAATTTCGGTGTTGGTAAGTGGTGCTTCAACAGATTGAACTGGTACAAATTTAATATTTCGTGATAGGAAAATCAAATTGAAAATTAAAGCTGAGATCAATGCAATACGACGATGAACCAATTTAGCATCAATAATATTCAACCAACGTGGATTTATTTCACGGCCAATAAATAAATCGCTAACCAATCGGCCAGATTTTGCAAATGGATTCCATGCGGTGACTGGAACATATTTTGAACGAACAAAGCTCCAAATTGAAATGATAAATGCATAAACAAAACCAACGAAACAGAATTGTTGATAATTACGATAAAGCAATGCAAAGATTGGATACTTGAAATAGTATTCACCAACAGATAAGCCTGCAATAATAGCAATTGCAGTGGCAAATCCGTTAAAATAGCGCAATGATTCTTTGCCCGATGATGATGATTGTGCCAATTGACGTTTAATGCCAAGATATGGAATCAATGAAAATATGCACAAAATCCATGTAAATGCCAAGTAAATATAGCCACTTTCAAGTGTAAAATAACTTGATAGAAGTTTCAATTTTTCCGGTTTTGTCCCTTTAAGGCTGCATTCAGGTCGACTGCACACATACTAATGAAACGGTAAGAAAATAAATTAGAAAAAAGAAAAAAAAAATTTAAAAATTATTCAATTCGCGCCCTTTTATTTATTGTTTAGTACAACTATCCAAATTAGGTTAAAACCCATTGAAGCGTAAAACTACATTCACATTAGATGTATTTACCTGTGTAAAGAAGCATAAAATCGGAAGTAAAACGATTAAAATTGATGCTCCAATGCTGCCACCAAAATCGCTAGCTGCATCATCAATAAGACCTTGCTCGCGACGATATAAATTTTGCGTTTTGCTTCGGCTACGTGTAATTCGGCCACCATAAATGGGATCTTCATTCTTTTCCGATGTATCCGATTGGCTCCATTCTTCATCAATTAAACTACGGCTTATTGAACGGCTATAACTACGTTTTGCGCTTAAATCCGATGGCGTTGGATTATCAGCCCGTTTATTATCATTTAAATATTTTGCCGTTAAACTGGCCACTTCATCATCACCTTCGCTTGATATATTTGCAACTTTGGTGTTTGTTGGTGTTTTACGTTGTTGTTCTCTTGTTATTAATTTTTGTATACCATCTTTATCCATTTTTAATGGTGATACACGGATGCTTACTTTGTTCATTACTTCAGATTTTGAATCATCCGTTTCCGATGCCGTATCATTATCTGTTAATTTATTTCGGCCACTTCGGCGCTGTGATGCCGATGATTTTGTACGTGCTGGTGATGCATTACGTGCCGGTGATTGATTTCTTGATGAACGTCTTGATGGTGATTTACTTGATGCACGTGTTGCTCTTGTATTTTCAACAATAGCCGTTGCTGTTCCTCTCTTACGTCGATCCATATTTTAATTCACTTGGTCGTTCCAATGAAAAAAAAAATCTAACGAAAAATTCAAAAAATGAAAAAAAAAAAAAAAATAAAATCAATTTTTAGATGAAAACGCCACTAATTTTTTTTTTTCTTCTTTGCTCCAATTTAAATAAAACGGTACATTTAACATGAACTACATTGAATATTATTAGTTAACTGTACAAATGCATATAAACCGTTTATTTAAATGATAAATCTTAAACGAGTTTTTGACACATGATTGCCCAAATATGAACCAATCAAAATTTCCAACAATTGACGGCGTGTAACCTTAATTACTGGTTTAGAACTCGTCATTAGTTCAATAACACTTAATCATTATGTTTGATTTTTAAATCAACCAGAAATTACATTTTTTTTTCTTTTTTCAAATCGTTTTCCAAATATTTTATCAAAAAATACAAAAAAAAAAAAGAAAAACAACCGGAGAAAAAAACAATTTTGAGTTATCAATAAAAGAGAGAGAGAGAGAAAGAGAAAAAAAAATCTTGTTTCTTATGGAAACCAATTTGAAATAAGGTTAAAAATGAAGTCGAAAACAAAAACATTCACACACACACTGTCACACGTCAATTACCTTCTTTATATGACTGACGCGTCCGTTTTTAGCGGTGAAAATTACCGAATAAGAATTTTTCCGTTGTAACTTTGCCAAAAACTTAATACTTCAATTAAAAATGGTTATTCACATCAACGGGCCAACTAATCTTCACTTTTTTATGCCAATTTCTATTTTTAGTATAATAATTAACTTCACCGCTGAAATTATTTTCGACAAAAAACACAAAATTTGTAGTACGGCTTATATGCATACGACGCGACACAACAACATTCCAAATGCTAAGTGAAATTATGAGAGAAAAAAAAAAACTGTTGATATCTAGTACCAACGTAATGGACGCAAAAAATGCAAGTTATCGCATGGACCGATAGGCGGCACTCATGAATATGCTATGTGGCAACCCATTTTGTTGTTTTGCTTGGCTTTGCTTTTTTTTTTGAATTTCAAATAAAAATAACGGACTTTTTTTTTTATTCTTCATTATCTACAATCATTTAATTAATCACAAATAATTTTATTAAAATTTACAAACACATATGCATTTTAATTACATTGTAAATGAAAAAAAAAAAATGGATTTCAAATTCAAAGACAAAATTAATGTGAAATTTCAAATGATTTTATTTCGTTCACAGTTTTTGCTCGATTAACATAATCAATTTGTTTTTTTTTTTTTATGTTCAACATTGGTGAATTGAACATCAAATATAAAAATGAGCAAAGTGAAATATTGCTTCTTTTTCTTTTAAAATGCATTTGGTTGTTGAAAATTCATGGAATTTTGAACAGATGGCGGCACCATATATGGCTGTGATTGCGGTGGCTGTGGCATCAGTTGTGACGATGTTGGCGGTGGCGGCTGAGACTGAGGCTGTGGCTGAGGTGCTTGTGTCGGTAAATCTGGTAAAAATCCCATTTTCTGCAATGCAAATTTGGCCGCTGATGCTTTTGCCTCTTTTTTATTCAAGCTTGTTATATTTGGTTGATATACTTGACCATTTATTGATACCTAGAAAAATGAAAAGATTTTTTTTTTTGTTTGGAAATAATTCGAATTTAAGGAAATTAATCTGAACGAAATAGTGAAATTAAACAATTTAAATTCAAAATAAAAATAAAAAAAAAAAGAAAAACGAAAAATTATAAAATGAAAACTGATGATGTTTGAAAAAAAAAACGTGAATAAATTCAAATGCATGGAAAAATTCAATAGAAATGACATACGCTGTATAGAAATTGTCGTTGATGCGATGGTCCTTCCTGCATGACAAGTTCATAAAGTGGAGCACCAAATTTACGTTTAGCACTAAGTTCACCGAGCAACGAAACAGGATGTTTGCTTTCAAAATTTTGTTTGGCCATTTGCAATGTTGTTGCTTTGGCTTTTTTGGCGTTAATTTGTGCTCGTTGGCGTTGAGCTTGTGGATTCTGCAATGAGACAACGTAAAAAGTTTAATATTTACGTAATTTTCATTTAACAAGATCGGTGCAACTAATTGCGAAAGAAAACAAATAAAAACCTCTTCTTCAGCGACTAATCCTTTTTTATCTAATTTCACTTCAAGTAACAATGGTTGTAATGAACCATTTTTCTCTTTGCCCAGGCCTTCACCTGGTTTCCATCCCATTTTCTGTAGTAAATGCATACCCATTCCACCGGATACGGGAGTCGTTGAAATTAACTGATCCTGTATTTATTCAACACAACAAGGAGCGAGGAAAAGGGAGATAAAGAGAGAGAAAGAGAAAACAATAAAAAAATAAGTGATATTTAATGTTCAAATTCCCTTCTGTGTGATTATCATTGTCTAAATTTTTTTTTTTCACGTTGTTCTATCTTTGTTTCATTTGAAAATTATTTGTAAAATGTGTGCTTATTGATTAACCACTTATACTTACTGCCCCTTCCATTGTATTTGCGATTTAAATAATGTTTTATTCAAGCGGATGTTCAAGCACATAACAATTGTGTGTAAAATTGTTTCATAAATCTGTTTTGAAGAGTCAATGAATGATTTTTGAGACAAATCGATGAAATAACCATGAATCACGAATAAAGCTGCAGTTGGCGTAATTATTAAAACTTTCGATTAGAAAGAATCTTTTTTTCACATTTATTACGCTCAATTGGAGTTTTATTATCGTAGCATTTCATCAATTTTCCCAAAATCATTTGAAACTCATGGTTTTTTTTTTTTTTCATTTTTGTTAAGTCAAATGTGTAAGCATTTCGTCGAACTTTTTTTTCGAAATGTTACTTTTGAAAAAAAAAAAAAAAAAAAAAAAAATTTCTAAATTTTTTTTTCCGAATTATTTAACAGAAGATGAATAGCCATGAATGCAAATTCATTATTTGACATTCATTGTTATTCATCCAATATAAAAAAAAATTGTTGTTTTTACTTTGTAAACATTTTTACAGTTCATCCACATGCAATGAACATGGGCATGAATTGAAAAAATGCACACCAACTGATAGGAGCATAATCTTCTGCAGTGCTGAAAATGGTCACAAAGATTGATTCAGTTTCATCAATTGAACGATTCATTTTATACAAACGGATCGCACCGTATATTTTGTAGAAAAGGAATCGTTCAACGATTTAATTTTTCTTATTAATCAATCACCGTATATGTATTTGCATCATTCAAATGAAACCAATTTGATGAAAAATTCGAAATTTAAATCGATTTTATCAACATAATTGGTTCCATTTGTATATTACTACTTCATTGAATGAAAGCGAAAGAGAGAGAGAGAGAGAGAAAAAGGAAAAAAAAATAAATGTATGAAAACAAATCAACTAACTCTTTTGGCCCATGCTTGAAAGCCAGAGGCAAGTTCTTTCGTTGAAAGAATTGATGCACCAGTGCTACCGGTGAATTGACCAGGAACAAATTTAGAACTTGCCCATGCGGACATCTGCAAAGTGAATAAAAAATAAAATCATTTTAAAAAAATACAAAAAAAAAAAAAAAAAAAAAAAATTAAATGTGATTAAAACTTGATTAAACTGAATCTTACATCCTTTTGTGTTCGATACATTAATTTAATTGCTTCTGAGTCCAATGGATTCTCTTGTAATTTACGCATTGCATTCAATCGTTTTGTAATAATTGATGTAACATCCAAATCCTTTCCAGAGGTTTGATCAGCAAAAATATTGTCGTTTAATGTCTGATCGATGGGCGCTGAAACTACCACCGGTGGTTGTTGCGGTGGCAGTGACAGTGGTGGTGGCATTGGCTCAACATGTTTTGGCATTTCATAATTAACAATTGGCTCATGTGTTTGCGAAAACATATTATTTTGGTAACCATAATCTAACGATAAATGTTATAATTTAATTTTAATATTAATAATTTGAAAATTTGAAAATTTGAAGAATTTTTTTATGAAAATTACCCGCGGTTGGTAGTGGTGGATCATCGTCAATATTTTTTACTTGTGATGCTGTGACTTTTGATACAGTGGTAGACGTTGAAGTTGATTTTGTTGTTGTTGTTGTTGATATTTGAGCCGTTGATTGTTCAGTTTCTTTTTGTTTTGATGCTTTTGGCGGAACAACTGGAACCCATTCACTTTCATTTAAACGATGATGTTGACCAGATGATACCGGAAATTGCATGAGTATCGCTTTTGTTTGATCAGCCGTTTTTGGTGGAATTGCCGTTGCATTCTATTTTTTTTCGACATTTTTAAATTTCACAATAAAGTTTACATTTTATACAAAATTTTTAAATTTAATAATTCTCATCGATCAAATAAATCGCAAGCATTTTATTTTACCTTTATATTCATAACAATTGGACCACGATCTTTTATGACAAATGGATGATGAAATGGTTTTTCGAGATCAGCATCAATATCACTTTCTCCGGATATATTTGATAAATAACCATTTGCTTCACCTTTTGATAATTTTTTACAAAATTCAGTCAATTCATCGACCGATTTTCCTATTTTAATAGTAAAGAAATAGAGAAAGAGAGTAGAGAGAGAGAGAGAGAGAGAGAGAGTGAGAGAGAGAGAGAGAGAGAGAGAGAGTGAGAGAGAGAGAGAAAAACAATACGATTTTTAGTCTTGGACAAATTGTTAGAGAGAAATTTGGATATTTTTGGTGTGAAATTTTTTAAAAAGTAATAACAATAATGAATGTTTTAATTGTGTCCACAATACAAACCTCCATATCTCATTTTCGTTAATGCTCGTTCTTTAGCCTCTGGATCCATGTCATGTGTGCCCGGTAATGTGCCATTTTTTAACATTGAAATGGCATTTTTACGGGCGATTTCAAGTAAACGTTTCTTATCAATTCGATCTTCACTGCGTTCATGTCGATTACGTGACGATGACCTGGACCGTCTGAAGAGATTAAAATTTAAGGTTTTCGAAATAAACATTTTTTCAAAGTGAAATTTATGCTTTTACCTTCGATCATGATCATGTCGATAGAAATCACTTCGGCTTCGATGTCTTCGACGATCAATGTCTCTGCTCACATCTCGACGAAAGTCACCGTAGAAATCGTCTCGTTCTCTCTCCTTGGAAAACACAAAAAAGAAAAAAAAATGTTTCAAAGTTAATAACTAATTTGTCACTTTTTCCCTTTCTTTTTTTTGATGATGAATTTAAGGATTTTCTTAAACAATGAGATTTTTCACATTTCAGCCACTTACTCTGTATCGTTCCCGTTCACGTAGATATGTTTCCTCATCTGATAAAGATAAGCTTGATGATCGTGATCGTGACCGTGTTCGGGCTTTGCGATTATCTTTCTCATTTGATTTGGATCGCCGTGAGGAATGTTTTCGACGATCTCTATCTTTGCTACGTTCTTTTTCTTTTCCAACATTTCTGTCACGATCTCGGTCTCGTTCACGTTCACGTTCCTTTTCCCTTTGTTTTTCTTTCTCCTTTTGCTTTTCTCGTTCTTTTTCTTTTTCTTTTTCTTTTTCTTTTTGCTTAACATCAACTTCCTTTAATGTATCTTTATACACTTTGCTTTCGGCTAAATTTTTTATCACAATTTTTCGTTTACTACCTGATCCATCATTATCTTTACACACTGACACTTGAATGCTTAATGTTGGTGTTTTTTCTTTTTCAATTGTTTGTGATTTATTTGATTTTGTATCATCATTTAATTCACCATTTGAAATATTGTTTGCATCATTGTTTTTCTCTTTTTTAATAATTCGATCAATATGTTCAGTTTTAAATTCATGTTCTTTTGATTTTTTGTACCGTTTATGACTTTTAACATCTGTATCACTATCGTTGTTTGTGCGTTTTTTTGCTTTTTTTGCTTTATGTTTTTTTGATTTATCATCAATATCTGATGATTCACTATTATTTCGACTATGTTTTTTATGTTTTTTCAATTTTTTCTCTTTTTTTACTTTCTTTTTTTTATGCGATGTATGCAATTTTGTAGAAGTTTCATCATCATCAAGTGTTGGTGGTGCTGCATTGAATACCTTAAATAAATCGGCTAAAATTTCATTTGATGATTTTATTGGTTCGGCAACTGGTTTACGTTCGCCTAATAGATTATTTAATAAATCATCAGGTATTGCAGCGGCTGATGTTGAATTTATATTGGATGGCGATGGTGGTGGTGTGATTTTTTCACATTTTATTTTCACCGAACCTAGTAAATCACTTCCGTCGTTTGTTGTTAACATTTTAATTACCCAAAATAATTTTCAGAATTTTCTCTTTACCAAATTTTAACCATAGTTTTTGTTTTTTTTTTAATTACATTGAAATTTCTATTAAGAAATTATTCAAAACTTAATGTCTTGTTGCCTTTCTCAATTTTGTGATTAAAATGATAATCTTAATGAAACATGCTCATAATCTAAATTTTCTATTTGTTGGCTCTTTATACAAAAAGAAAGAAAAAAAAAATAAATACTGCAATTGTCAGCTGTCACAATACATGGTAAAATTCCACAGCGCCATCTTAGTGAAAAAATATAGGACAAAACATCGATTTTCATTTAAAATATTTTACTTTTTGTTTTTATTTTAGAATTTGCATTTCATTTAAACATTTTTTTTTTTTTGCATTCATTTTGTTTGTTTTTAAATATATATAAAGGTATTCTCTGGTATTTATTCTGGTTGATTTAATTATTCGATATTGTTAAAAAAAAAATAAATGTCGGATTTACTTCCTCCCCTTATCTAGTAATATTTATTGTTTCTGTTTTTTGTTTTTGTTTTTTTTTTTTTTTTTTTTTTTGTGTATTCTGGCATTTAAAACCACGATTTAATTCATACAAAAATGTGAATTAATTTTCTTCATCTTGATAGTTGCTGTGAAGAAATTTGATGGTTGGCTTTTAAAGATATGTTTATCGAATTTCATACATTATAACGTTAATTGATTCATTTGTGTGACAGTGTGCGATAGAAAAGAAAAATTGGTACGCTAAATAGTTAGCGGCCAAATCATGATTTTCGGCTACGTCTGAATAGGCTAGGTTTATTTTTTCGATTGTTGCCACCAGCATTTTGACGATTGTGACCAGATTTCTTTTTACCTCCTTTTTGACTACTCCCTTCACCGCCACTTTGACTATCTTCAGCGGTACTTTGACTCCCTTCACCGGCACTTTCACCGGCACTTTCACTATCTGCGGCAGCACTTTTACTCCCTTCACCGGTACTTTTACTTTTTTCACCGGTACTTTTGCTTCCTTCACCGGCACTTTTACTTCCTTCACCGGCACTTTTACACCCTTCGCCAGCACTTTTATTCCCTTCACCGGCACTTTTACTTCCTTCACCGGCACTTTTACACCCTTCGCCAGCACTTTTATTCCCTTCACCGGCACTTTTGCTTCCTTCACCGGCACTTTTGCTTCCTTCACCGGCACTTTTACTTCCTTCACCGGCACTCTTACTTCCTTCACCGGCACTTTTAGTCCCTTCACCGGCACTTTTACTTCCTTCTTCGGTACTTTTAGTCCCTTCACCGGCACTTTTACTTCCTTCTCCGGTACTTTTAGTCCCTTCACCGACACTTTTACTTCCTTCACCTCCTTTATCAGCATTTGGAATGCTATTATCAGGGCTTTGAATATCCAATATTGATGATGTATTTGATACATCAGCTTCATAATTAGGCACGTTTTCTTCGCGACGTTCAATTATATCACCAAATATTGGTTCCTATTTGATAAATATTAGTCAAATTAGTTGTTGTAGTTCAATAATGTAATTTATAATTTATACAAACCGATAAAGTGGACACATTTTCATCAGCGTCCAATGTATCTAAGAATTTTGTAAAAATATCAAAAATTTAAAAAGTTTTAATAACTGTTATTTTCAAACGGATTATATTAAATTGTTACCTTCATCAGAATCGATTGGTGCGCGAATTTCAAATTTTACCATATCGCTATTTTTTAGAATGGATTTTTCTGGTTTTTTTCCAATATTCGGTACTCCCAATGATAGTTTTGCAAGTTCTTCATCGGTCTGTGTTTCAACTGAAGTTCTTTGTTCTCTGTTTGTATTCATTTGATCATGGAATTGTGACATGGTCAACGATGCTCTAGATGCTTCATTTATGAAAAAAAAAACCGAAATTAATTTTCGTTAAAAAAAGAAAAAAACCAACTTAACATTAAGAATTATCCATTTCTCAATACTCTTACTATCGTCTTGATAAACTGCACGTTGCATATAATTGGATCCAATTCGATCCAATATATCAGTGATTGCCACATTATCTTCAGTATTTTCGTCTTTAGTTTCATTCATTGTATCTTCAGTGGTTTCATTCGTTTTATCCTCATTTGATTCATTTATTGGACAATTATTATCACAGTCATTATTTATAGGCTATTCAATATTGAAAAATTTAAGAAAATAAATTGAGATTTCATTACAATCCATTGACATTTTTCGTAAATTTCAATTTACAATTATTTAAATAAGAATTCTTACATCTTGATTTCCATCATTTGAACGATTTTCTTCTTCATCACAAACACTACCGGCAGTTGAACTGCATGGACTACTGAAGCACCGAAATGTTGTTTCCATTAAACTTTCAAAATTTTCCTGTGACAACTGGGAAAATAGAAGAAGAAATTTTAATTTGTTTTTTTTTTCTTTTTCCTTTTTTGTTTCTTCCATTGGAATAAATTTGTTGATTAATCAATCGACTATGATATAATTCTTACAATGTACGGTTGATCATCCTCATTAAAAGTAACAGTGGTTGGTTGTAATGCAAAGCTTATTCTACGCGAACCGTTTGGATCATAAGGAATACTATCATCTGGATCACATTCGCTAGCATTTGGATCAAATGATCGGCTTGATTTTTGTCCACATTGATCATCATCATCGACAAAATCTTCTTCATATTTAATTTGATTTTCCGTTATAATATCCCTTCGTAAATTTGTAATACGATCCGTTAAATATTCATATATTTTTCGTTTTTGATTTTTTATTGCACCATCTAATGAGCAGCCAGCAATTGATTTCATAACATTGCGCAATTGACTTTTGTAAAAAATTAATAATTCACTTTTGGATCGATTTTCATATGCATATTCAACATCAGCATAATCTTCGGGCGATTGATATTTTCGTGCTGCTAAATGTGCCGTTGGATTTTCAGGATCTGGAAAAATGTGTGAATAATTTTGTGGTGCATATGATGGTGGTGCATAAATTGTCTCATCATCTGATGATTCATTGTTGATTACTTCGTTTGATTTTTGTTGAAAATTTTGTTGAAAATGTTGTTGAAAATTTTGCTCAAAATTTTCACACAATTCACCGATGGCATTTCGTAAATTTTCACGTGTAACACGTTTATCAGCATACTCAATATAATTATCAATTGTGCAACTGTTTGATTGAAAATATTGATCAAGTTGATTCACATGTATTTGATAAAATTCAATTTTTTCATTATTGCTTAAATTCATAGCTTGCTTTTTTAAACATTTAAATTCCTTTGAGCCCATTGCATCGTCATCGTCATCGTCATCAGAATCCGAATCATTTCTACGCCTTTGGTCTTGTTTTGGTTTTGGGTCTGGTTTTGGTTTCGATTTCGGTTTTGGTTTTAAACCGCTTGGACCTGCTCCATCATCCCGATTTGACGGACCAGCTCCATCATTTCGATTTGATGGACCGGCTCCATCATTTCGATTTTGTTGTCTTGGTTGTGATGGCACATCATTATCTGGTTGAAGCCGAAATAATTGTTCTTCATTGATATCAAGACGTTCTAATTGTTCTAATTCCGTTTCCAATTCTTCCATTAATGTATATTTCTCAAATATTTCATCCATATCAATTGATTTGTCTTCTATTAAACGCATTCTTTCGTCGGCTTCAGCTAATTTATGTGCGCGTTCATTTTTTTTATGTTGTTCGCGCCATTTTCTTTCAGTTTCTTCATCGTAGTCTTCCATAATTTCGTAAAGATCTCCATCTTCATTTAATCCACGGAATAATTGTTCTTTTATTGCCATTTCCTTACGATCACTAATGTAAATTTTTACAGAAACAAAATTACCATTTTTGCGCATTTTTTTTTCTTCTTCAGTTTCATTTATTTTTTTTTTTTTTTTTCTCTCACTGTTAAATATTTACCTATACATTTTTTGTTCAGCTTGGTAAGCTTCAAGACGTTCCTCTGCTGTTTTCAATCGCAAATCCAACACTTGTAATGCCTTGTCAGTGGAACATTTAACAAATACTCCTTGATTCATGGCTACAAGAATTTCATTTGTGTGATATAATTGTCCAGGCATATATGCCTTTGAACCGATTGGCAAGAGAATATCAATACGATATGATTTTTGAAATTCACGTAAATTTTCCGCGGCTTCTATATGCTCATTTTTATAGTGTTCCCATCGTTTTCGGTCACTTTCCGAAGCAATGAGTTTCTAAATAAAGAAAAAAACAAAGAGTAAGAAAAAAAATGAAGAAAATTCATTTTCACAATAAATAAATCTTTTTGATCTGTCGATAATAGTATGAGATAGACAGATAGCGCGAGAATAAAAAAATTGGAAAAAATAAAAAAATAAAAAATAAAATGAAACAGAAATAATCACCATGTCGATGGCTTGCATAAAAACATCCATTGTAATTGAATGTCGAAAATGCTAAATATATGAAAATGTTGATTGAAGCTGCTCCGTTTACAAATTATTCAAATTGATGCGAACACGTGAAATGCAGCGCGATAAAAGTCGATCGCAAAAACAGCATGAAACCAAATGATGTGATGAAAGTCACAGACGTACCGGACACACACAAAATTGCTGTTCTTCTTTTTTTTTCTCTCTTCTTTCTTGCTCTTTTTTTTTAATAGAAACTGAATACCTCAATATCGGCTGATAACCGACAAAACCGTATTTCGATTTGCCCTAATAATGTACCGTAATTGTTTTTTTTTTACTTTTGGTTGCGAATCACTTTCGTTTATTCCTTTGATATTTATGAATTTTGACACATTACACACTATGAAATCGAGAGAACGAAGAGGAAAAAAAATATATATTGAAAAATCAAATGAAAACAAGCTTATAAAACCGAATCAAACATTATTAACATTATTACATTGGAATGTGCAGTGCGGAACAGTAACAATAAGAATAAATGTGAAAAAGAAACACAACAGAATCACACATGTGAGAACACGAGGCTGTGTGAATGTGTATACGATAAAAATTTGCCGAGAGCAAGAAAGTGTGTGCTAACAAATATTGTAGGAAATGAAGAAATAAAAAAAAAAAAACTCTTTTTTTTCAGCAAAAGAATATAAAGTCATAATACAACAACATACACAACCGAGAGTATCATCGCTTTGACATTTCAGACCGTGTTGTATTCATATTTGTATGCGACGTAGTTGTTATTCGCACAAAGTTTTTTTTTTTTTCTTTTTTTTTCTCACAAGTTCCTATCAGAATTTGTACGATACAGATGAAACAACGTGAATATGTATAACCCGATACAAACAACGAGTCGTCATCGCCGATATACGTAAATAAAAACATTTACGAAATATATAAAAAAAAAGAAAAACCGATTTGAATTCAAACTCTAGCGGAAAATAATTGAAACATTTTGATTATTTTTGACATTTCTGAATCATTTAGACTCTTTCAATGTTTAAAACGAATGCATTTTAATAAAATTGATTACGTGAAATTTGTTTGCAATTTTTTCTTTTTCTTTAATGTTTTAAATTAAAATTAATTTCATTTACAATTGAATTGTGTTAAAATGTCTGGACATTATACGGGCTTTTCGAGCCCAAATCATCAGGGCAATTATCCAAATCAAATGGTGAATCAACAAATGCGAAATATGCCCGGTGTTATGGGACCAATGATGAATATGCAAACAATGCCTAATCAAATGGTTAATCCAATGATGGGACAACAATCAATGAATTACAATCAACAGGCAATGCCAAATGCAGGTAAATTATTCGATTTTTATTCGTAAAATATTTGAAATGAATAAATGGAATGAATAAAATTACAAATGATTCGTAGGAATGGCCGGTCACGTTGGTATGCAGGGTCCATCAATGCACATGCAACAACCACAAAATTCACCGGCACAAAACACATTTGTGAGTATAAAACATTCTTTTAAACATTCTTTCTTGAAGTGAATAATTCACTTAATTTTCTTATCAAGTGTACATTTTATTCGAAGTTTGAGTCTCGGGCTAATTAATTTGGAAATCAATTTCAATTCAAATTTTCCAAAAAAAAAAAAAAAAAATCGTTTGATAAAAACATTTTTTGATTATTTCTTACGAAATCTTATGCTTATTTTGGCATTTAGCAACAACATCATCTTCAACAACAAATGCAAATGATGAATCAACAACCACATCATCCAAATCAGCAACCGGTTTGTTTGAACTATTTTATAGAAAATGTCCGAAAAATGTGAAAAATAGTAATTATTTTCATTTGTAGATGATGACTGATGATCGTCCAACACCCGATCAACAACAATTCCATATGCCACCGCAACAGGTATTTTCCATGCAATGAAATTTCAAACTTTAAGCCGTAAAAAAGGGTCTTTTTGATGTTTTTCATTTACCACTCTTTTTTTTTTCAACTCTCTTTTGTAAACATTTTTTTCCTCAAATCAGCATCTTCAAACGATGACTCAAATAAATCAAAACCAAGGTCAAATGAATCCAAATCAAGTTCCAATGAATCAAAGTCCGGTTCAAATGCAATCAAAGATGCCACCACAAACGCCACCTCAACATCAACCGCAATCAAATATATCGGTACCACCATCAAATCAAAATTTACAAAGTAATCAAATGGTACCAATGAGTCAACAACAAAATCCACAGGTATAAACTACATTTGACGTCGATTGATTGGATTTCGAAATGATATTTCAAATTTTCTTCATAATTTTAACATTTTCAGCAAGCATTTCATTCAAAAACAATTTATGTTTGAATTTTTAGCAACTACAGCAACAACAGCAGCAGCAGCAGCAACAACAACAACAACAGCAACCGCAGCAACAACAACAGCAACAACAGCAGCCACAACAACCCCATCAACCCCAACAACAGCAGCAACAGCAGCAGCAACAACATCAAAATTTGAATGTAGTTTATTTATGTCGATATGGCCAGGAAACTGTTCAAGATATTGTAACACGATTTCAAGAGGTTTTTACAACATTAAAAACGGTTCAACCACCAATTGGTGCAAACAGTGAGCAATGATAAATCAAATCAAGCATGAAAAGAAAAAAAAACACATAAATCGAATTGTATGAATTTTTGTATTTTTAGCTCAAACCACAACTGATAAAAAAGTCACTGAACAATTTCGAACGATTCGACTGTTATTTCGTCGTTTACGCTTACTCTTTGATAAATGCAATGATACGAGCCAATTGGGTGAGCATTCTGAAGGTTTATAAAATCAATTTTATCATCTTTATTATTGAATTGGCCTTCAAATTTGGACAAAAACTAATTTTGATTTGTTTTTTTTTTTTTTTTTTTTTTCATTTCAATTTTGCTTTTGATTAGGTATAGAAAATACAAACATTGAAAGTTTATTACCATTCAAAGATGAACCAGACTCCAAACCAGATCCAATTAATTCAGAAGAATATAAGAAATTATTACAAGAGAATCGTGAGCTTACTGAAGCGGTTACATTAAAAAATAAGCAACTTCGCGAAATTATTGATCGTATTCGTATCATTATTTGGGAAATAAACACAATGTTAAGCATGAGAAGGTCATAAAATTGACGAGAACAGGCTTAGCAGAATTTGAAAATGAATTAAATAAATCGAAAAATAAGAAAAAAAAAGATGCATGTTTTCTTTGTAATTATTTATGATGAGCATAGGGTTTGGACCACATCCACACAGCACTTTGACCTCCCGCTTTCACAAATCCTATTGTTGAACAAGGCAAAGTAAATTGAATAATACATATTCACAAAGACTTTTCTTTTACACTTTGGATTAATTTTAATGACTCGTCCTTGTCTCATTTGTAAGAAAATGGTTGATGAAAAACCCTAACAGATTGATCGAATAATCAAATATCATGATAAATACAATGTAAAATGTAATAAATGAAATTAGTATCCGTCGTAAGATAGCTAGAAACAAAAAAATTGAATAAAAAATTCTGTGATTTTCTTTCATTACAAAATGTCACAAATGTAGTTTTATTTATACGTCCCCAGAGAAAAAAAAATATGCATATTTGTGGCGCTACGAATAAATAATAAAACTACAAATATTCGTATGTTTCACGAATTTTTTTTTTTTTTTTTTTTGAAAGACCCACAAATATTTGTAGTTTGTGCGCCACAAATATGCATATATTTTTTTTTCCTCAGTGTGTTAATTTTTGAAAAATAATTCGGCAATAATCATTACAATAAACGGAATCACCATAAATTGGCACATGATTCGATTGTATTAAAGTATTTGCTCGAATTTGAATTTGACAATCTCGATAATGTATTTGAAATGATGTACACAATCGACCACAATCACAAATTGGATTCTCTTCCAATGAATCAATCACAGTTGATGGCAAATCAAATGGACCATATTTTATGCTGAAAAATGGAATAAAATATTGAATTCACCACATGAACAAATATTATAATTTTTGTTTCTTTTTTTTTTTTTTTTTTTTTCTTCAATGAAATTCATTGAATTGTACTCACTTTTTCATCATAATAAGTTTAGCGGCAATTTGCCATAGCGAAGCTGGTTTTTCATGAATATTTTGATTTAATGATAATAATGGTTCCGAAATTGGTTCATATGAATGAAATGGTGGTGAAAACATTTCTAAACCAGATACATCAAATGTATCCAATGCAATGCGAGTGAATACTTTTGGAAGTGATTTAATTTGATTACCAGCTAAATTTAATATACGCAACGATTTTAAACGACGAATAGCAAATGGAATGCGTGTTATACGATTTTCCTCGAGTATTAATGTTAATAATCGTCGCAATTTCACCAATTTATACGGGAAGTAAGTAAGCTTGAAAGATAAATGAGAAAAAAAAATGAATCATTTTATAGTTTTTATCAATATGAATAAATGAAAATGATTAAGACTTACATTATTTTTACCCAAATTGATGATCTGTAATGATGATTTAATACGTGATTTATCTATCCAATTCCAATCGGTTGAATTCGATTTGTTAAGATGATTTTGTGATAAATTCAAATGTACAATTGGTAAATCACCCAATCCTTTCGGTAGATGCTCAATTTGATTATTGCTTAAATTCAAAATTTGTAAATTGCTCAGTCTTAGAATTTGCGAATCTATACTGCATTTACGGATATTATTGACCTATTTAGATGAATAAAAAAAAAAAAAAAACAAACATTGGTAAAAATGGCTAGCAAACATCGGTATAAAATGTCTAACAACTCTGATCAAACTTTAACTGAAAAAAGTGAAAAATCGTAATTACATTCAATGTGGTAAGCGTTCTCGGTAATCCTTTCAATGGATAATCGCTTGGTGTTAAAATGGTCATTGATTTGATTGGAACAGCCGCTTTTGGAACACCTGTAACCGCCAATGTAGATAGCCTTGATTTGGTTGGATCCAATTTTCCTTCCAATGCATCTTTGAATGTTTGCAAAAATGCCTTTAATTGAATTGGATCACAACGAATTTGCAAATCATGTGTAGGTTTTTTTAATGAAATTGTTGCTTTGCCATCGTGTACAAATTTTGTAAATACTTTTTCAATATTTCGATTCAATGTATAACGTGTTCCAGCTTTATTTATTGCCGTAAAATGAATTAAAAATAAATTTTCAATTGTTTTTGATGCATTTGGTGGATGATAACCAATTGCTAATGTTGATTGCTGTGATCGTGATTTTACATGCGGTGCCATACGATTATATACACTAATTTCACAAAATAGCTTCATGTTCAATATTTTTAAAATGTTCTTAACGGAAAAAAATTTATAAATAAAATGAATAAATAAACAAATAAACAACTATTGGATTGTCACATTTCAAAAATCAACGTTGATTTGTTTACATGCTCAACGAGACAGACAGATGAACCGTCTAAATGAAATGTCAATTTCGCGCGAAAAAAAACCCAAATTAAAGTACTTAACGATATCAAATGAATAAGTATTTTTTTTTTTCTTTCTTTTTTTTTTTGCAATGGATTCAATGCGACTTTATTACATTTTTAAATGAAACATTGGCAAAAACATTTTTAATTCGAAAAATTAGCAGAAAGATTTTTAATTTGAGAAAATTTTTTGAAATTCAAGCCAAATACGAATCATTGTTAAATTCATTTTCAAACATTTTGTCTCTATAATCTGCTTGAATGATTTTCAATGATTTTTATTCAAAGGTTGACTTAATTTAAGTATATAACGAATATTGTTGCTCGAGAAAAAGAAGGATAAATTAAATAATTTGAAATAACAACCAAAAAAAAAAAAAAAGGAAAAAAAAAATTAAGGAGAAAATGATATAAAAACACCATTTTAATTTTCTTGAGCTTTGTTTCAAATTTATATTTTTCATTTTTCACTTAAATTCTAAATAAGCGATTTGCAGTAAATGTTTATAAAAAAAAATGTAAATGTCTCAATTAATAATAAAAATCCACCTAACAAAATTAGGTGCGAAAATCACCCAATTTTGGAATCAAATCGGAGGAAAAATGTGCATTCTAAGTGAAAATAAAACGAAAGAAAAAAAAATGATTTTCGGAATTGTTGATTGTTTAAATTCGAAAATTTTCAGAATTCACTTATTGGCATCGTGTCGAATAGGCAAAATTTGTGACAAATTATACGATAAAATTTTATTATTTTTTTCTTTTTCCCCATTACTAAGTATTTCATTTTATACTCTGATCCTCCGATTCAACAAAGAAAAATATATATATATCTATCTATTATATAAATTGTAATGAACAAAGTGGAAAATGCATAAAATTTCCTGTGAATTTAATTTACAAGTTTTGTGTTGTGTTTTCAATGTGTCATGATTTTAAATAATTAAAGTTCAACAGAACAGAAAATTATAAATAAAAAAAACTATTTGAGAGAAACTAAATTTAAATTGTTATCAAATGTAAATAAATAAATTGATTTGAATTATGATAATCGAAAACCGTAAAATAATAGAAAAAAATGAAAAAAAAAAAAAAAAAAAAAAATAGAAGAAAATGGGGCAAAGTGGGATAGGAGCCATATTTTGAACATTGGGAACAATATATATGCCAAATATGGCTATTGAACTCATTTTGCCTCGCATCACACTTTGCCCCACTTTCACCTAATAAAAAATTTCCCCGACAATATAAGATTTCAAGCAATCAATTTTAGACGTTGCAAAGCAATTACATTTCAAATCACTCCATGTATTCATTATGCATATCACAAAACGAAAATATTCGGTATAAGGCAACAAATTCCAAGAATGGAAAGCAATTTTTGAATATTTAATTTAACAAAATGGTTTTCCCTAAGAGTTTTCCAATTTACTCCACATTTTTTTACATATTTTTTTTTTCTTAGGCGCATAGAAATCTATGTTTTTATTTTGGAAACGACAAATGTAATTTGTTCGAACATTATTTTTTTTTTTTTTTTTGCACTTGTTGTATCATTATCGAATGTTTCCATTCTTTTTCAAAGTTTTGTGACATTTTTAACGCGTTCGACACTACATTTCATCAAAATGGTATTCATTTTGATAATTATTTTTCTATTTTTATTTGAATAATTTGTTTCCTACTTAATAACAAATCTGAACATTTGTCACAATTTATTTGTATGAAACCGTTATCGCATCGCATTTTGACAAAATCAAATGTATGTAAAGAATTCAATTCCACATATCGCAATTTTAAATTTCATAAAACATATGTTGCATTTTGATTGTATTTGAGATTGGCCCTTTAATGAGCGCGATGATGACGATTTTTTTCTTTTCTTTTCTTTTTTCTTTTTTTTTTCGTTTTTATCAATTAAGAGTTTAATCAACTGAATCAAATCGTGGCGATGGACATCGTTTTTCGGCTTTGAATGGTTCACTAATGCCAACCAAACTGGTTACATTTTTGGTGCTTTGAAAATAAAGTAATACAAAACGTTGGTCTTCTTCAAGGTCAATAGTATCAGGAAATTCTAAATGATATATCACTTTATCATGTGGATAATCACCATTTGGTGCTTTACTTCGTGATGTATACTCATATGTTATGTAATCATCCAAACCATCGAAATTTTCCTACAAAAAATATTATGAATAATAAACAATTAAAGACTTTATGACAATGCATATTTAAGAATAATGTGTCACGCAACATGAATAAATGCATGAGTGTGAAGATGCGTGAGTTGATGTGATAAAAAAAAAACAAAAACAAAATATTATTTTTGGTTTACCTTGAAAATTCCAATCCAATCACTGTTTGCTTCATCAAAGCCAGACGGTAACGTATATTCAATGGTATTTTCTTCGCCAATTTCCCATATGTGCAACGGTGAAAATTCAACCATTTTCTCTGTTGGATCTTCATACACCTATTTTAATGGAATTGATTGTGAAAGATTTTTTTTTTTTTTTGATTGAATTTCATTCAAGGCAAAAATGACCAATTATGCGATAATAAGTTAAGGCTTACATTTATCGTAAATTCACTGGTAACTGGTTTGTGATCACTAATGGTGAATTGCGGATGGCTTCGATATGACGTTTGTTCGGTAATTAATTCCATATTTTTAAAAGCAGTTTGTGGCGTTTTGTACAAAATTCTATCACACCAAGCGGGCCGTCGTCTGTGAATTATTACAAAACATTGAAATTTATGAATTTGAATAATTACACTTTTCGAATGGAATACAATTTTTCAGTGAAAAGTATTAGGGAAAGACATGAAGAGATAGAGACATGAAGAGATAGAGACATGAAGAGATAGAGAGATATAGAGAGAGAAAGAAAGAGAAAGAAAGAAAGAGAGAGAGAGAAAGAGAGAGAGAGAGAAAGAGAGAGAGAGAGAAAGAGAGAGAGAAAGAAAGAGAGAGAGAGAGAAAGAGAGAGAAAAAAAAAATTTAATAATCATTGAGAATATCAACTCACTTCATATCATAATCAGATGTGCCATGTTCAAATTTGAATGTTGGTGGAAAAGCTGGTAAACGTTCTTCTAATCGTGTAAATGCTCGTCCTTGACGTCGTATCATTGACAATTGATCCAATTCTATCAATTCATCTAAACGATCTTGTTCAACAAGTCGCTTTATATCACTTTGTGAAAGTTCATCCTCTTTGGTCAGTCGAAAATTCAAATCACCAAACCAAAACACGTAACTAAACGTCAAAAAACAAAACAATGCTTATGATAAGACTAAATTGATATGAAAACAAAATCGATTAAAATTCATACATTCATTTTTTGTCGTCTAAATATTTCCCTATATCTACAGAAATGATTATCTCCGAGATACTTACTCGTGTTGAAAAATGTCTTGTGTTTGCCTAATATGGAATTTATGTTCGTCGACAATTTTTTCAAAATCTTTTATACGCTCATCAAGCATATGATCATGTGCGGCCAAATGTGAATTTACCAGGCATACCGATACACCATACAATTTAAATCGAATACTCACAGCTCCTTTATTGCCCTGCAAATTGTCCATATCCGAACATGAATATTCAATGAATGAATGAAATGCATTAATAATGAATAAGTAAGAAGAAAAAAAAAAAAAAAGCAATATCATTAAATACGAACCCACATGCCACCCAAACCAGTACGAGTGTATTCGGTTTCAACTTCACGTATATGCAGCAAATGTTGTCGCTTTGTAAATATTACCAATAGTAATCCTTGCATTTGTAAGGATTTAATTGCCACATAACCACGTTCAACCAATAAATCTTTGAATCGTTGCGTCCATGGATCATCTTTGAATAAACCTTTGACCATACTTTGTGGCTGGCTATTTATCTCTTGTAATCTGATAAATAAACAAATCGATTTGTTGTCGTTAATTTATGTTTGTGCTTGCACATGTTTATTGAGTTGTGTTTTTCTCTTTTTCGTGATAATTACCCGATTACAAAAAAATCCGGTCGATGCGTGTCTTTATCAGCACTTTTTTCCAATCCAAGCAATATATGAACGGGAAGATTTTCTGGAAATTTCGAGCTTACATTCCATGTTAAGATATGAAATCTGAATTGGGTGTGCGTGTGACAAAACCAAAAAAAAAACAAACAAACAATTAATCGTAAATATTGTTGTGATAATAGATAGTATTGCGGTTGAATGAATAATACGTATATTTGAAGATTTTATCAAAATCATGTGCGCCAAATAGTAAAAAGACGAAGAAAAAAAAAACACAATTTTTTATCGCATGATTTACAACTTACTGAGATTTCCAATTTTTGAAGCTTGTGGCCATCGTTTTGATTTTGTTTTTTTTTTTTTATATATAATGTTCACTATTTGTGAAAGTTCGTTTGTCTTCTTTTTGTTTTATTTTAAAGCAAGAAAAATTCACAACAGAGTCACCCACAATTAAGATAAAACAAAAAATGATGTCTGCAAGAAAAAGAAAAGAAAACAAAGGGCATAAAAATACAATGAACAAATGGAATGTCAAACGATGTGTAAAATTATATTAATTATTTAGAATTATATTTACATTTTTTTCCCCCAAAAAATGAATACAAATTATTGAAATTATCATTTGTTTTTGAGAGAAATCAAGAAAAAAATTGTCTTTAAATGGCATTTTTCAACTGAAAAAAGACAAAAAAAAAAAAAAAATACAACTAAATGATCATTAAAAATAATTGTGACGACATTGTGTATCATTCATATCGAGACAAGTATTTGAATAAAATGCTGATTCAAATTTGACGTCTATTGCTTAGATATTTCTTTGAATATGTTCATTCATATATTTTTGTTATTGTTATTGAATTATGTTAAATGTATTGTTGTCGTGGTCGTCATCTTCGTCGATGTTTTTATTTGTCAACATGTGATCCAGTGAGATCATACATCAGTTCAATAAATAAATAGATAATTGTCGTATATGTATAAAAATTGAGCACGACTCTCGATAGTCTCAATCAATAAATTGTACTCTAAGCAATGGCAACATTTCATTCAATGTATGAATATGATGTTTTCAATACAGTTGGAAAGTCATTTCTGTTGTATTTTTTCTTTTTCTTTTTTTTTTTCTTTTTGCTGTTCAATTCGAAAAGCGCGACACAAATCCTAAACATACGAGATGCACGTCATACAGTGAAGCATCACATGAAATATATAAATAATGCAATTTGCATTAATTTTTTTTTTTTTTTTTTTTTGCTTTGAAAAAAGAAAAAAACGTACACACAGACCACCAGCCAAATACGTAAAATTATTGCATTTTTCTCACAAGATTTAAATTGGATTATAATGCAAGGCCAACAAATTTTCATGAACTTATGTTACAGTTGTGCGCGATCCATATGATGCTTAACAAAAAATTGTCGATAATTTGGCCCTTGAATGAAAATACGGAAATTACCGTAAACAAAACATTCAATCAGTATGTTTCATGTAATTTACCTCAATTTTATAAAATATGATCTATCTTGTTCGATACACAATATCATTTGTAATGACCTTAATTTGTGCATTAAAACGTGTACAACTGTACATATGTAATTAGGATTTTTGATTTTTAATGCCATTAATGCTGATATCATTTAAGTAATTGCAAACACTGGCACTGTGTATAAAAGCTTACAAATTATAAGTCAGTTGAGTAAAAATTCGATATGATTTCAATGAAAAAAACACTATTTATTCCAAATAAACAAATATCAAACAAAACTTGTGATTTTAATTCGAAATATACAATGAAAGTCACACTTATTTTCATTCAAAATTTTTTTTCCAACGATTTCTCTCAAATTGATTTGTTGTCTATTTCTATCAACACGAAATCTTCTCTCGTTTATTTTGTTTTTGTTTTTGTTTTTTTTTTTTTGTTTACATTTCAAAACTCTCACAACGGGTGAAAAAAAAAACTGTATAAAAATAACATTCACATAATCATGAAATTTGTATCGCTTACCAATTAATTTTCAATACAATTTAACACTTAATACAATTTTCAACTAATAATTTTGTAATGACGTCATTAATTTTGAACTAGTAAAAATTTAAATAAATGAAATCGATTGATTTGACAACAATGCGACGCACATACGTTTTGTTTTTTTTAAATTGTAACTATATTGCAAGAAGAATGAAAAATGAACCGTAAAGCGTAGCTTACTCGCTACAATATAAAAAAAATTATTGTTGTCATTCCAATGGTTAATACAAAACACATACTGACTGAGTGAGAGATTTATATTCAACAACATGCGCCCCACATGAGCCAAATAGATTTGAAACAATTATGCATAAATAATATATACATATATAACATTCGAAATGAAACGTCAAATTTGCAAAAAAAAAAAGCAAACGAAACACATACACACAAATCAATTTATGACATTTCAATGTACTTTAGAGTACTTTTTCGTTTTAGTAAATAATATTTCATAGACGCGCGCTAAGTATTTTCAATCACAATTTCGAATTGAAATCATTTGAAATTACAAAGGGGCAACTAAGACTTATTTTTTTTTTTTCGTCGTAAATTCGCTATGGTTATAGCTACATGCTACATAACATAGTTGGAATGCTATTTTATGCTTTCGGTTCTATCAGTCACTTTATTTATAACATTTTATGAATATTCTTCGACATAGAATAATGGATATTTTAATTATAAATGGAAAACAGTTAAGATCGATGTTCAAATCGGATTTGTTTTCAATTTATTGTTTTTTTGCGAAATTTCCTATAGTATAATTTTCATTATTGAAAATTCTACATAGGGTAAGGTGGGACGAATCGCCGTGGTTCACTTTGAAAGCTGATATCTTATCAACTATTTAAAATTATGATGTAATTTATATATCATTTGAAAGCTTGTTTAATTACGAAACTTTTGTAGAGGAAACAATTCTGAAATGTCGATACCGACACCAAGATAATGCATTAGCCCAATTGTTCATGACATTCAAGACATTCGCTCAAAACCTTCTGTTTTTTCAATTTTCAAAAATGTGGGCGAAAATCCTTCACTTTCAGAAGTTACACTGGGCTGTCATTATCCAGCTAAATTGGCCAAATAACGTTAGCCGCTGACACAATGTTGCATATAGACGATGAAGAAAAAAGAATCAATACATAGGTGACACACTAAGAAAGAAGCAGATAGCAATGCAACAAGTGGTGCGCTTATATAAAAAGAAGCGATTATACATGATACATGACCGAAGTAGCATTTTTGGCTCCTTTTGTTACCATTTCAAAAGAATCGTCCACAGTCAATATCGTGCTCTTCTAAGCTTTGCGGCCACGTGTCGTTCCTATACGCTGTTGCGCTTCTGGGAGTGGCTTGACTAATTTGAGCGTTGTTGACAAATCAGAAAGAGACCCATGTGGCATTGATGATTTCCCCAGTTTAGGAAGACTGAGATCTAAATCTTTTTCAGCATCCATTTCAATCGATTGATTCAATGACAATTCAATAATCGTTGAATTCATTGGAATATCATCGTCATATTGAATAATCTCATTTCCATTGTCTTCGTCGATACTTTATTGACATCGATTGTGCGGTAATTCAATAATAACTTCAATAAATGGAATATCACCTTCGTCTTCATCTCTTTCATCATCTTCATTATAAGGTTGATTGATCCTTTCGGACGGCATAAAATTTGTCTATCCAGAGAATAAAAGGGGTTTGGATGTATTAAATAGATGTAATATGAAAAAATTGGAATTTTTTAAAATATGAAGGGGAGAAAATAAAGGGGGAAATAGAGAAAATTAAAAAAAGAATAAAAAAAAAAAAAAAAAAAAAAAAAAAAAAAAAAAAAAAATAAAAAAAAAAAAAAAAAAAAGGAAAAAACGGATACCACTAGAATAAATGCCCGATTTAATGTTTCTTTCGATGGCTGCAATTTCCAAGGCACGTATGAAAATTAGTTCCATTTCATGGATTGTCCTCGTGCATCCTGGATGGAATCTGATCTAATCTGCCAATAGTTGAATTGCGCAAGTTTGAAACGGACCAAGTACTGAATTTGTAATTTTTAACTATTTTACTCATCTCAAAAACCCTTTTAACCTAATTTTTAGTGAAATCATTGATGAAGCTGATGATTTTTTTTTGTAAAGGAATAAGCAAAATCAAAAGTAATTTTAACTTTCTAAATCAAAACAAGTCAATTATACTATATATTAGAATGTTGGCTTCAAACGAAATTTTTATCATTCTTTGATACGTATTCAAAAAGGGCAAAAGTCATTCTAAAATTTCGAATGAAATCAAGTCATGTGCTTTCGAAAACTGCTTGAAAAGTAATAAAATTATTATCAACATTTTCTAATTATTAATCAATTGAAAATGAAATCACGACCATTAGTACATTCTGTGAATTGCTATATAAGCCCAAAGCAAGTCATTGATCAGTACAGTTTGAGCGCAATACTTGGTGGTTATCAAAGCCTAAGAAATAAAACATCGTAAAAATCGTTAATATAATAATCTAGTGGAGAAAAAAAACGAAGAACAATGAAGGTTGAAACTACTTTTATATTTACATTGAGTTTTATTTATTTTAACACTCATCAATTATTTTTCTTATTGTTTTCTTCTTTTCTTTATTTTTTAGTTTATTATATTTCTTTTTGTTTGTACGCTCATCAGTTGCTCCGTCATTTCAATTTCCGCATATTGTAGAAATCCCATTCTTAAAAGATGCTCGATACGTGGACCACATAATTGGGATACTGTTGCTCCCGCAGAATGCTATAACATTTGCCGAAGAGATAAGGCAAATGTAAGCGGTGATTGTAGAGATGGTCAATGTTGCTGCTATCGAAGAAATAACGATTAGTCAATTTCGCTTCAGAAAAAATGTTTGAATAAAACAACTGTATGAAATAAATGTTAATTTTGGATCAATAATTTAATGATCGTTCTCTCTCGAGTAAGATTGTTTCCATGTCAAATGAAATTTAATAAAATTATTGGAATAATTTGTGGCGATTTTCATTCACGATGGATTCACGATTGAGATTGATAATTCAATTTGATTATACACCAACAAACGTCGTAAACGTTTTAAATATAGAAAAAGAGCAATTTAGTGTTATGAATGGAATAAATAGCGTTAGTGCAAGCTGCTTTCATAAAAATAATCTGTTTGATGGAAAAAATCTTCGTATAATTCAATCTGCATATTATTGATTAGCTTAGATAACATACAAATCGATGACATGCATTTTTTTTTTTTTTGTTATCGTTTTTCCAGTGAATATTCCAATTCCAAACTTGGAAATATTCGAACATCGTTGATAACACAATTGAGCAATTGTTATTAATTTTGTTGTAACTCATGTAAAATTGTGCGCCACAAAAAACGCTATGTTAGCGTTATGTATGGGTGTATGCACTCAAATTGACGCTCAAATGGAGTGTGGCATTTGTATTCAGAACAGTCATCTCATTCGCCTCTCCTCTTAGCTGCGTGCTCTTTCGTACAAATAGGCGCTCTTTCCGACTATAGAGCAGAGCTGCTATTTTCGTATGTATACATAAAAAATAAATCAATTTCCAATTGATTTTTCTTAGTTATCCGGTAGGAAAAACGCAAAAATAAATTAGTTTTTGACTATAGTAAAAAAAATTTCAAGGCCTATCAACTAGAGGTGTCAGTTACCCAGGCTGATCCATGGATTCCCAGGATTTTGCCTGCATTCCAAGGCTTCCTGTTTGGAATTTCATGAAAAATTGGTGTAGATAATTTTATGTATATTTTTATATGAAATTCTAAATAGGAAGCCTTGGAATGCAGGCTCAATCCTGGGAATCCATGGATCAGCCTGGGTAACTGACACCTCTAGTTGATAGGTCTTGAAATTTTTTTTACTATAGTCAAAAATTAATTTATTTTTGCGTTTTTCCTACCGGATAACTAGGAAAAATCAATTGGAAACTCATCGCGAACGAATATTTGCTGTGGTGCGATACAGTGTGACAGCTCTTACGCTGTATTTTGATACAAAGATCATTCGAATGTACGAATACTCACATTGAAGAATAGCATCTTTGCAACGTATATAACTATACATATAAAATACGTTGTTTTTTGAATCGTGAGTGTTATATTTCAAATCTGTGCACCCATACTTATACCGTCTTTCTCGCTCCTTCTGAATACAAATGCCACACTCCATTTGAGCGTCAATTTGAGTGCATACACCCAAACATAACGCTAACATAGCGTTTTTTGTGGCGCACAATTTTACATGAGAAGTGAAAAATCTTTAAATGCGATTATCTCGTTAAAATGAAGAGTTTTTGCAATTCTAAGCGAAATTCGAGATCATTTTATGTTTGGCCTCAAAACGCTTTTCTGGTTGGGAATTTTGACTTGGTATCTTCAGAGAAATTCTAGAGAAATTTGAGATCTAAAACTTTGCCGAACAAACTATACCTTGAAAATCAACCAAAATCGATATATTAAGTGAAAAATCTTTAAATGCGATTATCTCGTTAAAATGAAGAGTTTTTGCAATTCTAAGCGAAATTCGAGATCATTTTATGTTTGGCCTCAAAACGCTTTTCTGGTTGGGAATTTTGACTTGGTATCTTCAGAGAAATTCTAGAGAAATTTGAGATCTAAAACTTTGCCGAACAAACTATACCTTGAAAATCAACCAAAATCGATATATTAAGTGAAAAATCTTTAAATGCGATTATCTCGTTAAAATGAAGAGTTTTTGCAATTCTAAGCGAAATTCGAGATCATTTTATGTTTGGCCTCAAAACGCTTTTCTGGTTGGGAATTTTGACTTGGTATCTTCAGAGAAATTCTAGAGAAATTTGAGATCTAAAACTTTGCCGAACAAACTATACCTTGAAAATCAACCAAAATCGAATTATTAAGTGAAAAATCTTTAAATGCGATTATCTCGTTAAAATGAAGAGTTTTTGCAATTCTAAGCGAAATTCGAGATCATTTTATGTTTGGCCTCAAAACGCTTTTCTGGTTGGGAATTTTGACTTGGTATCTTCAGAGAAATTCTAGAGAAATTTGAGATCTAAAACTTTGCCGAACAAACTATACCTTGAAAATCAACCAAAATCGATATATTAAGTGAAAAATCTTTAAATGCGATTATCTCGTTAAAATGAAGAGTTTTTGCAATTCTAAGCGAAATTCGAGATCATTTTATGTTTGGCCTCAAAACGCTTTTCTGGTTGGGAATTTTGACTTGGTATCTTCAGAGAAATTCTAGAGAAATTTGAGATCTAAAACTTTGCCGAACAAACTATACCTTGAAAATCAACCAAAATCGATATATTAAGTGAAAAATCTTTAAATGCGATTATCTCGTTAAAATGAAGAGTTTTTGCAATTCTAAGCGAAATTCGAGATCATTTTATGTTTGGCCTCAAAACGCTTTTCTGGTTGGGAATTTTGACTTGGTATCTTCAGAGAAATTCTAGAGAAATTTGAGATCTAAAACTTTGCCGAACAAACTATACCTTGAAAATCAACCAAAATCGATATATTAAGTGAAAAATCTTTAAATGCGATTATCTCGTTAAAATGAAGAGTTTTTGCAATTCTAAGCGAAATTCGAGATCATTTTATGTTTGGCCTCAAAACGCTTTTCTGGTTGGGAATTTTGACTTGGTATCTTCAGAGAAATTCTAGAGAAATTTGAGATCTAAAACTTTGCCGAACAAACTATACCTTGAAAATCAACCAAAATCGAATTATTAAGTGAAAAATCTTTAAATGCGATTATCTCGTTAAAATGAAGAGTTTTTGCAATTCTAAGCGAAATTCGAGATCATTTTATGTTTGGCCTCAAAACGCTTTTCTGGTTGGGAATTTTGACTTGGTATCTTCAGAGAAATTCTAGAGAAATTTGAGATCTAAAACTTTGCCGAACAAACTATACCTTGAAAATCAACCAAAATCGAATTATTAAGTGAAAAATCTTTAAATGCGATTATCTCGTTAAAATGAAGAGTTTTTGCAATTCTAAGCGAAATTCGAGATCATTTTATGTTTGGCCTCAAAACGCTTTTCTGGTTGGGAATTTTGACTTGGTATCTTCAGAGAAATTCTAGAGAAATTTGAGATCTAAAACTTTGCCGAACAAACTATACCTTGAAAATCAACCAAAATCGATTATTAAGTGAAAAATCTTTAAATGCGATTATCTCGTTAAAATGAAGAGTTTTTGCAATTCTAAGCGAAATTCGAGATCATTTTATGTTTGGCCTCAAAACGCTTTTCTGGTTGGGAATTTTGACTTGGTATCTTCAGAGAAATTCTAGAGAAATTTGAGATCTAAAACTTTGCCGAACAAACTATACCTTGAAAATCAACCAAAATCGATATATTAAGTGAAAAATCTTTAAATGCGATTATCTCGTTAAAATGAAGAGTTTTTGCAATTCTAAGCGAAATTCGAGATCATTTTATGTTTGGCCTCAAAACGCTTTTCTGGTTGGGAATTTTGACTTGGTATCTTCAGAGAAATTCTAGAGAAATTTGAGATCTAAAACTTTGCCGAACAAACTATACCTTGAAAATCAACCAAAATCGAATTATTAAGTGAAAAATCTTTAAATGCGATTATCTCGTTAAAATGAAGAGTTTTTGCAATTCTAAGCGAAATTCGAGATCATTTTATGTTTGGCCTCAAAACGCTTTTCTGGTTGGGAATTTTGACTTGGTATCTTCAGAGAAATTCTAGAGAAATTTGAGATCTAAAACTTTGCCGAACAAACTATACCTTGAAAATCAACCAAAATCGATTATTAAGTGAAAAATCTTTAAATGCGATTATCTCGTTAAAATGAAGAGTTTTTGCAATTCTAAGCGAAATTCGAGATCATTTTATGTTTGGCCTCAAAACGCTTTTCTGGTTGGGAATTTTGACTTGGTATCTTCAGAGAAATTCTAGAGAAATTTGAGATCTAAAACTTTGCCGAACAAACTATACCTTGAAAATCAACCAAAATCGATATATTAAGTGAAAAATCTTTAAATGCGATTATCTCGTTAAAATGAAGAGTTTTTGCAATTCTAAGCGAAATTCGAGATCATTTTATGTTTGGCCTCAAAACGCTTTTCTGGTTGGGAATTTTGACTTGGTATCTTCAGAGAAATTCTAGAGAAATTTGAGATCTAAAACTTTGCCGAACAAACTATACCTTGAAAATCAACCAAAATCGATATATTAAGTGAAAAATCTTTAAATGCGATTATCTCGTTAAAATGAAGAGTTTTTGCAATTCTAAGCGAAATTCGAGATCATTTTATGTTTGGCCTCAAAACGCTTTTCTGGTTGGGAATTTTGACTTGGTATCTTCAGAGAAATTCTAGAGAAATTTGAGATCTAAAACTTTGCCGAACAAACTATACCTTGAAAATCAACCAAAATCGATATATTAAGTGAAAAATCTTTAAATGCGATTATCTCGTTAAAATGAAGAGTTTTTGCAATTCTAAGCGAAATTCGAGATCATTTTATGTTTGGCCTCAAAACGCTTTTCTGGTTGGGAATTTTGACTTGGTATCTTCAGAGAAATTCTAGAGAAATTTGAGATCTAAAACTTTGCCGAACAAACTATACCTTGAAAATCAACCAAAATCGAATTATTAAGTGAAAAATCTTTAAATGCGATTATCTCGTTAAAATGAAGAGTTTTTGCAATTCTAAGCGAAATTCGAGATCATTTTATGTTTGGCCTCAAAACGCTTTTCTGGTTGGGAATTTTGACTTGGTATCTTCAGAGAAATTCTAGAGAAATTTGAGATCTAAAACTTTGCCGAACAAACTATACCTTGAAAATCAACCAAAATCGAATTATTAAGTGAAAAATCTTTAAATGCGATTATCTCGTTAAAATGAAGAGTTTTTGCAATTCTAAGCGAAATTCGAGATCATTTTATGTTTGGCCTCAAAACGCTTTTCTGGTTGGGAATTTTGACTTGGTATCTTCAGAGAAATTCTAGAGAAATTTGAGATCTAAAACTTTGCCGAACAAACTATACCTTGAAAATCAACCAAAATCGATATATTAAGTGAAAAATCTTTAAATGCGATTATCTCGTTAAAATGAAGAGTTTTTGCAATTCTAAGCGAAATTCGAGATCATTTTATGTTTGGCCTCAAAACGCTTTTCTGGTTGGGAATTTTGACTTGGTATCTTCAGAGAAATTCTAGAGAAATTTGAGATCTAAAACTTTGCCGAACAAACTATACCTTGAAAATCAACCAAAATCGATTATTAAGTGAAAAATCTTTAAATGCGATTATCTCGTTAAAATGAAGAGTTTTTGCAATTCTAAGCGAAATTCGAGATCATTTTATGTTTGGCCTCAAAACGCTTTTCTGGTTGGGAATTTTGACTTGGTATCTTCAGAGAAATTCTAGAGAAATTTGAGATCTAAAACTTTGCCGAACAAACTATACCTTGAAAATCAACCAAAATCGATATATTAAGTGAAAAATCTTTAAATGCGATTATCTCGTTAAAATGAAGAGTTTTTGCAATTCTAAGCGAAATTCGAGATCATTTTATGTTTGGCCTCAAAACGCTTTTCTGGTTGGGAATTTTGACTTGGTATCTTCAGAGAAATTCTAGAGAAATTTGAGATCTAAAACTTTGCCGAACAAACTATACCTTGAAAATCAACCAAAATCGATATATTAAGTGAAAAATCTTTAAATGCGATTATCTCGTTAAAATGAAGAGTTTTTGCAATTCTAAGCGAAATTCGAGATCATTTTATGTTTGGCCTCAAAACGCTTTTCTGGTTGGGAATTTTGACTTGGTATCTTCAGAGAAATTCTAGAGAAATTTGAGATCTAAAACTTTGCCGAACAAACTATACCTTGAAAATCAACCAAAATCGATATATTAAGTGAAAAATCTTTAAATGCGATTATCTCGTTAAAATGAAGAGTTTTTGCAATTCTAAGCGAAATTCGAGATCATTTTATGTTTGGCCTCAAAACGCTTTTCTGGTTGGGAATTTTGACTTGGTATCTTCAGAGAAATTCTAGAGAAATTTGAGATCTAAAACTTTGCCGAACAAACTATACCTTGAAAATCAACCAAAATCGAATTATTAAGTGAAAAATCTTTAAATGCGATTATCTCGTTAAAATGAAGAGTTTTTGCAATTCTAAGCGAAATTCGAGATCATTTTATGTTTGGCCTCAAAACGCTTTTCTGGTTGGGAATTTTGACTTGGTATCTTCAGAGAAATTCTAGAGAAATTTGAGATCTAAAACTTTGCCGAACAAACTATACCTTGAAAATCAACCAAAATCGATATATTAAGTGAAAAATCTTTAAATGCGATTATCTCGTTAAAATGAAGAGTTTTTGCAATTCTAAGCGAAATTCGAGATCATTTTATGTTTGGCCTCAAAACGCTTTTCTGGTTGAGAATTTTGACTTGGTATCTTCAGAGAAATTCTAGAGAAATTTGAGATCTAAAACTTTGCCGAACAAACTATACCTTGAAAATCAACCAAAATCGATATATTAAGTGAAAAATCTTTAAATGCGATTATCTCGTTAAAATGAAGAGTTTTTGCAATTCTAAGCGAAATTCGAGATCATTTTATGTTTGGCCTCAAAACGCTTTTCTGGTTGGGAATTTTGACTTGGTATCTTCAGAGAAATTCTAGAGAAATTTGAGATCTAAAACTTTGCCGAACAAACTATACCTTGAAAATCAACCAAAATCGATATATTAAGTGAAAAATCTTTAAATGCGATTATCTCGTTAAAATGAAGAGTTTTTGCAATTCTAAGCGAAATTCGAGATCATTTTATGTTTGGCCTCAAAACGCTTTTCTGGTTGGGAATTTTGACTTGGTATCTTCAGAGAAATTCTAGAGAAATTTGAGATCTAAAACTTTGCCGAACAAACTATACCTTGAAAATCAACCAAAATCGATATATTAAGTGAAAAATCTTTAAATGCGATTATCTCGTTAAAATGAAGAGTTTTTGCAATTCTAAGCGAAATTCGAGATCATTTTATGTTTGGCCTCAAAACGCTTTTCTGGTTGGGAATTTTGACTTGGTATCTTCAGAGAAATTCTAGAGAAATTTGAGATCTAAAACTTTGCCGAACAAACTATACCTTGAAAATCAACCAAAATCGAATTATTAAGTGAAAAATCTTTAAATGCGATTATCTCGTTAAAATGAAGAGTTTTTGCAATTCTAAGCGAAATTCGAGATCATTTTATGTTTGGCCTCAAAACGCTTTTCTGGTTGGGAATTTTGACTTGGTATCTTCAGAGAAATTCTAGAGAAATTTGAGATCTAAAACTTTGCCGAACAAACTATACCTTGAAAATCAACCAAAATCGATATATTAAGTGAAAAATCTTTAAATGCGATTATCTCGTTAAAATGAAGAGTTTTTGCAATTCTAAGCGAAATTCGAGATCATTTTATGTTTGGCCTCAAAACGCTTTTCTGGTTGGGAATTTTGACTTGGTATCTTCAGAGAAATTCTAGAGAAATTTGAGATCTAAAACTTTGCCGAACAAACTATACCTTGAAAATCAACCAAAATCGATATATTAAGTGAAAAATCTTTAAATGCGATTATCTCGTTAAAATGAAGAGTTTTTGCAATTCTAAGCGAAATTCGAGATCATTTTATGTTTGGCCTCAAAACGCTTTTCTGGTTGGGAATTTTGACTTGGTATCTTCAGAGAAATTCTAGAGAAATTTGAGATCTAAAACTTTGCCGAACAAACTATACCTTGAAAATCAACCAAAATCGATATATTAAGTGAAAAATCTTTAAATGCGATTATCTCGTTAAAATGAAGAGTTTTTGCAATTCTAAGCGAAATTCGAGATCATTTTATGTTTGGCCTCAAAACGCTTTTCTGGTTGGGAATTTTGACTTGGTATCTTCAGAGAAATTCTAGAGAAATTTGAGATCTAAAACTTTGCCGAACAAACTATACCTTGAAAATCAACCAAAATCGATATATTAAGTGAAAAATCTTTAAATGCGATTATCTCGTTAAAATGAAGAGTTTTTGCAATTCTAAGCGAAATTCGAGATCATTTTATGTTTGGCCTCAAAACGCTTTTCTGGTTGGGAATTTTGACTTGGTATCTTCAGAGAAATTCTAGAGAAATTTGAGATCTAAAACTTTGCCGAACAAACTATACCTTGAAAATCAACCAAAATCGAATTATTAAGTGAAAAATCTTTAAATGCGATTATCTCGTTAAAATGAAGAGTTTTTGCAATTCTAAGCGAAATTCGAGATCATTTTATGTTTGGCCTCAAAACGCTTTTCTGGTTGGGAATTTTGACTTGGTATCTTCAGAGAAATTCTAGAGAAATTTGAGATCTAAAACTTTGCCGAACAAACTATACCTTGAAAATCAACCAAAATCGATATATTAAGTGAAAAATCTTTAAATGCGATTATCTCGTTAAAATGAAGAGTTTTTGCAATTCTAAGCGAAATTCGAGATCATTTTATGTTTGGCCTCAAAACGCTTTTCTGGTTGGGAATTTTGACTTGGTATCTTCAGAGAAATTCTAGAGAAATTTGAGATCTAAAACTTTGCCGAACAAACTATACCTTGAAAATCAACCAAAATCGATATATTAAGTGAAAAATCTTTAAATGCGATTATCTCGTTAAAATGAAGAGTTTTTGCAATTCTAAGCGAAATTCGAGATCATTTTATGTTTGGCCTCAAAACGCTTTTCTGGTTGGGAATTTTGACTTGGTATCTTCAGAGAAATTCTAGAGAAATTTGAGATCTAAAACTTTGCCGAACAAACTATACCTTGAAAATCAACCAAAATCGATATATTAAGTGAAAAATCTTTAAATGCGATTATCTCGTTAAAATGAAGAGTTTTTGCAATTCTAAGCGAAATTCGAGATCATTTTATGTTTGGCCTCAAAACGCTTTTCTGGTTGGGAATTTTGACTTGGTATCTTCAGAGAAATTCTAGAGAAATTTGAGATCTAAAACTTTGCCGAACAAACTATACCTTGAAAATCAACCAAAATCGATATATTAAGTGAAAAATCTTTAAATGCGATTATCTCGTTAAAATGAAGAGTTTTTGCAATTCTAAGCGAAATTCGAGATCATTTTATGTTTGGCCTCAAAACGCTTTTCTGGTTGAGAATTTTGACTTGGTATCTTCAGAGAAATTCTAGAGAAATTTGAGATCTAAAACTTTGCCGAACAAACTATACCTTGAAAATCAACCAAAATCGATATATTAAGTGAAAAATCTTTAAATGCGATTATCTCGTTAAAATGAAGAGTTTTTGCAATTCTAAGCGAAATTCGAGATCATTTTATGTTTGGCCTCAAAACGCTTTTCTGGTTGAGAATTTTGACTTGGTATCTTCAGAGAAATTCTAGAGAAATTTGAGATCTAAAACTTTGCCGAACAAACTATACCTTGAAAATCAACCAAAATCGATATATTAAGTGAAAAATCTTTAAATGCGATTATCTCGTTAAAATGAAGAGTTTTTGCAATTCTAAGCGAAATTCGAGATCATTTTATGTTTGGCATCAAAACGCTTTTCTGGTTGGGAATTTTGACTTGGTATCTTCAGAGAAATTCTAGAGAAATTTGAGATCTAAAACTTTGCCGAACAAACTATACCTTGAAAATCAACCAAAATCGATATATTAAGTGAAAAATCTTTAAATGCGATTATCTCGTTAAAATGAAGAGTTTTTGCAATTCTAAGCGAAATTCGAGATCATTTTATGTTTGGCCTCAAAACGCTTTTCTGGTTGGGAATTTTGACTTGGTATCTTCAGAGAAATTCTAGAGAAATTTGAGATCTAAAACTTTGCCGAACAAACTATACCTTGAAAATCAACCAAAATCGATATATTAAGTGAAAAATCTTTAAATGCGATTATCTCGTTAAAATGAAGAGTTTTTGCAATTCTAAGCGAAATTCGAGATCATTTTATGTTTGGCCTCAAAACGCTTTTCTGGTTGGGAATTTTGACTTGGTATCTTCAGAGAAATTCTAGAGAAATTTGAGATCTAAAACTTTGCCGAACAAACTATACCTTGAAAATCAACCAAAATCGATATATTAAGTGAAAAATCTTTAAATGCGATTATCTCGTTAAAATGAAGAGTTTTTGCAATTCTAAGCGAAATTCGAGATCATTTTATGTTTGGCATCAAAACGCTTTTCTGGTTGGGAATTTTGACTTGGTATCTTCAGAGAAATTCTAGAGAAATTTGAGATCTAAAACTTTGCCGAACAAACTATACCTTGAAAATCAACCAAAATCGATATATTAAGTGAAAAATCTTTAAATGCGATTATCTCGTTAAAATGAAGAGTTTTTGCAATTCTAAGCGAAATTCGAGATCATTTTATGTTTGGCCTCAAAACGCTTTTCTGGTTGGGAATTTTGACTTGGTATCTTCAGAGAAATTCTAGAGAAATTTGAGATCTAAAACTTTGCCGAACAAACTATACCTTGAAAATCAACCAAAATCGATATATTAAGTGAAAAATCTTTAAATGCGATTATCTCGTTAAAATGAAGAGTTTTTGCAATTCTAAGCGAAATTCGAGATCATTTTATGTTTGGCATCAAAACGCTTTTCTGGTTGGGAATTTTGACTTGGTATCTTCAGAGAAATTCTAGAGAAATTTGAGATCTAAAACTTTGCCGAACAAACTATACCTTGAAAATCAACCAAAATCGAATTATTAAGTGAAAAATCTTTAAATGCGATTATCTCGTTAAAATGAAGAGTTTTTGCAATTCTAAGCGAAATTCGAGATCATTTTATGTTTGGCCTCAAAACGCTTTTCTGGTTGGGAATTTTGACTTGGTATCTTCAGAGAAATTCTAGAGAAATTTGAGATCTAAAACTTTGCCGAACAAACTATACCTTGAAAATCAACCAAAATCGAATTATTAAGTGAAAAATCTTTAAATGCGATTATCTCGTTAAAATGAAGAGTTTTTGCAATTCTAAGCGAAATTCGAGATCATTTTATGTTTGGCCTCAAAACGCTTTTCTGGTTGGGAATTTTGACTTGGTATCTTCAGAGAAATTCTAGAGAAATTTGAGATCTAAAACTTTGCCGAACAAACTATACCTTGAAAATCAACCAAAATCGATATATTAAGTGAAAAATCTTTAAATGCGATTATCTCGTTAAAATGAAGAGTTTTTGCAATTCTAAGCGAAATTCGAGATCATTTTATGTTTGGCCTCAAAACGCTTTTCTGGTTGGGAATTTTGACTTGGTATCTTCAGAGAAATTCTAGAGAAATTTGAGATCTAAAACTTTGCCGAACAAACTATACCTTGAAAATCAACCAAAATCGATATATTAAGTGAAAAATCTTTAAATGCGATTATCTCGTTAAAATGAAGAGTTTTTGCAATTCTAAGCGAAATTCGAGATCATTTTATGTTTGGCCTCAAAACGCTTTTCTGGTTGGGAATTTTGACTTGGTATCTTCAGAGAAATTCTAGAGAAATTTGAGATCTAAAACTTTGCCGAACAAACTATACCTTGAAAATCAACCAAAATCGATTATTAAGTGAAAAATCTTTAAATGCGATTATCTCGTTAAAATGAAGAGTTTTTGCAATTCTAAGCGAAATTCGAGATCATTTTATGTTTGGCCTCAAAACGCTTTTCTGGTTGGGAATTTTGACTTGGTATCTTCAGAGAAATTCTAGAGAAATTTGAGATCTAAAACTTTGCCGAACAAACTATACCTTGAAAATCAACCAAAATCGATATATTAAGTGAAAAATCTTTAAATGCGATTATCTCGTTAAAATGAAGAGTTTTTGCAATTCTAAGCGAAATTCGAGATCATTTTATGTTTGGCCTCAAAACGCTTTTCTGGTTGGGAATTTTGACTTGGTATCTTCAGAGAAATTCTAGAGAAATTTGAGATCTAAAACTTTGCCGAACAAACTATACCTTGAAAATCAACCAAAATCGATATATTAAGTGAAAAATCTTTAAATGCGATTATCTCGTTAAAATGAAGAGTTTTTGCAATTCTAAGCGAAATTCGAGATCATTTTATGTTTGGCCTCAAAACGCTTTTCTGGTTGGGAATTTTGACTTGGTATCTTCAGAGAAATTCTAGAGAAATTTGAGATCTAAAACTTTGCCGAACAAACTATACCTTGAAAATCAACCAAAATCGATATATTAAGTGAAAAATCTTTAAATGCGATTATCTCGTTAAAATGAAGAGTTTTTGCAATTCTAAGCGAAATTCGAGATCATTTTATGTTTGGCCTCAAAACGCTTTTCTGGTTGGGAATTTTGACTTGGTATCTTCAGAGAAATTCTAGAGAAATTTGAGATCTAAAACTTTGCCGAACAAACTATACCTTGAAAATCAACCAAAATCGAATTATTAAGTGAAAAATCTTTAAATGCGATTATCTCGTTAAAATGAAGAGTTTTTGCAATTCTAAGCGAAATTCGAGATCATTTTATGTTTGGCCTCAAAACGCTTTTCTGGTTGGGAATTTTGACTTGGTATCTTCAGAGAAATTCTAGAGAAATTTGAGATCTAAAACTTTGCCGAACAAACTATACCTTGAAAATCAACCAAAATCGATATATTAAGTGAAAAATCTTTAAATGCGATTATCTCGTTAAAATGAAGAGTTTTTGCAATTCTAAGCGAAATTCGAGATCATTTTATGTTTGGCCTCAAAACGCTTTTCTGGTTGGGAATTTTGACTTGGTATCTTCAGAGAAATTCTAGAGAAATTTGAGATCTAAAACTTTGCCGAACAAACTATACCTTGAAAATCAACCAAAATCGATATATTAAGTGAAAAATCTTTAAATGCGATTATCTCGTTAAAATGAAGAGTTTTTGCAATTCTAAGCGAAATTCGAGATCATTTTATGTTTGGCCTCAAAACGCTTTTCTGGTTGGGAATTTTGACTTGGTATCTTCAGAGAAATTCTAGAGAAATTTGAGATCTAAAACTTTGCCGAACAAACTATACCTTGAAAATCAACCAAAATCGATATATTAAGTGAAAAATCTTTAAATGCGATTATCTCGTTAAAATGAAGAGTTTTTGCAATTCTAAGCGAAATTCGAGATCATTTTATGTTTGGCCTCAAAACGCTTTTCTGGTTGGGAATTTTGACTTGGTATCTTCAGAGAAATTCTAGAGAAATTTGAGATCTAAAACTTTGCCGAACAAACTATACCTTGAAAATCAACCAAAATCGATATATTAAGTGAAAAATCTTTAAATGCGATTATCTCGTTAAAATGAAGAGTTTTTGCAATTCTAAGCGAAATTCGAGATCATTTTATGTTTGGCCTCAAAACGCTTTTCTGGTTGGGAATTTTGACTTGGTATCTTCAGAGAAATTCTAGAGAAATTTGAGATCTAAAACTTTGCCGAACAAACTATACCTTGAAAATCAACCAAAATCGATATATTAAGTGAAAAATCTTTAAATGCGATTATCTCGTTAAAATGAAGAGTTTTTGCAATTCTAAGCGAAATTCGAGATCATTTTATGTTTGGCCTCAAAACGCTTTTCTGGTTGGGAATTTTGACTTGGTATCTTCAGAGAAATTCTAGAGAAATTTGAGATCTAAAACTTTGCCGAACAAACTATACCTTGAAAATCAACCAAAATCGAATTATTAAGTGAAAAATCTTTAAATGCGATTATCTCGTTAAAATGAAGAGTTTTTGCAATTCTAAGCGAAATTCGAGATCATTTTATGTTTGGCCTCAAAACGCTTTTCTGGTTGGGAATTTTGACTTGGTATCTTCAGAGAAATTCTAGAGAAATTTGAGATCTAAAACTTTGCCGAACAAACTATACCTTGAAAATCAACCAAAATCGAATATATTAAGTGAAAAATCTTTAAATGCGATTATCTCGTTAAAATGAAGAGTTTTTGCAATTCTAAGCGAAATTCGAGATCATTTTATGTTTGGCCTCAAAACGCTTTTCTGGTTGGGAATTTTGACTTGGTATCTTCAGAGAAATTCTAGAGAAATTTGAGATCTAAAACTTTGCCGAACAAACTATACCTTGAAAATCAACCAAAATCGAATTATTAAGTGAAAAATCTTTAAATGCGATTATCTCGTTAAAATGAAGAGTTTTTGCAATTCTAAGCGAAATTCGAGATCATTTTATGTTTGGCCTCAAAACGCTTTTCTGGTTGGGAATTTTGACTTGGTATCTTCAGAGAAATTCTAGAGAAATTTGAGATCTAAAACTTTGCCGAACAAACTATACCTTGAAAATCAACCAAAATCGATATATTAAGTGAAAAATCTTTAAATGCGATTATCTCGTTAAAATGAAGAGTTTTTGCAATTCTAAGCGAAATTCGAGATCATTTTATGTTTGGCCTCAAAACGCTTTTCTGGTTGGGAATTTTGACTTGGTATCTTCAGAGAAATTCTAGAGAAATTTGAGATCTAAAACTTTGCCGAACAAACTATACCTTGAAAATCAACCAAAATCGAATATATTAAGTGAAAAATCTTTAAATGCGATTATCTCGTTAAAATGAAGAGTTTTTGCAATTCTAAGCGAAATTCGAGATCATTTTATGTTTGGCCTCAAAACGCTTTTCTGGTTGGGAATTTTGACTTGGTATCTTCAGAGAAATTCTAGAGAAATTTGAGATCTAAAACTTTGCCGAACAAACTATACCTTGAAAATCAACCAAAATCGAATTATTAAGTGAAAAATCTTTAAATGCGATTATCTCGTTAAAATGAAGAGTTTTTGCAATTCTAAGCGAAATTCGAGATCATTTTATGTTTGGCCTCAAAACGCTTTTCTGGTTGGGAATTTTGACTTGGTATCTTCAGAGAAATTCTAGAGAAATTTGAGATCTAAAACTTTGCCGAACAAACTATACCTTGAAAATCAACCAAAATCGAATTATTAAGTGAAAAATCTTTAAATGCGATTATCTCGTTAAAATGAAGAGTTTTTGCAATTCTAAGCGAAATTCGAGATCATTTTATGTTTGGCCTCAAAACGCTTTTCTGGTTGGGAATTTTGACTTGGTATCTTCAGAGAAATTCTAGAGAAATTTGAGATCTAAAACTTTGCCGAACAAACTATACCTTGAAAATCAACCAAAATCGAATATATTAAGTGAAAAATCTTTAAATGCGATTATCTCGTTAAAATGAAGAGTTTTTGCAATTCTAAGCGAAATTCGAGATCATTTTATGTTTGGCCTCAAAACGCTTTTCTGGTTGGGAATTTTGACTTGGTATCTTCAGAGAAATTCTAGAGAAATTTGAGATCTAAAACTTTGCCGAACAAACTATACCTTGAAAATCAACCAAAATCGAATTATTAAGTGAAAAATCTTTAAATGCGATTATCTCGTTAAAATGAAGAGTTTTTGCAATTCTAAGCGAAATTCGAGATCATTTTATGTTTGGCCTCAAAACGCTTTTCTGGTTGGGAATTTTGACTTGGTATCTTCAGAGAAATTCTAGAGAAATTTGAGATCTAAAACTTTGCCGAACAAACTATACCTTGAAAATCAACCAAAATCGATATATTAACTCATGTAAAATTGTGCGCCACAAAAAACGCTATGTTAGCGTTATGTATGGGTGTATGCACTCAAATTGACGCTCAAATGGAGTGTGGCATTTGTATTCAGAACAGTCATCTCATTCGCCTCTCCTCTTAGCTGCGTGCTCTTTCGTACAAATAGGCGCTCTTTCCGACTATAGAGCAGAGCTGCTATTTTCGTATGTATACATAAAAAATAAATCAATTTCCAATTGATTTTTCTTAGTTATCCGGTAGGAAAAACGCAAAAATAAATTAGTTTTTGACTATAGTAAAAAAAATTTCAAGGCCTATCAACTAGAGGTGTCAGTTACCCAGGCTGATCCATGGATTCCCAGGATTTTGCCTGCATTCCAAGGCTTCCTGTTTGGAATTTCATGAAAAATTGGTGTAGATAATTTTATGTATATTTTTATATGAAATTCTAAATAGGAAGCCTTGGAATGCAGGCTCAATCCTGGGAATCCATGGATCAGCCTGGGTAACTGACACCTCTAGTTGATAGGTCTTGAAATTTTTTTTACTATAGTCAAAAATTAATTTATTTTTGCGTTTTTCCTACCGGATAACTAGGAAAAATCAATTGGAAACTCATCGCGAACGAATATTTGCTGTGGTGCGATACAGTGTGACAGCTCTTACGCTGTATTTTGATACAAAGATCATTCGAATGTACGAATACTCACATTGAAGAATAGCATCTTTGCAACGTATATAACTATACATATAAAATACGTTGTTTTTTGAATCGTGAGTGTTATATTTCAAATCTGTGCACCCATACTTATACCGTCTTTCTCGCTCCTTCTGAATACAAATGCCACACTCCATTTGAGCGTCAATTTGAGTGCATACACCCAAACATAACGCTAACATAGCGTTTTTTGTGGCGCACAATTTTACATGAGAATAGACTTAGTTTGTTAAAAGTAAAATCAAGAAATGGTAAACAAACACATTTTGTAATAATGTAAAGATTGTCATGCTATTCGGCCGATAATTTCATTTATAACATCGTTATGTTTAACATATATTCAAAGTCGGTCTGTACGTTTAAATATTCTCTTTCTCACTCTCTATCTCTTCCTTAAATATGCACTATTGATTAAAAAAAAAGGACCGATGTCGCTTTTTATTTATATGAAATGATAGAACATTAACCCACATGTAGTTCATGTGTAAAAATGTTATAGAAATATATGATATGTTCCTTGTTTATGTACCTGAACTAGACCCGGAAACCATTCATACTATTTTACAATCATGTATTTGTGTTTATACAAGAAGTTAACATGAATCTAATTTCTTGTGAAAAAAATGTAATTTTTAAGTACGAAAAATTCCAAAATTTCAATTGAATCTGTAGAAATTGTAAGTATCTGAACAAAGAAATGAAATCATTGTGAATCTGTAGTGTTGAAATGTGAGAAATCCTCCTAGCATTCAAAAATGAATTGTTTTTTTAAAAATCAAAGCTTTCAGCAATGTCACAACTGTTCAACCGTTTTGGTCTTAAATTTGTATGGGCTAATGTTAATTTTCAATTACACTGTTTAATTTTAGAAAATCGCGCCAATATTACATTTTTCAGAAATCAAAGTGAAAAATATACATTCAAAATGTATAATACAAAAAAAATATTGGATTATTTGATTTTGATTCAAATGCTTAACAAAATGTAACTTTTTTCATTTAATTGACGTAGATATTGAATTTTGGGTACGAAAAATAGATCTGGCATGAAACATTCACACAAATGTGTGTTTTAAACTTTGGAAAGTTTAAAAAATCCTGCTTATGTTGCCGCGTACTTTAATAAAAAGCGACTAAATTTGATATCATACTTAACACACATGAATTGTACCTGGAATTCAAAAAAAAAAAAAAAAAATACACAAAAGTAACAAATTCAGATCGGCATAATAAATCCATTATAAATTTAATAATACATTCAAAATGATACATCCTAACATAGGCATGATGCAATAAATATTCATTATTGATTCAAAAAAAAAAAAAAAAAAAAAATAATGTTTAACAATAATTTTGACATTTTCTTGTTGTGTTTGCCTATTTGTATGTTCGATGTGTTCGTCATTCATGTATACCAACTGTATTCATTGCCAACTTAGAACATTTGACAGAACTTAGTATGCGTGTCGTGTCAAGTCATCTCTAATATCTATTCATCTTTTTGCAATCGGATCGATTCAGTGTGGTGAATCAAGAAGAAGTAAAAGGAAAAGAAGAAAAAAAATAACAAAATTGAAATTGGTCGGCTTTTTCAATAATTCATTTCGGCAAATTGGCAAATCATTTAAATTAATCAAAGATGAAAAATCATTTGATTTTTGTCATAGTTACCATATCATTGGTTGCATATAATTATGCGGCCGGTGTTCAAATTGATTCAAATATTCAAAATAAAAATGTAGAACGTACCATTGATTTGACTACGCAATTAGTAAAAATTCAGCATAAAATCACATTGGAAAATAAAGTGAAAAAAGATTTTACTGGTGCTTCATATTCATTTGTTGTTCCAAATAATTTACGTGATAATTTGGCATTTATTTCAATTCGTGATGCACTCAAAAAAGAATTAAAAGCAACTGAAGAAAAAAATGCTGACGGATCATTGTTCACCGTATCTGTAACAAGTTCATCACCAACACCAGTTTTACATGTTGAAACAATTTATTCAAAATCATTGCAACCATATCCAACTGAAATTACACAAAATGAACGTCAATTGGTTCGATACTTTGGAAACGCCTATTTCTATAGCCCATACAAAACATTAACACAAAAGACCACCGTTCAACTTGCATCGAAATCAGTTGAAAGCTATACCACTGTAAAACCATCATCACAAAATGACGGAACCATTATCTATGGACCATATGAAAATGTTGAAGGTATGTTTCAATCAATTTTCTACCCTCTTCGATAAAAGAATCTTTATCGATTTACCCATTTTCATTTGTTTATCATTTTCTTTTACATTCTAATATTTTTGTATTGAATGCATTTTAGCCTATTCAATTGAATCAGTTATTGTTCACTATGAAAATCATTCACCATTCTTGACAATCACAAATTTGGAGCGAGTCATCGAAGTTTCACATTGGGGCAATATTGCTGTTGAAGAAACCATTGATATCGTTCATTCTGGTGCTAAATTAAAGGGTTCATTCTCACGATATGATTATCAAAAAGATTCCCGAAATAGTCAACCAAGCGTTAAATCATACAAAACCATTTTACCAGCATCAGCCACTGAAGTCTATTACCGGTAAATATGCTCATTCTAAATGTTGGCATTTTTTTTTCTACTTTTAAAAGAGATTTTGAAATTTTTAGAAGAGATTTTTGAACTTTTAAAAAAGATTTATAAATTTTTAGAAGAGATTTTGAAATTTTTAGAAGAGTTTTAAACATTTAAGACTGAATTTGAACTTTTGAAAAGAGATTTTCTAAATTTCAACTACTGAATTTCTTTTAATTGAAACTAAAAACTAAATTTTAGTTAATCATGGAAATTAAACTGCGCATTTTCTTTCAATTTTAACTGAATTTTCTTCAATACATATTTTTAAACAAATTTTCTTTTGTAAATTTTTGCAGTGATACAAATGGTAACATTTCAACATCAGCCATGCGTATTTTAAAGGATTCGGTTGAATTGGATTTGCGACCACGTTTCCCATTATTTGGTGGATGGAAAACTCATTATACTATTGGTTACAATGTACCAAGTTTTGAATATTTATTCAATAGCGGTGATCAATATGTGTTAAAAATGCGTGTTATTGATCATGTATTTGATGATATGGTAATTGAAAAAGCAACAGTAAAAATTATTTTACCAGAACGATCAAATAATATTAAATTAATTCCACCATATTCTGTATCACGGTTACCCGATCAAATTCATTATACCTATTTGGATACAGTTGGTCGTCCAGTAATTGTATTTAGCAAAGAAAATCTCGTTGAAAATCATATTGCCGATTTTAATTTAAAATATAATTTTAGTAAAGTGCTTATGATTCAAGAGCCATTATTGATTATTGGATTTTTGTATGCACTCTTTTTGATTGTTATCGTATGGACACGTTTAGACTTTTCAATTACAAAGGATAACTCGTCCACACATCATCACAAAGACTAAAAAAACAAAAACAAAAACAATAACAAAATACCATCAAATTTCGAATGATTTTCTTTTTGTAGAAATTAACATTTAAGATGCAGAGCAAACACAAAGATGTAAAGAAAAACAATTAGTGGGTGAAGAAAGCATTAAATTTATTTAAACTATTGTTGGAAAATTGCTTTAATCTTTCAATTTAAAAAAAAAAACACATCATAAGTAAACTGAATGCAAATTTGTTTTATGTATAAATTTGCTGACAACATTTTAAAAGCATTTAAATAATAAGTTTTTTTTTTTCTCTCAATTTGAATGTTAATTTTCCATTTAAACAAAAAGCATCGATTTGAGAAAGCCGTAATCTGATTGAAATTTTAAATAGAAATATACCACGCTCACACACATACACACACACACACATTGTTCTGTTTTCGCTTGATAAAAACTGTGTTAAAAATGTATCACGTAAATCTAGTAATATTTTGATAGAATTTTCACAACACTTGCATGTTCAACGTTCTTATCTCTTTTCACAAACAAACAACAAAAAAATTGCGAGAAAAATTGCAAAAGAAAAATATTTCTCTGTTTGGCGACTGATTAATTGAATTATAATCAATTTTGTGAGAATAAATTAAGTACCATGTTGAAACAAGAAAATTAAATAACAACCATTTAATTAATACAAATCGATCTAAACTTTATTTTATTTTATTCAAATTGAAATAGATTTTTCTGTATGCTCATTAATAGCTGGCAATTGTTGGGCTCAGATTTGGCCTTCACAGAAGTTATGACTATGTAGAATAAATTCGTATTGCAAATTATGACGAAGGCATTGGATGTATACAGCTTGAATAGAAAAATTATTGCAACATATTTCACAAGAAAATGAATGATTTTTTTGGTTTTATATTGCAAGTACTCCTGAAATTGTGTCGAAGCATTGACTTTCTTTCATTGAATGATTAAATAATTTCTGATATCAACTGCGTCAAAAGAGTTCGATGTAAATCATTTAAAATGTCATCTATTACTTGGTCGGACAGCAAAAAGATTTAACAAATCGGGATCATCGACATCTTAAAATTCTAGAGAAAAACAATAACCTTTCAAAGAGGCTAACCATTAAGTTTCTTTTCATATTACTTAATTTACCATTAAGTATAGATACCAATCAATTTCGAAGCATTAGAGATGATGAAAAATCTACATACTTTGTGTTTAACCGGTAAAGGTTCCAAAATCAAATCACTCGCTTCACCCCTTCAGCACAGATGGATAATTTAAATGATTTTTTTTTTACAAATAAATTAGTAATGTTATAAGAAATAAAATAAAAAAAACATGGTAGAAATGATCCTAATCGTGCGCTGTTCTTTTTCTTTCGTCAAGAAATTCAACGGAAGAATAATGTTACAAAAACTTTATATGAAGACAAACGTATTTTCTACAGTTTGTGTTTTTAAAGTGTGATTTTCTTATTTGAATTAGAACAAAATAATTTATTTTCTCGTTAAATTTGTTGCAATGATTGTTGTTTTAATCAAAATTAATAAAAATTTCAGAATGAAAATACTCGTTTCTTTTCATATTCATTTCAAATGCATTATTTTTTAGTATAGTTTTGACAGGAAATCTGTTGTAAATGTCAAATTTCTAACCTAAAATTCAGAGCATGTTCTTTTGTTTATTGTTTTGTCGTCATTTAAAAGAAAAACGCGGTTTTTGTGCACATTTATTTTCTAATTTTTTGAATATTTTTCCGTCAAAATATAAAAATGTTTGACCATGAATCAGATTATGTTGTTGAACAATACATAAAACCAAAAAGAGTTGCTGTACCATTGATAAATGATGAACGAGCGGATTTATTTGGATATTTTGACGATGATAACGATGACAAAAAGCACGGTAAGAAGAAGAAAAAGGAGGCAAAAAACCAAATGCCAATGATTCATGTTTCCGAAGAAAATCCATTCGCCAGTGATGACAATGATGATGATGATGATGATGGTGAAGAAGACGGTAAAGATAAGAATGATAGTGATGCTGAAATGAATGAAGATGACAGTGATGAAGCTATAGAAAATCAAGATGAAGATCAAGATGATGATGTAGGTGAAGATGAAGATGAAGATGAAGATGAAGATGAAGATGGTGATGGAATTACAGAAGAAATGTCAAATGATAATCATAGTATTGATGACATTCCAAATGGATCAACGGATGAAAATAAAGTAAAAACAACAAAGAATACAAAGAAATCCATTGATAAAAAGAAAATCGTTGAGAATAAGAAATCGATTGAGAAAAACAAACCCAGTGAAAAGACGAAGCCCAATGAAAAAAAGAAATCAATTGTAAAGAATAAATCAATTACTCCAAAAAATACCGAATTAACTGATGACCAATTGAAGGCATTGCTGCGAGGTGCTAGTAAACAAGATCGATTTGTATTGTATATTACAAATTTAAATTATTCAACAACACGAGAAAAATTAACAGAATTTTTCGGTGCAGTTGGATCAGTAAAATCTGTTCGAATACCAAAAGTGCGTCGAAGTGCATTTGCCTTTGTGGAAATGAGTGATTTGAATGGATTTAGAGTAAGTTATAATTTTTCTTCAGATTTTTGTATTGTTTCGAGAAAAAATAAAATTTATCGATATTTCAGAATGCATTAGCGCTACACAATCGATCATTAGATGATTATACAATCAAAGTGCAAGTGTCTGAGGGTGGTAAAAAAAAATCGGCAAATAAGAAAAATATTTTGAAGCAGAAAAATCGTAAATTGGCTGAAATGCGAAATGAAGGAAAACAATTTCAGCGCAGTGGAAAAGGCTACGATAAAACAATCAAAAAGGAAATTAAACAACAAAAAATGCAACAGAATCGACGATTAGCCAAAAAACAAGCGAAAAAAGCAGCAATCAAGTGATAATTATTGCGAAAGTCAATTTTTGAAAATAAAATATTGGATTTTTTCGTAAAAAAATCGCTTAAAATTAAACAAAAATGTTTTTTTTTCTTTAAATTGAAATATTTCAGAAAGAATGAATACAAATTGTTATCCAAAGGCTAAAATTCTCCCAGAAAATGTTCAATAATTGCTAATTTACGAAAAAAAAAATTATGATGTGAACAGAATTAGGCTGTGACCATGACTCAAAATTAGGCTACGACATGTTTAGATGTTGCTGGGATTTTTTCTGTCTTTTTCATTCACAAAATGGATGAACCAATTCCAATATTCTGTGCACACTCACAATTCCAACCAACGACGGAAGAATTGCATTACACATTGTGCATAATTTTTATCAAAGATTTTAATTGAATAATCGAAAACAAAAACAGGTCCCATGCAACTAAACAATTTAATCTGGTTGTGGATAAAGACAAACAATTCATTAGCAAAATACATTTAAAGGCTGTGCAAACAATTTGGTTTGATTTATATCGCAATGCGATGCGAATGCAAAATCATTTCTTGCTTTTTCTATTTTTTTTTTTTTTTGTTTTATCAAATGATGGTGTTTGTCTGTTTTGATCTACATCCAAGTGATGATGTGTGCACATGACAGATGGCCAACAGCTTCACAGTTGGACACTTTGATTAAATTGTTCAGTCGATGCAGTGCAGTGCAGTTAAGTTGAATTTAGTTTGATTTGAAATCATGGTGTGATTGATGCACAACAAAACTTTGTTTTTCTCTTTGTAATAATCGAGTTAGAGTCATTGTATTTGTCGTGCGTGTTTTTTTTTTTTTTTTTTTTTTTGGTTCACATTTCAGTTTTAATACATTTTGAAATAATGGATTTCGATAAAGTATTGGAAGATGTTGGCTCATTTGGTTTATATCAAAAACTTGTGATATCTGTACTCATGCCAGCCGTATTACCATGTGCATTTCATGCTTACAGGTGAATAAAACTATATTTTAAACATGCATTTTGACGATTAAGACAAAAGAATATAAATTAAATGGAAAATTAATTTATTGTGTTTTATTAGTCAATTATTTATAGCATCAGCACCAAGTCATTGGTGTCGAATACCTGAACTTGATCCATGGTATACAGATGTACCTGAATTGTTAAAATCACTAAGGTAATTGTCATTCTGACAAGGAAAAAAAATTTTACATCGATTTTTCTTCGAATTTCAATCGAAATTAATTTTTCTTCACAAATTCCATTAAAATGTTATTCTTAAGCTGAAAGAATGTTGAAAAAGAATTTTTTTTTTTTTTCTTCAAGCATTCCATTGATATTTCATGATGGTCAAACGGTTTATTCGCAATGTGAAATGTATTCGCGAAATTATACGGAAATCCTAATGATGTTGCACACAATGGATACACAAAAATTGCGAAATAAAACCGAATTATATTTGGATCCATTAAATTCCACAACACGAAATTATGAAAGTGTAAAATGCAAAGATGGCTGGATTTACAATCGGACCATGTTTCCAAATACGGTTGTCATGGAGGTTGGCTATCTGAAATCTCTTTCATGTATTTCATTTTTTGCATGACAAAATTAAAAAAAAAAAATGTGTCGTTTGCAAATTTAATTTCAGTGGGATCTTGTGTGCGATAAAAGCTTTTATCCAGCATTGGCTCTTGTTCTATTTGGAGTTGGTGGTTTAATTGGCAATTATCTATATGGTTTTCTACAGGATTATTGGGGCCGTCGTCCATCATTTTTTGTCTATTTATTTTTGGAAATTGTTGCGTGTGCATTAAGCTCAATGACATGGAATTTTACATCATGGTTAATATTTCGTGTTGTTGTTGGATTCACTGTGCCAGCCATTTTGGCCAGCCCCTATGTTTTGGGTACGCATTCAATGCCATTTTAATTAACAAATTAATATTTATTAAATTAAAAGTCTTTTTTTTTCTCATTTTTTCTCATTTTATCTCTTTTATCTCTTTTTTCTCTCTCTTTCTCTCTCTCTCTCTCTCTCTCTCTCTCTCTCTCTCTCTCTCTCTTCCTCTTCCCTCACGTTTTTTCCCCCAAAATAATACTTTTTTCTGAACAACAGCAATCGAATTAGTCGGACCAAAGCATCGTGTATTCTGTACCATTGTATTGAATATTGCATATTCAATTGGATTGGTACTGTTGTCAGGTATCGTGTATTTTGTACGAGATTGGCGTTATCTATCATTGGCTGTATCACTACCGTTATTGTTATTATTTTTCTTTTTCTTTACACTGCCGGAAAGTCCACGTTGGTTGGTTGCCACTGGAAAATATCGTCGTGCTGCTCGCATTATGAGCGAAATGGCTCGATTAAATGAAAAAATTATACCAGAAGATTATGAAAGTGTATTGCGACGTCATTTTGATCCAAGCATTGGCACAACCACAACAACAGAATTAATTACCGATTCAAAATCATCAAATATTGGTGTTTATGATTTATTTCGCACATCAAATATGAGAGCTAAAACATTAATTATTACATTCATTTGGTTTGCAAATACATGTGTTTATGTTGGATTAAGCTATTATGCGCCAGCTTTAGGTGGCGATGAAATTTGGAATTTTTTTTTGGCCGGAGCCGTTGAATTGCCAACATATTTATTTTTATGGCCTGGATTGAGCTGTATTGGACGTCGATGGATTTTATGTGTTTCAATGTTGGTCGGTGGGATTGCATGTTTGTTAACATTTTTGGTGCAAGAAGATCAAATTATTATGTTAAGTTTGTATTGTATTGGCAAAATGGGCATTTCATCAGCATTTGTTGTATTACCATTGGCTGCATCAGAACTTTATCCAACGGTTGTTCGGGGCTTGGGAATGAGCATCAGTTCAGTTATTGGAATGATCGGACCAATTGTTATACCAGTTATTAATTATATGGTATGCTTTAGATTTTAACATATTTTTTGCATTTTCTCTTTTTGATTGAAATTTTAAACATTTTTTATGGTTCCTTAATTGTTTTTTTTTTTCTGAACAGGGTAGCAATATGCTAGTTTTACCTCTAATTATAATGGGATGTTTACTAACATTAGGTGGAATTGCTAGCTTATTCTTGCCGGAAACCATGAATAAACCGTTACCGCAAACAATTGAAGATGGTGAAAATGTTCCATTGACAAATCCATTTACTTGTTTTCGACGTACACAGCATTTAACGACCGAATTAAAATCTATAAATAATTAAAACATGAATACACACTCGCACACACACACACACACACACACACACACACACACAGACAGACACACTCAAACACACACACATAAATACACAAATTCTTCTTATTTATTTAAAATAATAAAATTTCATGCTTAGAAAAATGTTAAGCAACAACAAATTTGAATGAAAAGAAAAAATCGCAATTCGTATCATATAAGTAAATTGTGTGACCATAACCCCATCTATTGAATAAAGCTAAAAGTAACCAACATATTTGTTTATCCTTTTGTTTGCGTCAATCCGACTATTGAAGAAAAAATCACGTACGGAGTACAAAGCAAAGTAAACGAAACATACACACAAACACACATAAATACACATGCAAAGGGAATCATAAAAAGTGTATCAATGCTGATGACACTTAATTCGAAAACAGATTTCTGTATTAGATTTTTTTTTGGCATAAGCACAAAAAGCAGTTTAGCAATCTTTTTGTTTTTTTGTTTTTTGTTTATCATGCAAATTTTACTTAGTTCAACATACATTGAGTAATCATAACTCTTCGTTAGTTTAGTCATTTGGGCCATGCACAAAATTGTAAAGTAATCGCTTAGAAAAAGGGAAGATTAAAATATATATATTTTTTTAAACAGCAGTGGTAGTGAAATTAAAAAAAAAAAAAAAAGAAAAAAAAAGGAAAATGCGTATCACCAGGAGTAATAAATCGAATATAAATTCATTTTTTATCGCTGTTGTATTGGCAATATTCTATTTTGGAATTGAAGCGGCTACAACGCATAAACATGGACATCATCAAGGTGAACGTTTAGAAGATGGTGGTTATCGGCCAAGAGATTCAGATCATCATGGAGCAGATGGTGAACATTTTACGGAATTTGATCATGAAGCAATGATTGGAAGTGTTAAAGAAGCTGAAGAATTTCATCAATTATCACCTGAAGAATCAAAACGTCGATTGCACATATTAGTTTCCGAAAAAATTGACACAAACAAAGATGGTTTCATTGATAAACATGAATTAAAAGCACATATTTTACGGTCATTTAAGTAAGTAAATGAATGGAACCAAAGACAAAAGACAATTTTTTTTCTCAATTTTCTTTAATTTTTCACATGAAAATCTCGTTTGATGAAAAGAAAAAAAAGCGATTGTCTTGAAGAAATATTTTAATATTTATCCCCACATTTGATAATATTTTTTTTTTTTTTTTAGATCTTTATCCGCCGAAGAATCAAACGATCGTTTCGATGAAGTTGATGAAAATGACAATGATTTAGTAACATGGGCCGAATACCTAAAAGAAATGTATGATATGGAATCAGAAGATGAACCAGATATTAAATTACCGGTTATTAATGAGCACACAGATAGCCAGCTGATTGAAGATGATCGAATGGTTTTTCAAACAGCTGATTTAAATAATGATGGACAATTGAATCGTGATGAATTTCTTTTATTTATAAGCCCCGAAGAACATCCAATAATGTTGCCAATTATTTTAAATCAAACACTTCGTGACAAAGATATTGATAATGATGGTGTTATTAGTTTTCAAGAATTTCTTGGTGATTCAGCACGTGACCATGATAAAGCCTGGCTTATTGCCGAAAAAGAACGTTTTGATAGCCAATATGATAAAGATGGTGATGGATTACTCAATGGAAATGAAATTCTTGCATGGGTTGTGCCAAGTAACGAGTATGTTTTATCAAATTTACACATTTGTTTTTGTTTTTTCTTTCATAATAAACATTTTGAACTGATGTTTTTTTTTTTTTTCTTTTTTTAAATTTTGAATAGTGACGTTGCCACCGATGAAGTAAATCATTTATTTGCTGCTGCGGATGCAGATCAAGATGATCGCATGAGTTACGAGGAAATTCTAGACAATCATGATCTATTTGTTGGAAGTGAGGCAACCGATTATGGAGATCATCTTCAGAATCTTGATAAAATCCGAGACGAACTCTAAACATTTCTTTTTTTCCAAATTTATATATTCCAAAATTCGAAAATTTTTCATTTTTCTTGCTGATGATTTTTTTTCAACATAATATTTCTTTCAACATATCGACTATATTCATTGTTTGTCCATATAATTATCGACCTGACATTTGTTCCATACATCTTTCATGATAACATTTTTACTGAATCAATTCGAATAGAATCTTTGAATCGAACATCATATCAGTAAATTTCATTAAATTTATTACATATAAACTTGGCCAATGCATTTGAATCTAGTCTTCAAGCAATGATTTCTCGTTAAAATCAAAAGCAGCTAATTCGAATCGAATTTTGTATCATATTTTAAAGTCAAAATTAATCTCCAAATTTTAATTAAGTTTACATTTTAAAATACATAATTTCTTGATGCAAAATCTTTGAATGTCATCAGCAAATGAAAAAATTGAACATTTTTAGAAATTTCAACATGTGTTAAGAATTTCTTTTTCTCTCTCTCTCTCTCCAATATTAATATTTATTTTCCATTGTATTCAGTTCCTTTTCAATTTGAGCGATACCAAAACATGCATTCTATTGCGATTTTAATTTATTTTCATCTGTATGTCACAAAACGAAAAAAAAAAAAAAAAAAATGATTAAAATTGAAATATACGAAGAAAAATCAGCTCTATTTTGATCAAAATAAATAAAGATTACATTTGTATTAATTCAATGGCTGTTGGTTTTTTTTTATTCTTTTTTTATGTGAAACTAGGGTGATACGAATCGTAAAAATTGATATATTTTTACGAGTTCATGTGTGTCTGTAGTAGAATACTTGCAAATTTGCACAAGTATCTGGAAGTGTTTCATAAATCTATTAAGTAGATCGAGAGGAGAGTATGTTCATTCGACTTTATAGCAAAAAAGGAGAGTAAGTAATTGTAACACTAAAAAGGGTTAAAAGAGAGTATGGATTTTACGATTTTGCATTGTATTTAGTATTTAAGTGAACATGCTCTCCTCTTGAGTATAGCCGAATTGATATTTTCCATACTCTCCTCTTTCAAAATTATTTTGATTTTTTTTACGTACTCTCCTCTCGATTTACTCAATAGAAATATATTGTGCGTTAGTACGAATCTCCAAGTTCGCTTTATACAAATCGCATATATTTATAAATTTCAAATCCACAAGTGAAAACATTCAATTTTTCATTTTCTTTCCGATTTCTCTCTCTCTCTCTCTCTCCCTTGTTTCTGTTTATTCTAATCTTAAGTCTGTCGTTCTTATCGCTCGTTGATTTCTTTCTGTGCATTGACTAATTTTTCCTAGCGGGAAAGAACTATTTGCGTATTTCTTGTTGCGTATTTGCATGCATTTTTATATTGCGGCTATTTGTACAACGTTTCTTGTTGTTGTTTTTATGTTGATTCGTCTTATCCGTAGTAAGCACAAATAACAGTGTAAATACGCATATATTTATGGATGTTCATTTGCAGTATTTGCATGCATTTGGAATTGGAACCACTTGTTCCAGTTCTTTACCTCTAGACTTTTTCTCTCACTAAATCACTCTGTTTCTGCATGTTTTGATTTTCAATTGTTCCGCTCGTTCGTTCATTTGTAAAAATGTAGTGAGTATATAGGTAAGTTTACTCTCATATACACGGGTATAAGAGTAAATGCAAGAATGTTTTTTCTATATGTTTTTCTCTCATTCACCACTGTGTGCATACAAGTGTTTGCAATGTGTTTCAATTAGAATTTAAGCAGATTCAAACGGGTACGCTATAAAATAAGAAGAAAACAGGGTGTTTTTGCGAGTCTTTATGAGAGTCATATTCCCCTAGATGTGAAAAGAGATAAGAATTTTGAACATGCACAGTTTGCTTTCAAGAAATCCTGAAAAATAGACAATTTCAAATGAGTATGAAAAAAAAACGAATAATGTATATTTTTTTTTTTTATTGGATTTAATTTTTATTATAACTTTAATAAGTAGTTGTAAATTGTATGTATGTTTAATCCCACTTTTGATATCAAATTAATTATTTTGATATCAAATTGAATTATTTTGATATTTGTCTCTACTTGCACAAAAAAACTAAGATTGCTCTTTCGCTGATGGCACTACAAATGCGGCTGGAAGCACTTTGACAGTATGCATGCAGCACAATCTATCTTCATCCATAAATTGATATCCCAATTTTCGATGGCAGTTTGAACATAGTATGTCAGTGCGATGGAAATCTACGTTTTTTAAATCCTCAACACTAAAAACATACTCATTGTTCTCAGTATATTCACTTCTTACACTTTTTTCAAAAAAAATGTGACGAGCACAGTTTTTACAGACATATACAATTGTTTACATTTTGTCACTTTTTCACGGACACTTTGTTGGATATTGGAAATGAACGAAAATACAACTGCTTTATATAAAATCTTATGCTCGAATGATGATGTTATTTTTTATAGATACAATATGAATATCACAGTATTCTGTGACCGCACACGAGCACAACATATTTCTCCGTCTGTTAAACCTTTTTTTCATATTTAACCATAACAATTTTTAATGGCTTTATAATCCCAAACACAATAGTCGTGATAATGAGTTCGAATCTCACTGTGTGTTACACGTTATTATTTGGAAATAATTTCCTTACTCTTGCTGTAAGGCAGCGCTATAGAGTGTAATATTTTTTAATATTATTCAATTTTCTGTTTATTATGCAAACCAAAGTAAAAAAACTACTAAGCAATCAAAATGAAAACAACCAATTTCTGAAAAAAATACGTTATATTACTTTATTGCTTGTTGATATTGTAAATAATAAAAAAATATTTCAAATATTAAAATTAATCTTCACAAAGACAATTTTTTGCGTTTTCTCAAAACAAGTAACTTTTAAAAATCCGAGATTTAATAGCATTACATAAAATGCATGAATTTTTATATGAAATCGATGTATAATGTGAAACAAAATTTACTTTCAACATGATTGTCATTTTTTAATCCGTAGGTACAATGACAAATTAACTTATAAACAGGAAAATTTGTGTCATTTTTTTTTTTAAGAAATACTGAAATAAAAATTTAATCAATAAAATATCATAAAATGTATATGCTTTTTCAGTATAATTACTAGTAAAAAACATATCATTGAAATTAGAATGGATTAAGTCTAGTATTGAAGTGAATATCCATTGATTAGAATTAATGTAACTTTCAGCAGCAAGCTGTTTTAACATTCTCGGCTTCGGTTTAGTAGATTTACATATCATCAATCTTTTGATAATTGCCGTAAATTCTAAAACTCTAACTGGTTTAATATAAAAGTATGCATTTTTACATTCATATCTTTTCGGTTTTCTCATCATTTCTCTATAACATTTATCAGAACGGACATTAAAATCAAATACATTTTTGTTTCTCGCATTTATGGATACAGTACATTAGGAGTTGATTCATAATCAATGGAATATGATCGGAAAAATTTCTACCATACACACCTTGAATTATATCTAAATAATGAAATAATAATTGCCGTATTAAATCACGATATTCATTATTCATACGTAAAATATATAAACCATCATATCTTTTAAATTCTTTAAAATCAAATTTTTCTGAACGTATATTGGATGATACCTTATCGTTAAAATACATATAATCATATTCTTCACCATCTATTGGGTGTATGCAAAAGAAATGTCGATTTAGATAACAGATGGCGTAACTAGCGTTGTGTGCATCGCAGCACACCGCGGCCATTTTCTTTTTTTTTTGTTTGTCATTACGCTATAAATTTCAGTATATGTCATTTTGCTGAAGTGTAAACAACAAACATTTTTTTTGCTTCAAAAATGTCGAAATTCGTGCCTGGTTTTGCTTTACTAACCTTTTTTCATTTGAAGAAAACCGCTGCTGAAAGTTATCGTTTGTTAGTAGAAGCTTACGGTGAACACGCTTCAACTCAAAAAACTTGTGAACGATGGTTTGCGAGATTCAAAAGTGGTGATTTTGACTTGGAAGACAAAGAACGGCCAGGTCTTCCAAAAAAAAAATGAAGATGCGGATTTGCAAGCATTATTAGATGAAAATCCTTGTCAAACGCAAAAAGAACTTGCAATGGAGTTGAAGGTTGATCAAGCAAATATTTCTAGACATTTGCATGCAATGGGAAAAATTCGAAAATGGGTGCCACATCAATTGAACGAAAATCAACTCAGAGCAAGAATCGAAACATGCAAAAAACACCTTGCTGAGCACAAAAAATGTAGTTTTTTGAGTCAAATTGTTACTGGCGATGAAAAATGGATCTATTACGACAATCCCAAGCGTAAAGCAGCGTATGTTGATCCAGGCCAACCAGTACCTTCGCAGTCAAAACGAGAAATTCATTGCCAGAAGGTTATGCTGTGCATTTGGTGGGATCAGGAAGGTGTCGTGTATTATGAGCTGCTGAAATCTGGTCAAATGGTTGATGTTAAGTGCTACGAACAACAATTGATCAAAATGGAGCAAGCGTTGAAGGTGAAACATCCACGAATAGCGACTAAACAAGACAAAGTTTTTTTTCACGATGATAATGCCAAGCTACATCGTGCAAAGATCGTTAAAAAAAAGAAAGAACACTTCGGTTAGGATCAGCTTGATCAACCCGCGTACTCTCCAGACCTTGCCCCTTCGGACTACTAGGTATACAAAGGTGGTGTTCGTTTGGTTTTCTCAGCAGAAGAAGTCGAACAAGTGTCTGGCAAATCGATCAATTGTGCATTCAATGTGAGTTGTAATTTCAATGCAATGATTTAAATGAAAATTATGGAGAAAACCATTGTTGATCTATAAATTAAAACGGTTTGCATTGAAATTACGCCGCAGCTCAACATTGACGCCATTTCTCAAATAAATTTCTTTAAAAACTAATTTCACTTTGCTTTAATGCAAATTTTATGAGGCAGGTAATGTAAAATGTGACTTACACTTGAAAATGTTTATGCCGGTTTATGCAATAGGAAAAAAATCCAAAAACGTCAGCCTTATGTCAAAATCTGTCAAGTTATGTCTATACTAAATACATTGGACATATTGAACGTTTTTACGTATATAAACTGAATTGGCGCGTAACATTGGTTTAGTACAATCAAATCTATTATGATGAGAGAATACAAAAGAATAATATATGAGCAATTTTGAAACGTAAATTGGAATTTTTTAAATATTTATTGTAGAATCGTTCATCAAATAATTCTAAAAGTATAAAATAATGTATTATGGAACTTATGGACATTAATTCTTATAATGTATTCTTATAATAATCTATAGTATATATATAAAAAATCTTCAAAAAGTTTGTAACCGTGTAACTTTTGAGCGGGTGTACCGATTTCAATTTGGTTTTTTCTATGTTGTAGTGCGAGATGGTTAATAGCTATAAACAATTACATATATGTGTACGCATGTGTTTTTTGGTGTGTGTGTGTGATTTGGTGTACTTTGGAGTACTTTGGAGTACTGTAGAGTACTTTGGAGTACTTGAGAGTACTTTGGAGTACTTGGGAGTACTTTGGATTCGATAATGATTTTAAAATTGAATTTGGAAGACATATGCGCTTGACTATAGGGTCAGTGACCGCATTTGGTCTTGTAAAGAGTACTCCATTCACTGATGTTAATGTTTTTTCGAACAACAAAAACCGATTTACATGTGATTCAAAATGGGATATATGTATTTGCAAAAAATGTCCAGTTTTCACTCGTCTAGTTGAGTATAAAGCAAGTGCACAGAGATTGTTTTCCGATCGTAAACCAGAGAACAAAATTCTCACTTAGTTTCAAGAGAATAATTGAAAAGGATGATAAAAAGTGTTAGTTTTGATCCCAACGTCAAAATTCTGCACATGCATGTATGGACATTTGCATATCATGAAGCACGGAAAAGCTGCGATTGGGCGAGAATTGCTGCAGATACACAGACAGAACTATTTGTACATCTAGTACGACTTATTTGAATTTTGACATTTTTCTACGTGTGTTGAAAAATTCACAACATTGTCGTACACAGATTTCTATACGTTTTATTGAGCGGGAAGAGGGGAAACATAGCTGTGTGCGAAAATATTTCTCCTTCGCACTCAACTGTATATAAATAGTATAGAAGTATGTGTACGAGTCGTACAGTACGACTATGTTGTGAATTTTTCAACAGACGCAGAAAAACGTTAAATTTCAAAAAAGTCGTAGTAAATGTACGAACAGTTCTGTCAGTGTACACATCGATTTAAGTTAAGAAAAGAAAAGAAAAGATAGAAGCGATGCTTGCTAAAATAAGATTTTTTTCTAGACAATAAAAAAAAATTCAAATAATGTTAATGTTCATTTATTGAGATATTTTATTGATAAAAACAATAAAAATGTATACAAGTGTGTATTATTATTTCAAAAACCCCTTCATACTGGCAGCAATTTCTTTTACATATTGATATTCATTATCCATTTTCTCAGAAATTATATATCGTTTATCGTCAAACGGATTCAGTGCAATCTTTTGCATTGAAATGGTGTAAATTTCATGTTTTCTCGAACGAATCGAACATTGCTTTCTCAATTCAATACAATTATTTTTTACGCAATTGTAATAATCTTCGAATGAAATATGATTTTTCAATACATTTTTCTTTACACCTTTAGCTTTTTTCATTACATTGTTCCCAACACCTTCATCTTTTTCCTTTTTGCTTGTTTTCGTACGCACAGCATAGCATTTTGAGCGCATACCAACAACTTCGGTTACAATTTCACCATTGAGCTCATCTTTGAATTTTCCTGGAACTTTGTTTAATACCATGAATATTTCCCTCGGGATAGTCCAAACTATCAAACTCATTGGGCTCATCACGAATGTCTGCGTATACATCATTAGTTTTTATCTCGAGTATAAATGAATCTGTATCCGTATATATAAGTTGAATATTTTGTCTGTACTTTGGCTTCAAGTAATTATATAAGAATTTATACATTAATAGTTTTGATAATTCCAAAATGCACATTCCTACGATGACTGGTTTGTTCATTAATATACGCGATTTGTGCAGTTCGATTGCTGCTAAATCTTTATCGAAGATTGTAAATTTTTTAGAATTTGGCTGTGCAATTAAATTCCTACCACAATTCTTACCACTACCATACCATTTATTTATTAACCTAATGTCTGAACGCAAATAGAGCTGCCCACTGAACCGAACATGAACCGTTTATGTTCGAGAATGGTTTCACATTTATTTTCATGTTCGTTCTGGTTCGGTTCAAGTTGTTCGAAAGAAAAAAAATGGTGTTCACGTTCGTTCGAGTTGAAGTTCAGTTTGTTCAAAATGTTCAAGTTTGATTTATGTTCGTTCGAATATTGTTTAATTAACTAAACCAAATTGAACTGTTCAATACAACAATTAAGTAAGCAACAATATTTCGAATAGGTTTTGTTTATATCGAAAATTCCTATTATTCATATACAACATATGTTTTTCGCAGAAAATGAAGTAGTGCCGAAGTCGCTTCAGCAAAGAAATTCATTATCTCTTACGCCATCTCTAGTCGAGTGAATCGTACGGTGTGAATTTCAATTAATATCAAACAAAATTGAGAAAGTGAACTTCTATGCCGTGGGCAAGTACATCAACAATCGATTAATGTACAACGGCATAAGTCGTGCGACGTTACGTTAGAAGTGATCTCTATCATTTCTACACTGAATGGGCACATACACCATTACGGAATGCAAACGACGAATCGTATCATTTTGCCGTTTCCGTTGACATAGACAATGTACATTGATAAATCGCTTTCATGTAAGAAATTTATACGTTGATAAATCGTATAGATGGCGTCAGGTGTGTAGAATTTGAACGAACAGAAACAGATCGGAAACATTTTGTATGTTCATGTTCGTTTGAGTTCGGTTCAAGTTGTTCAAATTTGAATATATTGTGTTCATGTTCGTTCAATTTCGGTTCAAGTTGTTCAGAATTGAAAATGACCTGCTCATGTTCGTTCATGTACGGTTTAAAATTCGAACGAACATGAACAGTTCGGTTCAGTGGACAGCTCTATTTGATAAACAAGGTTTAATAATCCATTAATAATCCATTAATATTATTTTCTATCGTTTCTCAGGGTCTCGGTATTATTGCATCGTCACAAAAGCGGTCATTTCACACTACAGCCATAAGTCACAAAAAGGATTCAGAAGGCGGAAATTCAGGTATACTCATCAAAGGTGGTTTATTTAAGATACTTGTTATGATGATTCGATGAATTTGTAATGCATTCTCGCTCTCTCTCTCTCGCTCTCACTCTCTCTATCTCTCTCTTTCTTATAGATTCATTGTCAGATTTTGAAAAATTGGAAAAGGTCGGTATGTTACCAGACATCGCTAAGGTAAGTGTACGCTTGATCCATGCCTCAAAGGAAGCTGCCACAAAATCCGATTTACATACGATGAAAACCGAAATGTTGATGAATAAAATCGACCATTGTATGAAGACGATGGATAACAAGATAGACCATCGAGTGGTGATCGTCACTCCGACCAATAGCTTATTGGTGGCGATCGAGTGGTGATCGCCACCAATAAGCTATTGGTCGGAGTGACGATCGCCACTCTATTTTTTACTTATGTTTTTTCGTGAAGCCATTATTGAGTATGTACTTTTCGAAAAAAAAATTTGTTCAAGGATATATAGCATTTCTAACTGTTCTCTTTTTCTCCTTTACAGTTTTAGTCGTCAACGGAATAAATATACAAATCTATTGGAGAAATAACCAAAGTGCTGTTGCTGTTGCTGCTGCATGTACTTTTTTTTTTCTCTTCATTCACTCAAATCGAAGTAAATACGATGAACTATTTGAATCAAGTTATGTAAACCATTCACTAATAGCAGCAAATACATATATAATGTTGATTAAAAATTTGTTGCTTTTTTTGCTCGTTTATATTACTCGTTCAGTGATGAGAGAGCTAGTGTTGGCTGCGAACGTTCGTTGTTCGTTCGTAGAAAAATAAAAATTGGTTTGTGCTCGTTCGTTCGTTCGTAGAAAAATAAAAATTGGTTTTTGCTCGTTCGTTCGTTAGTACCATTATCTAAAAATGTTTGGCATACATATTTAATTTGAACAAAATAAACTCAGAGAAAAAATCGTGCGAAGAAACAAAATATAATTTCAAGTATGATTACAGAAATGAAAAATATAATTCAATAAACAATTCATATTTTGATTAAATTTTTATCCCTTTTTTTGTTCACCATAAAATTATTCTATTCATTGTTGTTTAATTGTATTCATTTACAAAAGTACTGAGAAGAACTATGTTTAGAATATATACAGTTCTTCAATTCAAAAAATATTCGTTATTCATGTGTTGGAAATTCCAACTTGGATTTCATGAGGCAATCTAAATAACCTGAGCATTGATTGTTTTGTATAAAATAAAGTTTAAATTGAATTCTACGAACGAACGAACGAGCAAATTTTATTTTTTTAAAAATTACGAACGAACGATCGAACAAAAATCATTTTGTCAATTTCTACGAACGAACGAACGGACAAAAATAAAAATTTTTATTCTTACGAACGAACGAACGAGCAAATATGTTATGTCTAATGCCTACGAACGAACGAACGAGTGTTCGTAGATGTTCGTAGGCCAACACTAGAGAGAGCGCATACTTTTATTCTTCTTGTTCGCTGTGAACACAAAAAGTGGGATTCATTGTTTATTCAAATGAAAATAAAGCCAAATACACAGCAAGAAAGAAATAAACTTTGAAACTGACAAACCAGGGCATATTTTAGCTAGCAGCTATACCAGAATCGGGTAGCTCTAAACACGGTCGAGTTAGTAAGAAATTCATTGCCATTTACGCCATCTATACGAGTACGGTATGAACTTGGCTGAATATCAAACGATATTGTGAAAGCACACATTGTGAACTTTCTGGGATGTGCTTCCATACTCAATCTATCTACAAAGTTTTTAACTCGTATAGGTGGCATCAATGTAATGAAATGAAAGCTCTTCAATAGAACAACATATATAGAACTCGACTCTGCTCTAAATCGAAAATAGCAGCTCTAAAGCGAGTTTCAGGCAGTACAAAATAATCAAACGTAAATTTAGAAAAACATCTCTAGCTCATTTGGTATTTCGATTGTAAATTTTCTCTTTTCGGAAACCATAACTCCACTGTACAAAAACATCAATTTTGCCTTCAAGTTCCTGCACATTGACAAATTTGCTGGTAGGCCATCGAATGTGAAATTGAAAATCATGAGAAAAAGGTGAATGAAAACATCGTTTTTTTTTCAAATTTTCTACACAATTTTTATTTGTACATTGTAGTCAATTTTCATTTTTTTTTTTTTACAAAATATCCCCTTAAACGATTAGTTACACATTGCGGCCTATTCAAAGTGTCACTCGTAATGTTCTTTTTGTGTATGAGAATAAATCCTCTGGCAAATTACAATTGATTTCCAATTGATTGACCAATGAGTGGTATCGTTTTCGAACATGATGTGCGGCCTCTTTTGATTGTCGACTCCGTGTGAATATGCCCTTTTTATTGTCACCAACTGTAAAGAGCAAATATTGAAATTAGTATTTAAAAGAAAATACTTGTTTTGAATCAATTACATTTTATCAATAACGTATTGATTTCACTATGTTTCAAATTCAAGACATTTTAATTACCTTGATTTGTTTTGAAATCAGCAAAATTCCAGATAAATTCGCCAATAAACCATCCATAGCGTCGAAGTTGATCGAATGCTTTGAAATGTCTCGAAAATAGTTCACGTTGATATTCTTCAGACCACACAAATGCCGGCAACTAAAATCACATTTACATACAAATTTTAAATGAAAATCCATTCAGTAACACAACAGTGCACAATCATAAACAGCATTAATCATTGAACAATTAATTTCGTATGAGTGATACTTGATGTGATGTGGAAAAAAATTCTACTCTACCAAATGCAATCCTTCAACAGTATCCGCTCCATACTCTAACATCAGTACCGGTTTTTAATGTTTTGAATTCCATAAAATAGCTTCGTCCACAACTTTTGATGTTATCATCTCTAATCGTCCTGGATTTGCGTACCATCCATTGTACCGATTGAAACTAATAATATCTAAAATTTGTGTCTGTAACGATTTTCAATGAATTTTCTCTGTGTGTTCAGTCGCAAAAAAAAAAAAAAAAAAAACAATTACAAATAGCTCAATTTACCGCCTTGTCGTCATTGGGTGGAACGGCGATAGCAGCTGTTATCGGTCGATAAAAACAAAAAGGCTTAGAAATCAAACGAATTCATATGCAAATTACAACCTTGCGTTATCACATAATACCGTGATTCGATTCTCTTCACCGTACCTCAGTACATCGCTTATGTCAGCTTCGAATGGCAAATGTCCTATTTCATGATGTACCACCAATTTACCATTAATGTACTAACATAAAGGAAATAATCAATTCAAATCGAACATTCAAATCAGCGGCAAACAATCAGAAAATTAATACAAATGGGAAATAATAAAACATTTAAAATTGATTGCGCATACGTGCGTAAAATTGTTTACAAAATAACGACACTTCCATTTTTTTTTATCTCGAGAGAGAGAGAGAGTGAGAGAGAGAGAGAGAGAGAGAGAGAGAGGGGGGTGTGGTCAATCAAAAATCATTATTAAGTCAAATAATAATATGATTATTAATATAATTGCGTCATGCTTAAAATATTTATTTTTTTTTCTTTGCCCATTAATTAATTAAAATCGAAAAATTTTCACTCTGACTAAAAGGATCAAGCAAATATATATTGAATTTTTATTGTGAAAAAAAAAACCTAGTGTAACAAATACATGGGAAATGAACTTTTCCATTTATTCTCAAATGCCTAACATTTACTTCAATTCTATAACTTTGAAAATATGCTCTAATGCAAAAACATCCAATGCCAAACCAATATATATATATATATAGATATAAATCCGTATGGGTTTTCCATTCGCTGTTCGAATTGTTTATTTTGTTTTTATTTTCCTTTTATCCATTTTGGTAAATTTGATTTGATTTTTGCTGCTACAAAAATTACATGGGATATAATTTTCTTTTTTTTTTCTTTTGTCGTTGACAAATATAAAAAAAAATGGTAATTATATTACGATCAAATGTGTAATAAAATTGCAGACTATTTTGAGAATGCAAAAATATATCCTTCCTATGCGTGAGAAATTCAATCATGTATTGAATTCGAATTACAAAAAAAAAAAAAAAAAAAAAATGAACATTAAATCTCACTTCTAAAATCGTTATAAAAATTTGTTAATGATTATTTTTCATGTGGACATTGCTAATTAAATGGGAAAAAAAAGGTTTTAAATGAATGGGCATTGTCACAAATTTTTTAATTCATCGAATTGGATCGATTATTTAAAGCATGATTTCTACATATAACATGTTCCGTTTTATTTTGTTATTTGTTTGCTTCAGTAAAATAATTTTTGATGGGCAATTTTTTTCCCTCATTTTCATCTTCATCATCGCATTTTATTTTATGTTTTTTATTAGTTTTTTTTTCCTCAATTTTTCATCAAGTTTTTTCTTTGTTTTTTAATTCTGTTTTTCTTTTCAAATAAAATATATGTTTGTATATATATATATATATTTATATGATATAGAGCATTATTATTCGCACAAAATATTTGCATATTTACACTTGGCTTCACGCTTATCTCACTTTGCAGTAAAATAAATAATTTTTTTTTTTTCTTTAATTATTTTTAGTAGTAGGAAAATGCGGATTCGTCGCCAACTCTTGCGTCAACCATTCGGAGCGCGCGCGTGTCTGGAACATCAAATTATGGAGCATTTGAGTGAGTGAATCCAGCGACAAATCACACAGATACAGCGAGTGTTAATGGTGGAGCCAATGTGTCACAGCGCGATAATATCAAATGTGAAATTGAGAACATTTTAGCAGCCGAATGTTTGTTTTGTTGTGAACATATGACTAGGGAGCTATGCAGTGAGAAAAAAAAATTCAAACACGTTCCCGAACGCCATCTAAATGAACAAACATAAATTAGATTCACCAACATTTGATACTGAATCTGAATAAAAATTGATTATGTGTAAAAATAATTAAATAATTATGTTCAATAAAATATTTTTCATTATTAAATTATCGAAATATAAATATTTTTGAAATAAAAAAATAAAAACACTTCATTGAGAAATTAAAAATACAACTAAAGCAAAACAAACTATTTATATTAAGTCTCCGCATGTTTATTCGATTGGCGTTTGTTGTATACATGTACTGGGTATACAATACAATACATGGGAAAGCTTACACTGTAAAACCAAAAGAATTTTTTAATTAGTTTTTTGGATTTTTATAGTCAAAAATCCGAATGGATTAAAAATAAACCCAAATAGATTAGAATATATCTTTAAAAATATTTGACTCGAAAAAATTAAAAACATTTTGCGTGCTATGAACTAAAACAATATTTTTATAAACATTTTACTCGGGAGAAACAACAATCACCAATTCTTTGTTGAGCGACAACAATCCGTTGTTTTATTTCAATTTTATTTTACTGTGTAGTTGCTGTGTAATCGTTTCAGGCGACACTGACTTGACATAAGTTGTTTACTATATAACTCATTGAAAACATAACCGCATATTGTTTAGTGTGTTTATTTTCATACAAATTGACATTTCATTTGTTATTGTAATATGAAAATTATAAATCTATTCGAAGTGAATTGATGAAGAGTTTATTTAATTTACTGAAGTCACACACAATAGTGAACAAAAATGTGAGTTTTGATTTTCTGAATTGAAATACAATGATTGTACATTTCTTTTATATATTTTATTTTTGGAAGAAACAACAAATTGCGTTACTTGTCAATCGAATTCCATTGATTTGATCGAACATTTTGTTATTTGTTTGCATATTGTCCAAAACGGTAAACAACAATTGTAGTGACATTTTATTTGCTAAATTAAACCAATTATGCCGTAATTCAGATCGTGTTGCAAATTGATCCACACTAAGGTTATGTTTATAAAATGTAAACAATGCGTTTGACAGTTTTGACATAAGCTTTCCCATGTATTGTATTGTATACCCAGTACATGTATACAACAAACGCCAATCGAATAAACATGCGGAGACTTAATATAAATAGTTTGTTTTGCTTTAGTTGTATTTTTAATTTCTCAATGAAGTGTTTTTATTTTAATTTCAAAAATATTTATATTTCGATAATTTAATAATGAAAAATATTTTATTGTACATAAATATTTAATTATTTTTACACATAATCAATTTTTATTCAGATTCAGTATCAAATGTTGGTGAATCTAATTTATGTTTGTTCATTTAGATGGCACTTAACCGGGAGACTCACATACAAATGTACAGGGCTATATAGACTGCTTACCAGGGTAGACATATGATCAATCAAATTGACAAACCGTTCATTGAAGACTGGAATCGCGTGAATATCGATTGGCAATAAATTGAATAAAATATATAATCCTAATAAAATAAGAAATTATCTCATGAGAAAATAAAACTGACACAGAAATTAAAAGACTTCGTTGTCGTATTATGCTTTTTTAAACGATATTTTTGTATTATTTTGTGCATTTTGACTATGTTTAAACAAATATGTGTTGAGAGCAAAGGGGTTTAATCGCGATTTTCTTCTGAATGCGATTCAGTTGGTGGCACAGTGACTGCTGATGGAAATATTCCAGCGAAAGTGATTGGTTGTGGTTGCTGTTCGACAAGCACGTCGCTGTTTGTGCTTTCTGATGGTGCCGTCGCCGCTGAATTTGCACCAGACGAATGCATGTTAGGGGGGCTGCGCTGGTGCCGATTCGTGGGAACTGCGTTGGTGTCCGTAGTACCATTACCACTACCACTACCATCACCACTTCCATCGCCACTAGCATCACCACTACCATCGCCACTAGCATCACCACTACCATCGCCACTACCATCGCCGCTTAGAATATCCTGTAGATATTCAATTTTTTCTATTTTAGATTTTAAGTTGATTCATCTAATACATGAAAAAAGAACAGCGAGTCTGAGAATTTAGCGAATCTTTAAAATGAAATACACAATTTAAAGGTTTAAAAACATACTTGATGTGAGACCGCTTCTGTCGGATTGGAATGCAGGCGTTTTTCCAGTGCAAGGATCCCTACATTATCGTCGCGCACTGGTAGGAAATGTTCGACCTATTTTTTCATGAAGCAGATTAAATTGCGCATAAGAGTGGCAATAAGAGCGGAGATTGCAAGAAAAGTAGATAGAAAAAGACAAAATTTTACCCATTGGAGATAATACAAGATTGATGACCCCACATTGGCAAAGACTTCGGGAAAATTGGCAGACCATTTAAAACGAACTAGATGTATAGACTGTTGTTTCCAAGCATTCATAGATTCTATTTAAATTCAAACAAAATTATAATTGCGAATTTGCAATTGATTTAACGTGAATCATAATAAATAAATAAATGCAGATACCTAAAAACAACTCTTTGAATTGGTCCAAACTCCCACATTGCTCGAGGACTTGCGACATATCGAGTAGAATTCCGCTTTCCCCCGAAATAAGGGTATCTTCCGCATTTAACAAATAAGACATTTGGAAATTCAACTATAAATAACGTTCACCTATAAATAGTACACAAAAGAAGCATGTAAATGAAATGAAACTCATATTTACCAGTGAACTTTAGCCCAACACAACATTTTTTTCTGCAAATTTTGCCTTTTTATGTGTTCTGTACTTAGTTTTATAACCATCTAACTAACACGAATCGATTGGATCAATTTTTTTCTCGTTCCGTTTGTGGAAAAAAACGTTGTGTTGTGTTGTTTTTCTTTTGTCTTCCCGTTTTTTGGTTTTTAATATGCAAAAATAATGTCAATACTTACAATGAAAAAATTGAAACACCCTCGGGAATGTTGGAGATGTCTTCGGTTGTTGTTGGAGTTAAAGAGTTAATTCGAGAGAATGTGTGTAATTAATTTATCGTGCAAATGAAAGCTAGAAATCAATTTAAACGAAACGCTTGTTTCAATATTTGTTTGCCTGTAATAAAGAAGTCGCTTGAAAAATGTCAAAATTAAAACTGTCAACTCAGAGCACTGTCGGTATACACACGCACGCACACAAACAAACAATGAATATATCACGCGCGCCACACGTATACCGTGTTGGTATTTGTTGACATTTGAATGGAACAAGAGGAGGCAATTTAAATAGAACAATGTTTCTTGTTTAAATTACATTAAAAGTGATGATTTTGATATGGCAATCGTAAAAGAAGCTGTATTTTTTGTGAAAAAATGACAATCTCTAGTTGGAAAAGCGCGAAAATCACACAAAAGTCCAATTTTTCATCTTTTGTTTACAGTGTCTGTGGCTCTGAATAAAAGCTGCAAGAAAAGAGATGAACACCAGTCCATGCATTTTTGGTTGAATGAAATCTATAACCCCATCAAGAAATTGTCTCACAAGAAATGAAAACCTTACAGAACTATTAAAATGAGAATTTTTATTTTTCAATTTGAAAGTGTGTAAGAGAGCATTTGAGTGCTTAAACTTCTACTTTGGCTGATAGAATGTGCACTGCTGTTGCTTTACAAAATGTCACAACAGTCAAATAACATAAAATCATTGGCATAAATTGGATTTTTGATTTGATGCATGCAGCGGTTTGTGTGAGTGTGTTGTGTGGATTTCACATCGAAATGTGAAGGTTTCGAATTACATTCAATTGGATTGTTTGAGTTTATTATTGATATTTGTTGGTTTTGATCAATGCTTTGAGAAATGATTGGATGATATTCTATTGGTCAGATGTGGCATGATTTGGTGAGGAATTTTGAAGAACCAGCCACTAAGGGTGTTCCACCATTAGTTACACTCGAGGCCATGGTAATGTTGCTGGCTCGAAAATGCATAGTACTCATCGTCATTCGCATGTGCTCGAATGTCAGCGGTGCGCCCAAACGTTGATCGCGATTTTTGTAATATTCATTGAAGTCCAACCGAATGCCAAACTGCAGAATATCCGGTTGATTTTGAAGGTGAATGAATTGGCAAGCGAAAGGGATATTGAATTGAATCATTGACCGAATAGTGAAGGCAGCATTGCAAAACCGTACTAAACTTTATTTCATCGTGAGGGGGGTTTATTTCGGAGCATGTCTCTCAATTTATCTATTCCACTGTCTTTTTCACTTCATTGTGGTTTTATTTTATTTGTTGACTCAAAGAATTTTATCTTTTAAACTTTCGTTTCGTGTTCATAAACTCAATGCCAATACAAATACAAACCATTCAAGTTGAAATATTGCAAGCTTGTTGCAAACACAAGTCATTCTCATCCCAATGAGATTAAAAATGCACATTTGGCATTATTTTGCATAAGAGTTTGCTAGCATTAATTACTTACTGGCTCTACATTGAACGTTTTTCGTAATGTTATTATTTTGTTGTATTCGCAAACGAGAAAAAAATTCGACAATTGTATTTTAAACACCTAAAGTATATGACATGCTCGAGAAACGCAATACAAGCAATCAATCTTGATACGCTTGAACACAATTATTAATATTTCTTACTATATATTTGCACTATATATTTGCACCTACATCACTTCCTCGGCGATAGAATGCCGAATGCAAATCAATGCCTAGCGCATCACATTTCAAATTTTTTATTTGTACATTGTAGTCAATTTTCATTTTTTTTTTACAAAATATCCCCTTAAACGATTAGTTACACATTGCGGCCTATTCAAAGTGTCACTCGTAATGTTCTTTTTGTGTATGAGAATAAATCCTCTGGCAAATTACAATTGATTTCCAATTGATTGACCAATGAGTGGTATCGTTTTCGAACATGATGTGCGGCCTCTTTTGATTGTCGACTCCGTGTGAATATGCCCTTTTTATTGTCACCAACTGTAAAGAGCAAATATTGAAATTAGTATTTAAAAGAAAATACTTGTTTTGAATCAATTACATTTTATCAATAACGTATTGATTTCACTATGTTTCAAATTCAAGACATTTTAATTACCTTGATTTGTTTTGAAATCAGCAAAATTCCAGATAAATTCGCCAATAAACCATCCATAGCGTCGAAGTTGATCGAATGCTTTGAAATGTCTCGAAAATAGTTCACGTTGATATTCTTCAGACCACACAAATGCCGGCAACTAAAATCACATTTACATACAAATTTTAAATGAAAATCCATTCAGTAACACAACAGTGCACAATCATAAACAGCATTAATCATTGAACAATTAATTTCGTATGAGTGATACTTGATGTGATGTGGAAAAAAATTCTACTCTACCAAATGCAATCCTTCAACAGTATCCGCTCCATACTCTAACATCAGTACCGGTTTTTAATGTTTTGAATTCCATAAAATAGCTTCGTCCACAACTTTTGATGTTATCATCTCTAATCGTCCTGGATTTGCGTACCATCCATTGTACCGATTGAAACTAATAATATCTAAAATTTGTGTCTGTAACGATTTTCAATGAATTTTCTCTGTGTGTTCAGTCGCAAAAAAAAAAAAAAACAATTACAAATAGCTCAATTTACCGCCTTGTCGTCATTGGGTGGAACGGCGATAGCAGCTGCAAAGATCGAACGCCAGTCTTGAGGTGATACACATCAATGTTCACGTTGACATTGCTTGACAAAAATACCTCCATCGTGTAGAGATATGCAGACTCTGGATGCATTAAAAATGGCCAACATGGTTTCACATTTTTTATTTCAATATAACCATTGAGATAATTTTCTTGTGATCTTGCAGTGGCAACAATTTCCCCATCACGATCGCATATTTGAATTGTAACGAAAAGCTTTAGATCCGTTTGTTCAGTCTTATTGGTTAATATGTGATAAAATACGCGACCGCGTTGATCAACAATATTCGTTGTTGTTATAATATCGGTAATGTGAATTTTTGGCGTGGTATACAGAACAACTGATCGATGGATGCAGGCATAGTTGAAAAAGTCAAATGTATACGATTGCACGATAGATGTTGCATTATTGTCATAGATTTGATAGAAAATATTAACAATTAGCTCGCAATCGAAATACATATATAACAATTTGCTTTAAATTCAATGCAAAAAAAAAAACAAAAACAAAAAGGCTTAGAAATCAAACGAGTTCATATGCAAATTACCATACATTGCCTGCAAAATAATTTTGAACACTTAACGGCATCTATGAACCAAGCTGAGCGCAATGTATTTTAAATGTATAGCAAAGGCAACATATTAGTTTATTTTTGAACCAATTTTAGTGTACATTCGAATGAGATTCGAATGTTGCACGCACTCCATGCAAATTACAACCTTGCGTTATCGCATAATACCGTGATTCGATTCTCTTCACCGTACCTCAGTACATCGCTTATGTCAGCTTCGAATGGCAAATGTCCTATTTCATGATGTACCACCAATTTACCATTAATGTACTAACATAAAGGAAATAATCAATTCAAATCGAACATTCAAATCAGCGGCAAACAATCAGAAAATTAATACAAATGGGAAATAATAAAACATTTAAAATTGATTGCGCATACGTGCGTGAAATTGTTTACAAAATAACGACACGTCTATTTTTTTTTATCTCGAGAGAGAGAGAGTGAGAGAGAGAGAGAGAGAGAGAGAGAGAGAGAGAGAGAGAGAGAGAGAGAGAGAGAGAGAGCGGGGTGTGGTCAATCAAAAATCATTATTAAGTCAAATAATAATATGATTATTAATATAATTGCGTCATGCTTAAAATATTTATTTTTTTTTCTTTGCCCATTAATTAATTAAAATCGAAAAATTTTCACTCTGACTAAAAGGATCAAGCAAATATATATTGAATTTTTATTGTGGAAAAAAAAAACCTAGTGTAACAAATACATGGGAAATGAACTTTTCCATTTATTCTCAAATGCCTAACATTTACTTCAATTCTATAACTTTGAAAATATGCTCTAATGCAAAAACATCCAATGCCAAACCAATATATATATATATATAGATATAAATCCGTATGGGTTTTCCATTCGCTGTTCGAATTGTTTATTTTGTTTTTATTTTCCTTTTATCCATTTTGGTAAATTTGATTTGATTTTTGCTGCTACAAAAATTACATGGGATATAATTTTCTTTTTTTTTTTCTTTTGTCGTTGACAAATATAAAAAAAATGGTGATTATATTACGATCAAATGTGTAATAAAATAGCAGACTATTTTGAAAATGCAAAAATATATCCTTCCAATGCGTGAGAAATTCAATCATGTATTGAATTCGAATTACAAAAAAAAAAAAAAAAAAAAAAAATGAACATTAAATCTCACTTCTAAAATCGTTATAAAAATTTGTTAATGATTATTTTTCATGTGGACATTGCTAATTAAATGGGAAAAAAAAGGTTTTAAATGAATGGGCATTGTCACAAATTTTTTAATTCATCGAATTGGATCGATTATTTAAAGCATGATTTCTACATATAACATGTTCCGTTTTATTTTGTTATTTGTTTGCTTCAGTAAAATAATTTTTTGATGGGCAATTTTTTTCCCTCATTTTCATCTTCATCATCGCATTTTATTTTATGTTTTTTATTAGTTTTTTTTTCCTCAATTTTTCATCAAGTTTTTTCTTTGTTTTTTAATTCTGTTTTTCTTTTCAAATAAAATATATGTTTGTATATATATATATATATTTATATGATATAGAGCATTATTATTCGCACAAAATATTTGCATATTTACACTTGGCTTCACGCTTATATCACTTTGCAGTAAAATAAATAATTTTTTTTTTTTTCTTTAATTATTTTTCTTTTCTTTTTTGCTTTCAAATGGTTGGTTTTTCATTTTGTTTTTTGTGTTTTTTTTTTATGGATTTTCCAATGGAAAAAAAGCTGTTTTCTGTTGCTAGCAACACACTTCTGTGCTTTGGTCGAAAATATCGAGCAATGTCGGCCAAATAAAATATTTGAAAATGAAAAATTTGAAACAAAAGACATTATTTAATAAAGTGATAGTAAAGCAAACCGAAAGAAAAAAAAAAAATAATAATTTTTCATTCAATTTTTGTGAATCATCTAATTCAATTGATGATGAAATCAAATTTTGATAATTTAATGGAAAAATGAAAAAGAAATGATGACAAAAGAATTTTCATGCCATTTTCATGTCATGTTCCTAATGATATTTTTCCGAATTTTTGCCATTCTTATTATTTCTACTCTTCTTGATATTTCTTCTTTTTTTTTTTATTAACATTTCTTGTCATTTCAATCATTTGCTGTTATTTCTACCTAATTGATGCTTATTTTCGAAGGAGAAGGAGAACAATGAAAATCAACTACAAACGAACAGAAAGTGAAGTGTGGAACGAAAAAAAAAAAAAAAAATATCTACAAATAAAATGGAAGAAGCGAACGAAGCTTAAAATCATGAGTTGTTTCCATTGCAAAAAGAAAACAATCAATTTGATTAAATTTCTAAATGGAAACCATTAATTGATATACTGTACTTATTACTCAGACAATTGTAAAACTTGTTTCTTCCAACCAAAAAAAAAAAAAAAAAATTGTGTCAATCAGACTAATTGATCCTGATCCGGACACACAAACACCAGCAATTTTGTTTGCTTTTCTCTTAGTTTTCTTCTTCTTCTCATGTGTAAGTGTGTCTGTTATTTTTTTTTTTCGTATTTTTTTTTTTTTTTTTCAATTATAGCTTAAATAAATGAAACTTAGTGATAAAAAAATCACAAACACATAAAAAGCGGAGCTATGGCACTTGACCCCTTTTTTTAAACATGTGTTTATTTAAAGCATTTTTTTGTTTTATTTTTTTTTTTCCAAATTATTTTTTTGTTTATTTATTTTTTTCTTATGACAAATATGAAAGAGAAAATTAAAAAAAAAAAAACATCACGATTCAATTTGTAAAAATAACGATCAATTTTGGTTGAATGTATAATTTTGATGCATATATGTAAATTAATAATTCCTGTTTTCAAATTTTGTACATACATATGTTTTGTATGCTTTTTTTTTGGGGGAAATAAATATAGTAAAATACTATTTTTTGTTTTCTTTTTTTTTTTTAGTTTTGTTTCAATGAAATTCGCGAATCGCAAATCAAATTTGTTGTTTTTTTTTTTGTTTTTTTTTTCGTATTGTTATTTTTGTTTGGTTTTCTTTTTAGATATCATTTCACATTTAATTTAAAGTGTAATTTGAATAAATTCACTGAAAATTGATTGTTGGCCTTGAGTTGATTGGTGTTTCATGTTCATTTTCATTTACGAATTTCATTGTTTGTTGTTTCAATTTTTTTTTTTTTTTCTTTTTGCCTTTTGTTTTTGTGTGTATTTGTTTCATTTGTTTTTTTTTTTCTTCAAATATTATTGCTTAATTCGTTGCGTTTTTACTCATATTCTTTATCATTTGAATAGAGAATATTATACGAAACAGATTTGTATCTGTTGAACGATTTGCGATTGATTTAGATAAAAAAAATCAATTACAATCAAGCAAACAAATACATCTAATTTAATTGTATCGTACTAATTAACAAATATAACGTGGTAATGAGTGTCACATAGCATCTTTAAAGAAAGAAAGAAAATGGAAAGAATAAAGAAACCAATTTGCCCTTCCTCTTCTTTTTCTTCTTAATTCTTTTTTGCTTCTTGTTTCATTTTCAACGTGGACTAAATTTTGGATTCTCTGGAACAATTGTAACCGTTTTCAATTCACTTGGAGACTCTGGAGCACCTTTTGCATGTGCATGTGCAGCAGCTGTATCGCAATCGGTTCGACGTGATATTAACATTCGGATGTCACCATGCAATGCTAAACGCCCCGATCGTGTTGTTTGAAATCTATTTTAGGAAAAATGGAATAATCGTTAAGTTTATTGACTTTGATAAGAGCCATTTTTATTTTTCATGGGCTTTTTCATTGAAAAAAATTCAAATCAAACTTCTTCGGAAGTAGAAGCAAATATACAAATCTGAATAAAAAAAGTATAAATGTTACATACCTTAAATGAATTGCATAACGTAATAATTTCATTTGCTCGGTAGGAGTGAGATCATCAACGGTTCGGCCTGGATTTGCATTCTCATCAAATGATAATATTCTTTGACGCACAAATGTCTGGCACATTGCCGGCATATCACGAAAATCATATGCGACCACAAACATTCGCACAACCATTCCATTTGGATTTAGTAGTGTTGCTTGAACATGACCAGTACGTGGTATTACGTAGCCCTTCCTTGGCGGCATGCTCACTTCACACTGCATACAGAGAGCGAGAGAGAGAGAGAGAGAGAGAGAGAGAGAGAGAGAGAGAGAGAGAGAAAGAGAGATGGAATTAAAGACAATGATGAATAAAAGAAATTTATCAAATAAAATAGAAAAGAAAAAATTGATTAAGTTTTGTTTGAGATATAAAAACTGTTTCTTACCACATAGGGTGTGCTCATTGTTTCGCCTTTTAATTCGTAGAAGAATGTATACGCTGGTATTGTGATTTGATTTGTGCAATAACAGCCAGATGCTCCTAACAATACTTTGTAACCGGGTACTAAGAATTTTGGCTCAAATCGACGTTGCAATAGTGATTCTTCGAATGAGCCTACAAATTTTAATAAAGCAAATGGAAATCGATTAGAGTTTATTCAAACTTTTTTTTTTTTTTTTTTGTTAAAAAATCAAATTATTTTGAAAATGTCATGTACCTAGCAATGCACGTTTTCGATATGCATAATTTTTTGGGAAAAATCTTAGTGTAGCCTTTGTTGGTGATATGCCCGGTCGATACTCTGAATCGGGATCAAGACAATATTGATGAAATTCTTCATCGGATAAATGATCATCAGAACCAATTGATAAACGTTCCGATGATCGATCCGATAAATGTCGTGAACGACGCTTTGTTGCGGCGGCCGATTTTAAAAATCGTGGCGATAATGTTGGTGGTGAAAATTGAAATGATGGTGCCGAATTGGATTTTTGCACAAGTCCAGTGCTTGATGGTGATGTTAATGGCGGTGATAAATTTTCAAAATCAAACGAAAACATTGGCATCGCCGTTTGGGAAATTTTCCGTAATTCAGCATTAATATCTAGCTCATTTGTGTCACAATAATCGCTTGATGTGGTCGAATCCTTAGCAAATAATTTGGTGAGATTAATTTTTGGCAACGATTTTGATGTATTTAATGTTTGTGAATCTTGTGAGCATTCTTCATCATCATCACGATTTCGACATTCAATATAAATTGGTTTAATTTGATTGTTATCGAAATTTGAGCTGGTGGCCGTTAATTGTTTGGATGTTGGCGTTTTAAAATGATCGATATGATCGTGAGCACTGATGATGGTCGTATTGTTGGCATTGGTATTGCCGTTTCCGTTTCCATTACCGTTACCATTACCGCTGCCATTTGATGATGATGATGGAAAATCATTTGAACTTGGTGGGCTGTTCATCGTATTTATATCTAATTGCTTTGGACGGTTATCATCACAATTGCAAATCAGTTCATCTTCTGAATAGGCACGCCGATACAATTTTAGCTCATTATCTGATAATATATTCATCGTATCGCATTTTAATATATCAATTCCGGGCTGTGTACAATTTTCAATGGCTGTATGACATGTGCCAACAACACTTTCAGACATTGTGCGTCGATATGTGCCCGAGCATTCGATGTGCTCACGTTTAACCAATAAATGTGTGCTAGCATCATCATAGCTGGTGACATTTGGTATCACAGTGAAATCGTCTCTTAAATGACTACGGCTTGGCATATTGTTATTCGAATGACTGTTTGTTGTTGCTGTTACTGTACCATGAATGTATTTAGAATTATGCTCATCATTATCATAGTTATGCACAGTTTTTTGTCGTTTACAACATGAACGACAATCGCTTACATCTAGCTCATCCTTATTATTTAGACTTTTGTTATCACAATGATCATTATCACTAGCAACGGCGCATATCTTACTGCTATGCGAAATCACATTGGACGATGAGTTTGACGATGACGCCAGTGGTGTAATTGTAGCTCTTGTATTATTATTATTATTTTTGTTTTTGTTACAGTTACTGTTTTTGTTGTTTTGTTATTGTTATTGTTATTTTTATTGTTGTTATCATTGATATTGTTGATGTTGATGTTGTTATTGTTGTTGTTGTTGTTATTGTTGTTGTTGATGATGTTGATGTTTTCATTGTTTTCCATATCGGCCATATCACCATTGCCAATTGATCGTTGAGCGGTAACCGTTGTGGTGACATTTTTCATATTTGATTGTTTTACCGATGGCGTTCTTTGTATTGCTTTCAGTAAACGATCAGCATTACCGAGATTATTTTGCGTATCAGATGTTTCCATAAACATTCGCTTATCACAATTCCAACAAAAATATTGCATTTCAATGCCACAAAAATCGCAATTATGAAATATAATTTGGCCGTTACAGATTTGGTTTGATTGCGCGTTGTAATGTTGATTCCTGTATAAATGAAAGTTTCAATTTTAAAAATGAAATACTCAACAATTGTGTATTCAATTCAAAGAAAACTAAAACTCAATGGCTAAATTCTAAAAACATTTAAAGCAAATTCAAAGAATTTTTGAAAATGAATTCAAAGAAATATTCGTTGAAAAATACAAGAAAGAATTTCAAATAGAATTGAAATGTTAAAAACGACTTGAATTGTAAACGGTAGAAAATGTACAAACAAAAAGAAAAGAAAACAAAAAACAAAGAAAAGCCAACTTACTCATCAGTTTGCGTTCCAACTGATGTCATTTCAATGGCAGTTGTTTGTGTTGACTTAGTGAACGTCATCGTATTTTGAGCCATACTAATTGGTTGCATCGTTTGAATAAGTGCATAAGACGTGGTTGCGGTACTATTCGTTGCTGAGCTACTGTTGCTATTACTGCTGCTGCTGCTGCACTGTATTGGCTCTGTTTCATCGACGCTCATACTTGAATACAACGGTGGTTTGTTCGGATTTATTGTGTGTTGATCAAGTGGGCTGTGGATTAAATCAATGGATCAGTATCAAACAATTTTTAAATCAGCAACATTTTTTGTTGCGAGGGAGAGAGAGAGAGAGAGAGAGAGAGAGAGAGAGAGAGAGAGGTAGAGAGAGAAGGGAAAGGGTGACGTAGATGAGTTAACAAGTATGTACCTGAAATGCGTCATGGGCAGTTTTTGTATGTGCTTTGTATCACATCCATCTGCAGTACTAATGCTAGTACATTCGGCCATTTTTTGGCTACAATTCATTTCATCGTTGCGCTTCTTTTTATCGCGACGCATAATACGTTTTTTATATTTCATAAGTTGCTTATCACGATGTGATATTGCATCATCCGTTGGTGATTCTTCATCGAATGTACAACGATGCTTTCCTTTTTCATGGCAATCATATTGTTGCCGATCGTCAGTTGTTATTAATAATGGTGGTGTTGATGGGCTATCATTTGTTAATTCACGACATAGAACATCCGTTGAATCATATAATTTTGGTATTGATTTCATTCGTGGTAAACTTTTCAATGACACTTTTATTGATAAATGATCGGATATCAATGTTTCTGGGAAATTATGTATGATTGGTGTTGCTGAAAAGCATGCACATGTTGATTCCGAATATGGTCGAATACGATATAAAATATCCAATTTTTGTTTAAATGGCATTTTTAATGTTGATTTTATCCGTGGATTTGATTTTAATTCTGGATCATTTGGTGATGATGCTTTTAATAAATCAGACCAAGCGGTTATTTGTGAAAAGTGTAATTGACTTCGAATGGCAGTGCAAAGCGATTGAATTGTCATTGAAAAGCGACCCGGCCTGAAGAAAAAAAAAACACAAAACAAATAAATTATGAAATTTAATTTTACAATTTCTTTCTTTTTTTTTTTTTTTTGGAAAAAGAATTGTTTTTTTTTTTTTAATTTAAAGTCTCAATTTCGAGAAAAATTTCCAAATCAAATTGGTTGGGAAAATAAAAAAGTGTAAAGAACATTTCACTTACTCTTGATTTTGTTGTATAATCCATTGTTCCAAAAGCATCACATCATGTTCTGGTCCTAAATATACTTCAATACAAATTGGTTCGCATCGTGAAAATATTGGCACAATTTGTTCGTAGCATTGTTGCCAACGATAGCACTGTATATGGATAAAAATTATTTAATAAATTAATAAACAAATGTGAATAAATGTGGAAAATAATTTCAACAATTATTGCTAACGATAATAATTTTCGGTTAGTTTTACCCATTAAATGTTAAATTAATAATTACCGTTTCATTGCTTTTATAACATTGATGGTCATCGATTTCAATAGTATGGTCGGTTGATTGTGCTCCTTTTAATAAGCCGATTTTTGATAAAAATTGTGTGCAATGCGGACCGAGTAATTTGCCATTGTTTCGTTTTTCCAATTTTTTTGTATCTTGATGGCTTAGAATACTGGTTGTTGGTATCATAAGCAATGAAGCGCTCGATGATGATGATGACGACGCTGTTGATGGTGTATTAAATTTATTGGATGAAAATTTGCTGGTTGTCCAAGAGGTAACTGTTTGTAATAGACCATTGTGTTCATTAAGTGAACGTGGTGTTCGTTGCAATGATGTTGTTCTCGATGCTAATATTGTGGTCATAAATAAAAAAATGAACGAAAAATGTCATAAATACTAATAAATTGAAATCATTGATGTTTAAATACTCGAAATTTTCAAATGACCCAAAATAACAGAAAGAAAAGCAAAAAAAAAAAAAAACAAAAAAATCGTCATGGTTTATGCTGTGCAAATGTACATACCTATAAACTGTAGTTCGAGTGGCTTCGTTGGTTTTTCCTTTGAAGCGGTTGCCGATACTGATGAACGACGACGTTCATAAATAATATTCAATAGTTCATCCTGATCAAGGTCCGGTTCGTTGGATGTATTTGCTGGTGGCGGTGATTCAACTGTAACGGCAATACTTTGTTCAGCAAAATCGCAACTTGTACTTGGTAACGAACGTAATTGATGCAATTTTTGACGTAATCGCTCTAAATGTTCAGTTGAATCAGTTTTTGATGCAAATGCTGATGATCCAGACGGCGTATCGGTTATGCCTGATGAAGATGCTTTACGATCTAATGTTTTTGTTGAATGAAAATTAAATTTGGTAGCTGTTTGATATTTTGAAAAAACACCGGAAGATAAAACAAAATGAAGAAGAGAAGAAGAAGAAAAAAAAGCGAAAAAAAAGAAAAAGAAGAAAAAGCATTTTTAATTTTTTTTTTTTTTTTTTTTTTGCGTTTAAATCAAGAATGAAAAATAAAATGAATGCACAACAATTCAATGGATAAAGAAAAAGGCCGGAAATTTTTCCAGAAAAAAAAGAACAAAAAAAAAAAAAAGTACGGAAATCTACTCACCCAATGGACTTTGTGGAGATTCGAAATGTAATCGTTGGCTTTCTTGTGCTGATGAAGAGAAAATATGGTCGGTTTGTCGCCGATAATTGATCAGATCAGCCGAATCGGTGGCGTATTCATCATCGTACAATGGTCTACCTTCGATAATAAGCGTAGAAATGCCGATTGAAATGGAAAAGGCCGGATTTTCTGGAGTTAATAAGCTGCCACTATGCATCTGAAAATATATAGATAAAACAATGGCTTGGTTAAAATCAATTTAAAAAAAAAAAAAACAAAATCAATTACAATTAAAAATTTCATTTAAATTTCACACATTGCATTGATGATGAGTTTGAGTAATGAATGTAAATGTTTTTTCTTCTTTGTCAAATCATCTTGTTTGTGTAAAAAAAAGCACAAAAATTATCGTTTATATTTCGTTACATTTGACATTATGACCAATCATTATCAGTTGTCCTATCGAACAACGATAATGAATTATATTCAATGCAGTTTTGTTAACATTAGAAATGAACAGCAGGGATATTGACCGACAAATTGAAATGATCTTATCGTATATTCTGTTGAGCCGAATAATATGCGCTTTTATTTATCTAAACATTGGTAAACCTCATAATTTTGTGGCATTTGAAATTCAAAACCCATATAATTCAACAATATTAAGCAATCATGTGTATGATAATGGGTTCTTATCTTTTTTATGCAGTGTGAAAACCCATTATCAGTCTTTGTATGCAACTGTTGTGATAGATTTTGGTTTTTGGTTTCGTTTGACGTTTGCGTTTACGTTTTGTGGCCCTGGTTTCGGCATTTACATTTTCAATTCATTCTGAGATTCTAAACAAGTAGAATAATAAAGGTGTCTATTGTGAATGTTTTAAATGAAAATCGAATTGCATTTGAATGGGGCCAATGAGGAAATTCCGATGCGTTTGTTAAAAGAATGTATTTGTATTTCATTTAAGCCCAAATGGCTTTCGGAATGACCTTCGTCAATGTAAATGCAATCGGCGGCATCGGAATGTGAACCAATTAAACTTATTTCAGCGATGCTATCGGTTTATTTAAACAAAAAGTAATAATTTTTACTTAGTTTTCCATATTGCTTCTCTCACTTCCGATTTTTAAATATTTTTTGTGTGTTTTTTTCTCTTCTTTTTTTTTACTTCTTCAAACTGTGATTAATTTAACAATAAAATACGTTGCAATAAATTTGCTTTTTCTCTCGTTAATTTAGCCTGAAAGTCTCCGACTACTGTGTTTAATAGATTTTCTCTCTCGCCTCTCTCTCTCTCTCTCTCTCTCTCTTTTGTTTCTTGTTGCTTTTTTTTTTTGTTCTCTCTTCACAATGCCATTCGAATCCCCTCAAATTCACTTTATTGTTATTTTATTTAGCACAGCTACGACTATGTATGACGTTTTGTACATTCGATTTTTTTTTCTTTCGTTCATGTTTGCGGCATTTGCTTGAATATATATATAAAAAAAAGAGAGAATTATGTGTGCATTGCATAGTGCATATCGAATGCACAATCCGAACATCCAACACCGCATATATAGAAGATATATGATATTGAAGCGAAAAGAGAAAGAGTTAGAGACTGAGAGGGAGGCATTGAATTCTACATAACCGTTTTCGCGCGGTGTGCTATGATTTATGAAGCACAAACATTGCATCGCACACTGACTGAAATAACAACAACAACAACAACAACAGAATATAGGCTAAAAACGTGCTGCAAAACGTTTGCCACAAGAAAGAAATGAACACATAGCATATGCACATAACCGTGTACACACTGCACAATGTACTCGTACATTTACTTTATTTCTCGATATAACAAGAGAGGCAAAAGCATATTATTGTGTGTGTGGGTGAATGCGAACACAATGCATGACCTATTCGAATTAACATCTCGTTGCAGCGACAAGTAACCGCTTTTAATATGAGCTGACATTGATTTGTGCCACAATGAATTTTCGTTGTTGTTTTCTGTTCAATATTCTTGGTTTTCCTTTTTCTTTTTCTTTTTCTTTTTTCGTTTTATTTTTTGTTTTTGTTTTTTTTTTTTTTTTTTTTGCTTTTCCGTCTCATCATCAACATTTATCGAAAAAATTGCTGATGTTTTTCTAGCTGTTGCGATCCATACGAAACAGCTTGAACATATTTTCTATGTGCATATTCGTGTGATTTTGTTTTGTCCATTAAAATAAAAATATTCATTTCAATATGTATCGTCATGAGATGACGCAAATTGTCTAACATTAACTAATTTGAATGTTGCTTTCATTTGACAATTTTATAAAAGAGAAAAGAAATAACAAAAATTAAAAATAAATTTTGTTGATATTGCAAGTGTGAAAATTGCACATCGAACACATGATGACATTGTGAGCATATTTTCACTGATTTTGATATCAAATAAACAAACAAAATAAAAAAAAAATATATATAAAAATTGCATGAAAAGACAGACATTCGACATTTACTTTCAACATATTTGTCGACGTTGATCATGATAAGAGCATAGCTTTATCACCCTTTGATGACCATGACAGCTGAACGTGATATAACTTTTTTTTTTTTTTGTATTTTCATTTCATTTCATTTTCTATTTTGATGTTGTTTAATAGATTTTCCTAAATTCGATGCCAATTCGAGGTTCAAAAATAAAATAATTAATGATTTTACACGAGTAGCTAAGAAGAGTCAACTCAATTTTGAAATGTATCTTTTACGAAATCAGTTCACTCGTGATTTATTCAACCAATTTCCCACACATGGGCGCGCGCACGTACATACAGCCACCACACACAGAGATTGAGAGACTCTGTGTCTTTTGAAATATAATGAACAAATCGAAAAACGCATACGCAATACATTTTAAAGCATCGATCATTGATCAGGAGAGAGTGAAAAGAATAGAAAAACAAAAATTCACGCTCTCAGCTGATGCTTAATATGGTAATTTACTGTTATCTCATTAGAATGTCCATGTTTCATTCATACCATCGAATAAATGAATTATTAAACAAAATAAATCATAATTATGATTTTAAAACGAATTTTCGATGTAGCAACAACCATATGCAACGATAAAAGCTTTATAATGGCATTAATAAATGTCTATATTCACAAATTATAGGCAATTCTAAATCAATAGATTGCATCCTTTCATAGAATATTTTATAACATAGATGTGCAATATGACATTACTGAAATTGCACATGCAATTGTGAATAAATATGTATGTCATGATCCATATATGTATGTATTCAAAACCGCATTTGTGCCAACAATACACAGTTTCAACACAGCAATGCACACATTTTTGCATGAGCATAGATTGCTCGAAGCGGACTAACGGCTGTGTATTTTAGCCTAATTGACAGAACGAAAATGAGAGAATGAGAGAGGTAGAAGAGAGAGAGAGAGAGAGAGAGAGAGAGAGAGAGAAAGAGAAGTAAAAAGAGGTAGAGAGAGAAGTAGAGAGAGAGGGAGAGAGAAATTGAGAGAAATAGAGACAGGAAGAGACAAAAAAAGACAGGCAAAGGTATAGAGACATGAAAAAACAGAGAAAGAAAATGGAAAACATTATTGTTTGAGCACATATTCGAATATTCAGCAGGAATCATTGGAGAACAATAAGAAAATGTTTGGCATGATTTTCAACATGTATTTCGTCATTAGTTACAATTTAAGAGCAAAGCGAGATTTGTATGTGATTAAAATTTGAATGGTGTGGGCCATCTCAGGCAATTCCACATGAACATTTCAAACAATGTGTGACCACACTGAGAGACCCGAATCATAGTCGAATGCATGTGGTAGCATTTTTTAAAGTTTCTAATATCGAGCACAGCAGTTCCTTATTCTGCTTCACAGAATTCAATGTGTTTGGTCTTCTATGTTTGTTTTGATCACATAAAAATGTAAATATGTTTATGGTGTTGTTGTCGTGTTCTGTATTTTCATGTTGAGATTCTTTCGAAAATAGAAGGTTTGACATTTTGCAGGTATTTACATAGTAAATGACACAATAGATTAGGCCAAGTAGCAAATTAGTTGTTGGTCTCTATGTGTGTGCTCACCACTTTTATTTTCTCTTTACTTCTTAGTACCGCTCTATTTCACTTGACATTCGCGAAATTTCAATTCATTTTTTGCGGTAGTCGCGTTTTCACAATTTTTTTTTCTTTTTTTTTTTGTTCTTTTTTTTTACTTCAGCAACTTTCACCCGGGTGAAACCTAGTTCCTATATTTCGAAAATGCTCTTAAAAATCTCTGGCCTTTACTAAATTGAACTAGTTACATAAGTTTTATATGGAAATGCTATCGGCAACATTTTTTCTTTTTTTTTTTTTTTTAAATTTCGTTGTTGTTACCCGCTGCCCATGTCTCAATACATATGAGGAAAAAAATTGAACAAAAAACTTGAGGCGAACATATAAAAATAAAAAATGAATGCATTCACTTTTCGCAAGTGAACAAACGAATGAACGAACGAAAAAAAAAAAATTGTCTTGAACTACATTCAAAATTGTACTCAATAAAACACATAATTATGTGCAATAGTTTGACTCAATTATAATATTATGGCTTGGAATCGAATTTAATATTATCGACGTCTTTTTTTTTTTTTTTTTTTTTTTTTTGAATGACAAACAATTCAACTATGAATGACGTTTATTTCTTTCTCATTCCCTCTTTCGCTTTTTCTCCTTATTTTCTGTCTGATGCAAGCCTTAGACATAAATCATATGGGTTTTTTTTTATTGTGTTTTGCTCTGTGTATTGCTTATCTGACAAAAAAAAAATAATTATTCGAAATCATCAGAACTAGAACATGAAACAACGGACGAACACACAATTCCAATGAATAAATTACATTTTCTTTCGGTTGAAACAAATTTGTTTCACCTCGAAATCGACCTTTTTTCCACAAAAACCACTTTTTTCCCTCTCTCTCTCTCTCTCTCTCTCTCTCTCTCTCTCTCTCTCTCTCTCTCTCTCTCTCTCTCTCTCTCTCTCTCTCTCTCTCTCTCTCTCTCTCTCTTCTCTCTATCTCTCTTTTTCCATAAACCTATTTTCCGTATGAATATCTTTCTCTTTGAATATCTCTTCTTTTTTTATCCATGAAATTGATTTTTGTTTTATCGCCACATGAAAATGTTGTTTTCTTTCGAATTAAATTATCATTTTCCATAAAGTTGATTACAAGTTATAAAGTAATTGACACTTTCTTGTTGATTTTCCAATTTCTTGTCGATTTTCACCCTTTACGTTCATCATAAATATTTTTGATCATATTTCGTTTTGAATCAATAATAATTCTCCGCAAAAAAAAAAAAAAACGTGATTCGATTTCATAAAATTTCCCAATGAAATTTATGATTTGTTTGATAAATTCATTTTCGGTTGCATGAGTATCATGTCTTTCACACAAAATGAGTCAAATGAATGTACGTCTCGGTTGTGCACGGATAGGAAAATCCAATGAGAAATTTTCCACTTGAAAATGTACTGTATTTTATTCGAAATTTTGTTGTTCACAATGTTGAAACAAACAACGTTGTCTCATCGTATCAATTTGTTTCAATTTTTACTTTTTTTTTCCGTCGTGTCTTCGTATGACGTCATTTCTTTATTTTCGGTGATGTGATGGAAAGATTCAGACGATGAGTTTTGTGTTTGACAATAGATGGAAAATGATGCGTTTGAATGAAATTATAACCAAAAAAAAAATGTCAATTTTTCATGCAATCTTTTTAATGAAAAAAAAAAACGAAGAACGAGTTTAGATGATATCATATTCCATAAATCCATTTGCTATATTCCATCAAGTGTACCAACGTTGATCAGTTTTTATATATTGAGAGATTCGGTCGATAGATAAACTCATTATCCGAAACTCATCATGCAGTTTTTTTTTGTTTGTCTGTCTCTGTCTGTATCAAAATGACTTGTTTTGATTTTGTTTATGTGATTTCTAAAAAAAAAATATGTTTCAACATGAGATTTTGAATGCACGTGGCAATATATTGTAACAAAATCATAAACGATTTATTTGCGCAGCTAACTAAATAATATAATTCAATAATGTATGAAACAAAATAATAGCTTATGCAATATCTAATCAATGGGAAAATTACAATAAGTTTCACAAAACAAAAAAGAAAAGAAAAACAAAAATAAAACGAAAAATAAAGCAAAAACAGTAAAATGTGTGTGGCATTCATCCATTCAGCAGCTGAACACTTACACCAAAATACCATATAAATATTTGCAATGGCATAGCATGGTATGCCATATCCAAAACGCTACAAATATAATGAAAGTGATTGTTGAAAATAAATAGAAAGAGAGAAGAGAAAAAAAAAACATGAAAACAGAAAAATAATAATGAGTAAAAGAGAGCGAGAGAGAGAGAGAAAGAGAAAGAGAGAGAATGGAATGAAGCAACATTTACTGTTTTATAAATTTGACTATTTGTTGAAAATCATTTATGCACGACCAACGGAAAATGTACGAAGAGAATATACTTCTGAAGGAAAAGAAGGTGCAAGATATATGTAGAGAAGGGGAAGAAAGAGACAGAGAGAGCGAAAGAAATAGAAAGAGAGAAAGAAAGATAAAGAGAGAGAAAAAGAGAGAGAAAGAATGAGAAAGAGAGAGAGAGAGAAAGAAAGAGAGAAAGAGCGAGAGAGAGAGAGAGAGAGAAGAGAGAGAGAGAGAGAGAGAGAGGGAAAAAAACATATTTATATGGTACAGTTAAATTACATAGAAATCAAGTACAAAATCACATGAAAACCGAACAACGTACTAATCGGTATGGGTATCGATGCGAGCGCAACTATGAGTGCACAAGAATATGTGAACAATTGAGCACAGATGGAAAATTGCTGCTGTTGCTGTCGCATGAGAGAGCTTTACTAATGGTGACAAGCGATTCGTTGATTCGTTGCATCCTTTTCTCACTGTATCTTTTGCTATTTCTATTCCCTTAATATTGCCGCATCTCAGTTCAATTTCATGAAAAAGAAGCGTAACGAAAAACGGAACACATTGACATATGTACGACTTTGAATGTGTATCGTTGTATTATTATATAAAAATAAAAAAGCAGTATTATTTTGAGTGGAATTTGTATTGGAGCTTTACGCTTGTGTACGTTATGTATGCTTGCGGGATTGAATGTATGTATATAATACACTGTGTATGTGCGCATCTGTATGTGAGGGTACACTGCGAGAAGGAACGACGACGACGAAGAAAATGAAGAAGAAGAAAACGACGAAATAAAAACGAATATAAAATCAACAAAGAGTCAGCTGTCAACCGCATTTCAATCCATCGCTCGTTTCACAAAAATTATTTTATGGCGCAGACAAAGAAAGAGGACAGCATGAGCTCATGACCGTTTCGTATAGCTAACACAGAACCTATTTTACTTTATTCGCTGTGAACGTTAATTCCACAGGCAAGCACTGCCGTGTCGTACATAATGAACAGCTGATTGTCCAAAAATAGGCAATATACGTTGCGCATGAAGTATTGTTGTTGTTTTACATGTGTTTGTTTACATTCGTTATATTTCATTCGTTGTGAATTATTTTCCTCTCTCTGTTGTGCCTTGAATTCTTTCTCATTCTATCTCTCCCTCTATATATATGTGTATATATATATACACACACACCCTATATATAAAAAGAATATTTTCTTTTTTAAATAGACACTTATATAACGCACACTATTTGGTGTTGAATATGCTTTATTTAATTCGTTTTATTCAACTCAAACAAAGCAAATGACTTTTCAGGCAATCATCGCATTTCATTTTGAAAACGGCATCAATATTATGAGCCACTGCCTTTTGAATGATACAAAACACCAACTACACTCTTTATACATATGATTGAATCAAAGTCATTATAACATTGTACATGCGTAATAAATCTCTGCCGTTGTTGCTGTTCTTTTTTTTTTTTCAATCACCAAGCGTTATGTATAGAATAACAATAAATTAGCAAAAATATCTATCTATTACAGAAAATGTCATTCAAATCTTCATACTGAATAAATCGAGAGACCGAAAAAAAAAAAAAAAAAAAAAACATTTATATTTGTGACACATGTTTTATTGTTCGTTGCTTCTTCTTTTTAATAGAAACTTTTGCACGTTGAATGAGAGCAAAATATACATAAACTCTTTGTGTTGTACACTGTACAGGTAATTTACAATAGGCAAATATGTTTAAAAACCATTATACCTATTTATTTAATTTTTTTTTTTTTTTTTTTTCTGTTATTGACGTTATCGTGGTATTCTATCGTGGCAAACAAAACCACGGAATTCGATAACATATGTGTCACATATTATGTGGTTGAGATGAAACGAATGCCATACAAAAATTCGGTTCGATTCTATGAAATAAATGAAAATTTTATTAGATTTAAGTGACGTTTTATGGTTCAATAATTTGTATTCTCAATCTACCGACGAATTTTTCCAAAATGATTTTCACATCTTTTTTTTTTTTTCATATACTCAACAAAATATTGTCGGAATGTATCTACTATTATTCATTTCCATAGTTTGTCATATGATTATACAATTTCAATTGAATTTGGACTTTGGTTTTTTGCATTAAATTAAATGCAGTGCCTCCTGCCAATGGCGGATATAATCGGAAAATTATTGGCTTACAATTTTCATAAAAGAGATAGAGTGAACGATGGAAAGGGAAAGAGAGAAAGAGAGAGAGAGAAAGAGAGAGAGTAAGAGAGAGAGAGAGAGAGAAAGAGAGAGAGAGAGAGAGAGAGAGAGAGAGAGAGAGAGAGTAAGAGAGAGAGAGAGAGAGTGAGGGTGAATCAGAAATGAAAGAGCCCTCACTCTTTCAGACAGAGAAAAAAAAATATAAAGAGAATGAATAGTAATCGAAAAGCATAAATCCAAAAATAGTATGTGTGAATAGCTATTTTATTTGTACTTTTTCACATTTGATTTGATCATCGAAGAGCTATAATAATTTTACTAACACCGATTGCAAAAGAAGCGTGAGCATTTGAAAATTGAATATCTGTGTTAAATTCCCTCTACGTTGAATGTTGTTTTTTTTTTGTTTTTTTTTTTTGTTTTTTGTTTTTTTTTTTATCATTATTATCGTCGTCTTTTTCTATTTTATGTTGTTTCTATTCGCTGTCTTTTCTCTTGTTCTCATTTTCAAAACATTGTCTCGTATTTTAAGCAGATGTTCTTATATAGAGTGAGAGGCGAGTCAAAATTCGAACCATGCATGAATGACGCAATACTTATTCCGTCAAAAATAAACAGAACATAAACGCGTATAAAAGGTCAGTTTTTGTGTTTGAGCGAATGTATCCATTTTTGCGTCGTACGAAACAAAAAATAAATAAAAAAGAAAAAAAAAACATAACACGATTTACACAAGCCATTTGAATGGCGTGAATATATTTGCCCTATTCATCCTTGATGGGGTTTTATAATCGATGAATTCAATTCAATTCAAATCATTACAATTTAAAATAAACTGAGAAAAATAAGAAGCAAAATAAACACACTTCGATGTTTCGAAGCAACACCGCGATTTCTATTTTTTTTTTTTTTTTTTTTTTTTTTTTCATTTTTTTCAAAAAATATTGAGTGGTTGTGTGTTAGTGTGCCTTGTAAGAGCATAGATGCTCGGAATGTCGGAAGTCTTTCAAATTCGAATGCCCCTCAAAAATCATACACTCCAAAAGCCTTTATTAGCGGACCTTGGGATGCTTATTTGTATGCTCAAATATGTTATGTTTTTTTTTTTTTTCTCATCTTTCCTTCGTTTTCGTTGTTCACTCGCTCTCAAAGCAAATAAAATATGCATTAAATATATACACAAACAGTGAACTGTGTACTCAACGTTACACGTGTAAGTTAAAAGTCGCAAACGCCAAACCATTACAACATTGTATATCTGTTTTCGCATCTTTTTTCTTGCTCTTTGTGGGTCTGGCCAACATTATTGCGATGCTCTCTCTATAGGTGTAACAACAACAACAACAACAACAACGACAGCATCAATAACAGCAGCTTCATCATCAGCAGTTTCTCGTTTATGTGGCGAACATGTCTCGTGCTCGAATGCAAAAATATATTAAAAAAAAAAAAAAGAAGAGAAACAACAAACAAGTTATATGGCTTTTGCGCATTTTATGGCAACTCGAGTAAGTTTTATCGTGCTTTTAATATCAAAAGAGAGAGAGAGAAACACATAAAAAGAGATAGAAAGAGAAAGATATTGCACTTTTACTGTAGTGTAGGGTGGATCGATTCACATATTTTTCAATAGTCAATATTACCCATATGCCATCAACATATCACATTGCGTGTATGATTATCGAATTGATGGTAAGAAAAACAACTATCGAAACACGATCATCGCCATACTACCAATGATGATTACTATATTTTCCTTGCCTATTTCAAATCGATAACATGCCGTCGTGCACATAAAATCTCACTTTATGAAAGATATGGTCGATGGAGAGAAACAAAAAACAACCGTTTGAATATCCCACTATATTAATAGACCAAAGAAAAGAAAAAAGTCTCTACAAGCTAAAATTGCTTCACAGCAATCGCTTTTTTTTCATTTTTTTTTTTTTTTTTTTTTTTTGGATAAATGTGTGTATGTGAAATAGGCACAAATGTGACGATTACGACGACGATGAAACCACAACGCGTTTTGTTGCAATGCTGATATTTCAATCGTCAAGTTAGATTGTGCCAGCAAAGCAAAACATTGCAACGGCTCCAGTTTTGTTATTTTATTTTATTTTTGTTTTTTTTTTTTGTCAAACGTTCATGACCTGTTTTTCGTTTCACTTCAGGTATCTGTTTTAGTAGTGCTTAGCTGTTACGACCGCATGATGAACGAGAACGAGAAATAGAGAAATTGAGGAAAACAGAGAAGGGAAATAGAAATAGAGATAGAGTGACAGAAAAAGAGAAATAGATAGATAGATAGATAGAGAGAGAGAGAGAGAGAGAGAGAGAGAGAGAGAGAGAGAGAGAGAGAGAGAGAGAGAGAGAGAGAGAGAAAGAGAGAGAGAGAAAGAGAGAGAGAAAAAGAGAGAAAAAAATTCAAAGTGAAAAAAAAACGAGAAAAACTTGAATAAAATCCACTCAATATACTAACGGTATGTCTTAATCGAAAACTGATTGAAATATTAAAACATAATTGCTCGAGCGCGACAGCGACAACTACTGACGAAAAAAAAATCACAAGCAAAACCAACAAATGATTTTATTGAAAAAATGCTACCGAAAAATGCTTATAAATTTCATGCATATATGCAATTGACATTCATTGGTCGAATTTTAATTTTATTGTTGCATATCTTATCGATATATTGGCATACAAATGAAATTAAAAACAGAACACAGAACAACATGAAAAAATCATCGTATATATAAAAAATAAAATGTTAACATTCATGATAATCGCCGTCAATTGAAGATAACATTTGCTAAAACCCAAACAAAATTATCACTTACACGCGTTAGTGAATGGGTGTAACGGTATATTATATAAATTGTGATGAAAAGCTACAAAAAAAATAGTTCAGCTTCAGGTTAAGATTTTTTTTTTTTTTTTTTGCTTTACTCTTAGTTCAAGCAAAGTTTTATCTAATGATAGATCGACAATAATATTTTCGGCTTTAAGTTTGTATAAGTTAAAATACAAACGGATGAGAATATTAGGACCAAATGAACGAATTAAAAAATCATCGGTTTGTTTTGCTATGCATGTCAAGTTTAAGGTTGACAATTTACAATCGAAAATCTTTTCTACCTCTTGTACCATTGAACATTTCAACATTTTCGAAAGGAATTTTTGTATTTAGCAAGAAAATGCGTTTGATCGGTGCGAATTTCTGTCTGTGTTTGGTTAGTGTACGAAGTACGCAATTTTTTTCATTCATTCAATCGTTCGTTCGTTCGTTCGTTCGTTCATTTGTTTGTTTATTTCTTTATATATTGTACAATGTACAATGTAATATTTCCTCTTCGCATGCATGCGCTAGATATTATTTACAAACTACGCACTAACATTTTGCCATTGTTAAAAATAGACGATGGGAGCGAGTGAGCGAGGGCGAACCAGTATGGGAATGAATGTGCGTGAGTGAAATATAGAGAGATAGAGAGAAGCAGAGAGAGAGAGAGAGGCAAAGAGAGAGAGAGAGAGAGAGTGAGAGATAGAGAGAGAGGCAGAGAGATAGAGAAAAAGAGGCAGAGAGAGAGAGAGAGAGAGAGAGAGAGAGAGAGATAGAGAGATAGTCGAATAAAAGAGAATGACTTCAATCAAATTCCCACTCTAATGATTGTACGATAATTTGTGTGTTCGAAATTATAACAATAGGGCTGGTAATCAGTTTTGCGTAAAAGGCGAAATTTTGCTTGGCTTAGCACACACAGCAGGTAAATCGTTCAGGTACGCAGTAAATGTATTTAATTCCATTTTGAACTCTTAAGCTGCAGTTGCCAAGCGAATGCACAGCGCGTATTCAATCCATCTCAAATCATTTTCTATATGTATAAAAATAAATATATATAAAATAAATAATTAATTACGAGCTTGAATTATATACACACGGACAGTGTATATAAAGTGTTCAAGAGGGAAGAAGAAGCATCAGCAACAGCAACAACATCAATAAAATAAATTATAAATAATATAAGCAAATGCTTTATGCATTTTATTACCAGTCATATGGTCGACCAACATGATAATACAATAATCAAAAAAAGACTGTAATTTTATTTAAAGTAAGTAAAGACGAGCAAGAAGAAAGAGAGAAAGAAAAAAAAAAAAAGAAAGTCAACATTTGATGGAAAAAACGCAGAAATATAGAGAAACTCAGCACTTTTTGTCTAGACAAAAATGCTCAATCACCTATACGCATGCAACAACAAAAAAAAAAAAAAAACACCGAATATTGGTGAACACTATGGTATAATGCTTAGATCTTTTCAACAAGAGAAAAAAAAAATCATTTTTTGAATTTGTTTATAGAAGTATATTGTTATAGAAAATGTCAATTTAGACGAAATAGACAGATAAAGAGAGAGCAAGAGACGGAGGGAAAGAGACAATATCTGATGTTGTGAATGAGGATGCTCGATTTGAAACGTTCCAACATTTTGCACATGGATCGATGTGTGCCTCTTGATATAGTTGCTTTCAGTATGCTCTGTGTGGTGTTTCGTTATAACTCTCTTTATACTCTATCTCTCTCTCCCTCTGTCTCTCTCCCTCCTTCTCTCTCTCTCTCTCTCTCTCTCTCTCTCTCTCTATTTCGTTCTCTGTATTTATCTCTGTGATGTTGTCTCTTTATGTGGGATTCTCTTTCTATATCTGTCTCTGATTCTCTACCGATTCTCTCTCACACACACATACACAAACTGATTAATTTGTAATTTTGGGGTATGTACACGAACAATCCATGTGCATATACTCAAAACGGTGGCTATATAAAAGCACAAGACTAAAAAAAAAACACAAAAAATCGACGCAAAATACGATGAAAAGTTCATTCGCGGTCAACGCTGTTATTTCTGGTTTTTTACATTCTGCAATTCAAAGTCAACTATATCTCGAACAAAGGAAAGCTTTTTGTGTGATTTTTTTTTTTTTATTGTTTTCGTATGTGTTCTCTCTCCCTCTTTTTCTGTTGTCAAATCGTGAAACGTGGAACAACGGTTCCGTTTATCAACATATTTACAAATGACAATAAACAACAAACCAGCTACGATGAAGAAAACAAAAAAAAAAAAAAAGAAAAAACTTTCCGAACCTTATTCACCGTCACCTCCGACGCAAAAAAGGAACATAAAACTACAACAAAAATTTATTAAAATATTTCAAGCAAACTGGCATGCGACGTGTAATGCGCAATTTTCTTTTTTTTTTCAGAATATTCGATCTTTGATTCAATTTAGTTTTGCATTCATAAATAAAATCAAACATAAACACAGTATGGAAACAAATGCAGTCATAATATTGTATACTACAAATCAATTTATGAATAATCGCTCACTATACACTTGAAATCCACACGAATCCACTTAAAATCCTGCAATTCAACTATTTGTAATAAATGTTGTCTGTACTGAGAACAAGGTTCTCGATACCACACTATTATTCGATGATTGAATTATCTTAACTGCGTATTAGCGTATTAGATCCATTATGAATTTCTTATGAAAAATAAACCAATAAATCTACATCATCATTATCAGAAAACATTTAAATAACCAAATGTAATTAAATAGTGAAACATAGCAGTTATTGCTTTCGATATCCTGATCATGTTCAATTTGGAAATAAATCATTTTCATCTCAGAGAGAGAGAGAGAGAGAGAGAGAGAGAGAGAGAGAGAGAGAGAGAGAGAGAGAGAGAGAGAGAGAGGGAGAGAGAGAGAGATCCCGTGAGAGATAGAATGAGAGATAGTGTAAAAGAGAGAGAGAAAGAGGGAGGGTGAGAAAGAAAGGGTCAGGCAGAGAGAAAATAAAATAAATTAAATGGATGGTGAGAAGTATGAATTTTCACATGAACAATATTGACAGAGTGCACAAAACGTGTTTAATCATGTAAAAAAAAGATATTTTGACCGTTTTAATTTTTCGACCCACATGAATAAAGATGTGTCGTGCGTTTAATTTTCTCTCTTTTGATCTCTTGCTTTCTCACTTGTTCTCCATATTTCTCTACAATGTAATGCTCTCCTCATTTTGTTCAAAGCATTCTAAATCTTTCCGTTTGTATTATCGACGATTCGTTCTCCATCGAAGCGTACGGTTCTTCATCGTACTGTGTATATGGTTGTGTGTCTGTTTTTTTTTTTTTTTTTTCAGTTGAAGAATCATTTGTATTTGTGTATGTCCATGTATAGTTTCAGCGTATTAAGAGAGCCGCTTAGTTCGTTTTGTTTAGTTTGTTGCAAAGCCTTAAGCATGCATTTCTATTAAGCACAGAGATGACGATTCAGAATGACGAGCAATTATTTTTGAACATTTCAAATGGATCCCGAATGAGCAAGAGCGATAAATCAATTGAGAATGCAAGATAGAGAGAGAGAGAGAGAGCGAGAAAATTAGACGAAAAAAGGCACAGGGAGGAAGAGAGACAGACAGACAGGCAGAGAGAGAGAGAGAGAGAGAGAGAGAGAGAAAGAGAAAAAGAATGTGCGTGTTAGAGGAAGACATGTTAATGACATACAAACAATAGTATTGTAGATTTTCGGCTGTGGAAAATTTGAATGTAAGAAAATTGAAACTAATTCGAGGCCATTTCTTGCAGACAGACTCTTCCTTTGTTTGCAATAACTGTCAGTTGTCTATTGACCGTACTTTTTTTTTTATTCTTCTCTTTATTGTTCTCTCTTTAATAATTGTTTTATATTCAGATATACTTCTCGACAATGTTTTATATATTCGTTTTATTATAATTAAGTGGGCAAATGTCGAGCGATTTGGTGCTGAATTGACAATTCAACCATAAAATAGATGGGAATGACCAATGAACGATTTCGATGTGCCAAAGTATTGGCATGTATACAATATATGTATTATGTGTGAGTGAGTGTGTGTGTGTGTGTGTGTGTGTGTTCAAGTATTCTTTATTCGATAAAATACAGACACACAGCGCAAAAAAAAAAAGGAAAAAGAAAAACAACTGTACTAACGCCTTTTACAACGTAACCGAAGAAAGACAAAAAGAAAGATAGATAGACAGAAAGAAAGACAGTAAGAAAAAAAAATCAAAAAAAAAAAACCCGCAACAACAGAGAATTGCTTCAGGTGATCCAATGCGATTATTCAGTAGGGTGCTTCGAAAAATAAATTTGATCAATATTTATTTTGCCTGAATTTGGCACTTTATCTGCTTCATTCTGGTAGACTTTGGATGGGAAAAGCATTATTTATCGGCAAAATAAAATGAATGTACACACAGATAAACGTAAATTGCATTAATCGGTCATAGTACTTCTAATTATGTTTCTCGTTTGAATTTGTTCGCCATTCGTTTAACTGTATTTGTGTGTATATATGTGAGTTTGAGAGTCACACAATGATACTGCACAAAATCATCAAATGCCCGTTTTGCCCTTTACACATTGCTAGGCAGAAATCATTCGATGATTCCGGGAAATATCGAATTATACAGCACTCTAACGATTGATTTAACACAAAAATAAAAAATGGAAAAATAAGAAGAACAAAAAAAATCAACAACATCGATTCAACAATAATAATGAATTCATCGTATGTTTTTGCATAAATTCATCGTATGACTTTCTTACTCTCACTACAATCTGAGAAGATGGTTTATAGTATAAAGATGAGGAATAATCATGTAACGAAAGAAGAAAAAATACAGAAATTCATAAAACAAACTGAAAACAACAACAACAACTACAACAACAACAACAGCAGCAGCAGCAGCAACAGTAACGAAAATACAGAAAAAAAAAAATCACAAAAGAGAAAAGCCTTTATCATAAACATCGTTTCCATTGCGTTGCATTAATTATGTTATATTCGCTGTTATTATTGTGTTTTCAACTGCTGTTTTTCATTCGACATTTGCACTTATACTACGAATACATATATACATATATATATTTCTCTTGAAATTGCATTCACTTAATCGAACAATCGGTGAAATGTCAAATGCAATAATATTGGTGGCTGCGGCGGCGAGCATTATTACTTCGTATTTTATATTCATTATGTATCGCACACATCGTGTATAATATGAAAGCATAATCATAGGAGATTTGGTCAGTGAATGCGAAATACGTACCGACCCATTTGTGTCGAGTCAACATTCGCTGAAATGTTGTTCAACTACTTCGAATTGCTTGTGGTGTACGAATGTGAATTTCAACGCCAATGAAAAAAAGAAAAAGAAAAAGAAGAAGAAAAACAACAATATAATGAAAAACAAAGTGTTAATCGTTGGCTGGTTTATTTTGTTGTTTTTCTTCTTCTTCTTTTTGGTTTTTCATTTCATGGATTTAGATAAAACATACAACCTTAGTAATTGAGTAATTTGGCTTCTTAAATTAACAAGAGTTTGTCGCTCATTCAACAAGTTCTCAAGCTTGTTCCGATCAAGATGTTCTTCCAAAACGCCAATTCCTTTCAGTTACCTTGGCGTTATTTTTTCTTTTTTTTTTTTTTTTTTGACGTTTGGATGTTAGGACGTTTGGACGTTTGGACATAGACCTTTCTAAATCACTTTACCTAATTGCAAATAAACCAGTTACTAATGCTGTCAACATGCAAAATCGACTTTGTATGTTTTTGTGCCCCTTTACTCAACGTTTTTTTCTACCTCTTTTTTTTGTGTTGAACCAATAAATTTTTTTTTTACTTTTTCTACCTCTTCTTTTATGGTTTGTTTCAAAAGTCAAATCCTTATCAATCGGTAAATGTGTCTATATATGCATATGCAAGAGAATGTTTTGTTTGTTCGCCTTTTTTTTCTATTTGTTTTTTTTTTTTTCTTTTTGCAAATTGTAATACATACCTTGCCTGAATAAAATGTTCTTCAAACGTCCACACAGCTGGCATACACTCGATGATGATAGACGTGGGCTGACATACATGAATAGCACACAAAACGGACAAAACAACAAGTTTTCGCGAAGAGAAAAAAAAGGTTTTGAAGAAAAATGAAATTCTATGCCGACTGTGTCATTTCACTCCTCATTTTTGATTGCTGCGTTCAGAGATGTAGAAATTCATTGTCATTATTACTTCCAGCGGCTTATATATATGTATGATGTTGTATATATATATGTGTGTGTGTGTATATATGTGGTTTATGCGTTGTTTCTTTGCTCCTCTTTCTTCCGCGCTCTATCTTTTTTTTCTATTTCGTTTATTTTCGAGCCAAGGCTACTTTGAATTCTGGACTAAACACACTCACACACAAATCGCTTTTTCTCGTTCTATCTGTTGCTTGAATTTGCTTTGTTAGCTTTATGTTATATATATTGCTATGGTCTCGCTCTGGCTCTCTTCGGGCTTCAATTGCTTTGGATTGATGAGAGCAATGACAATTTTCTAGGCAATTCTATTGCGTTTTCGATCACAATTATGAATTACAACTCAAATGATGATTTTCTTTTTTTTGTGTGTGTATGTTGTTCACGATTAACAAATTGGCGACAATTTTTTTTTTTTTTAATTCTTTTCAATGATGAGAATTTGAAACTTTTTTTCTTTTATTTTTCTTCTATTTTGATGGAACTGCGAGCAAAACAAAATGTAAAAATGGAAAACACCAACAAAAATTCAAAAAAAAAGAAAAAAACTGAACAACAGATATTAATAATATGAGCAACAACAATAACAACGGAGTAAAACACACGCACAACAACTGTCCTTCCTCAAGTCACTGTAGTTCTTCGTTTTGCATTAAGCATTCGTGCATATGTATATTTGTGTGCGTGACAATGTGTTACACTGTAATTCTATGGAGAATTTGTTTTTTTTTTGTTTGTTTGGCCAAAATGCGATATGTCTTTCGGTCTTTCTTTCGATTATTATTAGTTTTCTTCTTCTTCTTGTGTTTTCTCTGCTTCGACACTAATTGCTTGAAATGTGTGCGAGATAGAGCGAAACAAAAAATAATAAATAACAAAAATTGGTTGCCACTGTCTCTTTGGTCGTTCCAATAATTCTTGCGTTTGAATATTTCGGTGATTTATTTGCCTGTATTTCGATCTTTTTTTTTCCCTTTTTTTTTTACTTTTTGTTCGCGTGCGTGCGTGTGTGTTTATGATTGTATATATTCTTTTCTTTTCTCGTATTCTTTCTTTACTTCATTCGGTTTCTGTATACATTAAATTTTTTGTGATGAATTTTAATAATAATTTTCGAGTAAATAATTATGTTTTGTGTCAATCGTATTATTGAATGAATTTCAGGCGATTTCTCGACATTCCAATGCTAATTTCCATTATTTTCCATACTCTTCCTCTCTATCTCTATCTCTCTTTATCTTTCTCTCATTTTTTTCACTTAGTCATTTTCCTTTCAGGATTTAATCGCAATTTAATCGAAAATGCGACACAATCTGGCAAATCAAAATGTGTTTTGGGCAATTTGGCATACATACAAAATAAACACCACACACTGTTTAATTTCTTAATGTTTTATAGCACACGTTCCTTTCATAATTGATGATTCCATCGCCCGAAATTCACGACGATTATCGTTTCGATTTTTTAAAATTGTTCAATTTAACTGTAAGTCAATTTTTTTTTGTTATTGCATTTTAGTGCGGTAAAAAAACGATTTATTTCTTTTTATTTTTTATTTTTTTTATTGTGATTGTTGGTTGATTGAAACAAAAAAAAAACACAGCACTTTTACTTATGTCATATTTTTTTTAGTATTTTTGTATGTTCATCATGTTAATTTATTGAATTTGGTCAACTGATTTTTTTTTTCTATCACCGGTTTATAAATGGTCCTTCTGTAACTAAACATTGTCAACTAATGCTGATTGTTGCTCGTCGAATTTACAACAGCACCAAATGAAAAAAAAACTTGTGACATTTCCATTTATTCGAACACGAACATACAAACACAAACACACACACGGTTGAGTGAGTGAATGAGTAAGCAAAATGAACGAGCAAGAGAAATGATATTCTTAAGAAAATCTCAGCACACACACACAAAATGTGAGATAGAAAGACAATGACGACGACGACGACGAAGAAAAGAAAAAAAAAACAACCAACAAAATTTCGGTCGCACTAAAATGAAAATTCCACACACTGAGTTTGTGAATTGTTCAAAAACTTTTTAGGTATTTGTAATCAGTTTTTTTTTTTTTATTTCAGGTTGAAAGGGGATCAGTAGACACAAAACTATGAATAAATGTGAAAATGCTCTTTGCCATGAGAACGAATAATGCACAAGTTTCTCTTTTTTTATTTAATTTTTTTTGTTCGCGAACCCGAAATGAAGAGCAAAAATAAAAGAAAAAAAAAAAAGTCAAAATTAAATTAAATTCACTTTAAATTTAAATGGAATATTTCTATGACGTATCCGAATATGAAAAATCAATTAAATTTCAGCATTTCACTTGAAAATTTCTGATGTAATTTCTTTCTGAAATTATGTGTTTTTTTTTCTCTTCTTTCTGTTGCTCAAGCGGATGGTTCACGTTTCAATACAAAATTTTCATTTGATTGCTGGTTTCGAACTACTGTCGACTTGTATTATTCCGACCAAGATTCATTATGTGTTTTTATTTTTTTTTTTTTTCTCTCTCTTTCCAACATATACATGATACACACGCACACATCAATATGTTCAAAACAATACGATTTAGCATGAAGGTTTTAGTTATACACAGTTGTGCCAATTCGAGCAAAGTATTTCATGTTGTTCAAATTCATTTATTTGTATGGGTTGTTCGTTTCATTTCAATATGCGCACGTATGTGTATTTATTTCAATGCATGAAAATGAATGTATTGTATCTGTGTGCGCCTGTCATGTCTTTCTTTGTCGAATATCGTGTTATTTGGCTTTGTATTTGTTTTGGTCGATTTCAAATACATAACATTTCAAAATTGATTGTGTTGCATGTATGCGTGTGTTTGTGTGTTGTTGTGTTGTTTTTTTTTTTTTTTTTTTTTTGTTTTTCATTTCAATCAGCTGTACGGCTACTTTCATAGCACTTATGTCTCTTGTATGTCAAATACGTTGTTGCGATTAACTAATTTGGTGTATTGAAAATGATGTTGAAACGACTCACATTCCACAGCACTTAATTTTATTAAATTGAATTTGACAACAACCATCATTTATAAATTGATGAAATTCATAGCAATTACAAAATGGCCCACAAAAAAAAAAAAACGGCAATTGCATTGAAAAAAATTGAAATGAAAAAAAAAAAAACAAAACGACTGTAAGGCATTTGGTTGTTCTTAACGATTTTATTTCCTTCGTTGCACCTATTCATAGATGGCCTCTTTGCATTATAGTGCTTTTTCTAATGCGCAACGCATGTGGTCGTCACTTTATTTGGAATAACGGCGCAAATTTTAAACCATCAAAATAACAATTCAAAAAGAAGAATGAAATAATAATAATAATAATAAAAAAAAAAAAACAATTTCCTTGACGATTTCGATGAGCGTTAGCGCGCAATTGAAATTTCCTATTTTTATCTGACCAACCAAAATATGCATTTTGAACTGAAATTGTGCTTCTGGAAATTTTCTTTTTGTATTTTATTTGCGATACAGTCAATTAACTCAAAGTATTCAATTATCATTGTCGGGGGGACAGACACAGAAAAATTGATTTTTTTTTTTTTTTTTTTTGGTTCTTCTTTTACAAAATTTTGCGCAACATTATACATATTTCGGAGAGTATTGAACCAATCAACAAAGTGATGCCAAAAATCAAAAATGAAAAAAGAGATGAAAACAATTCAAAAGGAGATTGCTCTTAATTTTTTTTTAAGTGAAGAAGGCGATGAACTTACCAATTTTTTTTTTCTCTTCTTCTCTTTCTTTCTTTCATGCCTATTTTTGAAACGACTTAAATTTTACAGTTGAAAGAAAAAAAAAAAAGAAACTTACGTCAATTCTGAACTTCAAGTTCGTTTAATGCGTCAATTTTCTTTTTGTCTGTTCGAAAAAATGGTTCACTAATGGGTTTTCTTTTAAAATTAACTCAATTTTCCTTGCCGGCTGAACCGTTTAACCTGAACACTCTGTTCGAAATACACAGAACGAAAGATAAAAAAAAAGGAAAAAAAAAAAATACTTGGCGATTCTATTTCAATTAAGATGAGAGACAAAAGGATATTTATGAGTCATTTCATGATGACTGAAGAAAATAATTATGTTTTTACACAATATATATCCACGAAAAATATAATATAATAAATGAAAACCATCCAATTTCGACTCAAATATTTTCGTGTTTATTTGTAGATTATCCAAAAATCTATTTTATATTTTATCGCTGCAAAATACTTGAATATCAATTAACTGCCATCAACGAATTTCTGTTTCAGTGTATGTGTATTTCTTTTGTTTTTGTTTTTTTTTTGTTTGTCTCTTTCACATGTAAATATCATAAATAATTTTGAGGAAATCAAAAAATGATCATCTTTTTTTTTTTTTTTTTTTTGTTTTTATGTATGTGTTTATGTATCTGTGTGGTTTTTTTCTTCTTCTTTTTTTTCTCTCTTCAAGTTTTCATTTAGTTTTGCTTCATTATGAATATAGTAAAATAGTAAAGCATTTTATTATCTTTTTATTTTCTTTCTAACCATTTCAATCCATTATTCCGCACATGATTCAGTTCACCAACAGATTCTTTAATTTTTTTATTTCATTCGATCTTTTTTTTGTTTGTATGTGTTTTCAGTGAATGTAAGTTAGGGTTTTATTCTTGAAATGCAACAAATTGAAAAAGAAAATGATATTTTTCTTCCAGAATAAGTTTGTTTTCCATTTTTTTTCCTGATACGTCATTTGTGTTTATGACAAAAAATAAAAAAAAAAAAATAAAAATCCATGTTCAAACTATTAAAAATGTATTGAATAAATCCATATTGTTGAATCGTAAGATCATTCCTTGACTTTTCAATCGAATCATAAGCTAATCAATGTTTTCCAATCTCAAGCATTTCAAAATGTATGCATTTGTTTTTTTGTTGCTTTTGTTAAAATATATAATAATGTTTGTTACGATTTTATTTTTTCGAATACAATACACGTGAATGCGTTTTTTTTTCTCGATAAATTATTAGTTTTTTAAATCATTTTGTTTTTAATGATTGGCAAAAGTTTATCAATGATTTTATTTTTAGTTTTTTTTTTTTTTTTTTTTTTTTGTTATTTTTCATTTAGAAATATCAAAAGTTCCAAATAGCGGATCTATTAACAACAAGCACTACAATTACGCACGAAACATCAATGATTTAAAAGAGAAGGAAGAACCTACGTGAGTATGTAATTCTATGTAATTTGTTATTGTTTGCTGTTGTTTTGCATTTTGGTGCTTGATTGTTAGATTATATCGATTTTGAGTTCGTTTTTTTTTTTATTCATTTTCAATTTTCTTTTTCTTCATAAATGTTTGCTTTTTTTTTTGTTGTTGTTTGAATAAGCCTTGTTCAAAAATTCGAATATAATTGTTTCAACATTTTTATTTGTTTTTTTCTTTTTTTTTTGCATTAAATTTCAAATCAGCAAATTTTCGTGTGAAGAAATTTTTCTTTCATCATTATTATATTAACACCTGCAAAAAAAAAAAAATTTTAATGTTTCGTTGAAACATCTCTGTTTGATTGTAAAATCAGTCTTGAATATAATGTTTTGCCTATTGCATAGCCAACTTGCACCAAATCAATTGTTGTCTATTTCTTTATTTGTTAAATTGATCAAATGTTAATGCGTAGCTTTTTGTTTTTTTTTTTTTTTCGTTTTGAAACATCCATCGCTCAGATTAAGTTGATCATTTCGATGATAAAAAGTTGAAAATGTTTTGTCCAATGAATGTCATGTCTGTGATACACACTCTGTGTATGCTGTTTATTTGGTAAATTCGAAAAAAAAAAAAACATGTGCAAATTACAAAATAAAAAACATTGTGCAAAATAAAATCCGCCGGAAGATTAGAAAATTGTATTGCTTTATTTCAAAAATAAATGCACATTTTACTTTGTTAGGCAATCGAAATTAACTCTTGAAATTTATATGATTAAAATCACTGAAGTAAGAAATGAACTGAAATTAAAGATGAAAGCGAAATGTTTACAAGAAATTCTAAAGTACGCAGAAAGACAAAATTGCAAAAGTTTTTTTTTTTTTTTTTTTTTTTTTTGTTTTTTGTTCAAAGCGAAAAATAAATTTTATGCAAAATAAAACCATAAATGGAATTGTCAATTGTCGGCAAGTCGGCAAATGTTTCGTTTTTGTGCGCCTGTTTTGTTTATTTCTTCTAGTGCGTTCAAATGAATGATTCAGAGAGAAAGAGATATATAAAGAATGTGGAATCTTTGATTTGTTGTTGTTATTATTGTTTTCATAAATATAATGCACCATAAATCATGAATTGAAGTTAGCAATGAGTTTTTTTTTTTTTTTTTTTTGTAAGGCAATTTTGTTTATATAATTTTTTTCCTCGTTTTTTTTTCTTTTTTTTTTTTGTTTGTTTGTTCATTCTTCATATTCATCTTTTTCTCTTGTTTGTAGATCGATCTACCTCATGATGATAGAGAACATTGAAATGCGTTTTATTAGAAGCCAGAACTTGTGCGAAATACTATATATTTTGCACACATCGATTGCCTATAATATTTCGTGCTGATTCAACTGTGTTTTAGTTAATCAATTTGTCTGTTATCTGTCTTATATCAAATGACGAAAGAAAGAAAACCGCATTTAGCTATCGTTTTGGTATTTCTTTTCTGCGTGTGAGCCTGTGTTGGTTTTTGTGTCTGTGTGTGTGTGTCTGTGTGAGTTTGTTGAAAATCGCACAAGTATCGCTTATGTTTTCATCTTTATTTTTATCAATATTAAATATAATTCTTGTGTGATTGAATCTATATTAACGACAGTAGAAAGAAACTGTTAACACCTACGTGAATGCATTAAACATATAGTTTTTTTTCTCTCTCAAATTTTCGATTGGTTTTTCTTTTTTCTTGAAAATGTTTCTTTTGGTTTATTTAATTTTAGTTTTTTTTTTTCACTTGGTTTTATTCACTTATATATTATAGATGTTGTAGCTTTTTTTTTTTTTTTTTTTTTTGTTAAAATATAATTAAAAAAATTGTTTATACGTTAATATTAATATAAAAATTATTGGACCTATGTTAGTTTGCAATACCACAAGCATAAATCAATCATTAGCACATCAAAGTATCGATTAAATGTGTGTATGTTCACGTTTTAAGGGCAATGAATGTATTTAGGCCTTGCTTTAATGCCAATTAACATGTTCTCCGCACAATAGTTTCGATTTCTTTTCACTTTTTCTTATCCTTTTTGCCTTCTTTGCGTTTTTTGCTTTCTTTTAAAGTATTTGAAGAAAGTTAAATCGACTCTCATTCGATAGAAGAAGGAAAAAAAAAAGGAAATCGAGAGAGTGAGTGATTTTCTATCCTTATTTTCGATTTGTTGAAATCATTCGGAAATGATTGTTTTACTTTGGTTTAGCCAGTGCACTTTGACCATTGTTGAATGTCGACGGTTGTTCAATTAATTTGATTTATGACAAATTCTAGAACAAACCATTCAATCATAAATATTTGACTTTTGGCAACTTAATAAATATGACAATTAGTTTTCTTTCTTGGTTTATGTTAATCGAAAATTATTAAAAAAAAAAAAAAAAAAAAAACAATTTTGAAAGAAGTTTTTTTTTTTTTGTTTGTTTGTTTTGTGCTTAAAAATGAATTGACAAATAAATTGTATGAATAAATTAAAACGAAATGACAAATTCATGGAAATTTCTTTAAAGAAAAAATGAATTGTGAATTTGATTAGCTTTTAACATACGAGATGTTACGTCAATTGCAAATTAATCTTTTGTGCCACATGTCTTTGAATATAATTTTTTTGTTTTGATATACGTCACAGAATTCTAATGAAACCAAAATATGTTTGTTTTTAATATCAAACGTGAAATGCTGATAAACAGTTCATTTGAAAAGATATATATTCTATTCCATTTGGAAAAGTTGAGGAAAATTTATATTTGATTTTAAAAAATCGTAAAACAATGAGAGAAAAATATATATATATTTATTATATATATTCAGAGACTATATGGTTCAATAGCAACGATATGAATGAGGATATGTGTAATAGCAATGTAACATCTCGTATGCATATGATATCACTAAGAAATAATAAAACAAAATTTAAAATGAATGAGATTAGAAAGAACTAGAATGTTTAAATCAAATTGAAGAATTTACAAATTGCCATCGTTATTCTCATGATTGCGACATAGTATTTTTCTGGCTAAACCAACGGCTTCTTCTCAGAGTATCTCACAACATCGACAATATCTGGGCCGAGCACCGGATGTGGTTGGTGGTGGTGTGACTGGTGCAAAGTATGCATGCACTTTGATATTTGGAAGGTGATTCTGTTTTGAAATAAAAAAAAAAAATAAATAAATAAATAAAACAATAAAAATTATCAATTGCAATCGAATGTCTGAAATTTGTTTGAATTTTTTTTATAAATTTTTTTTTTCTTTTTATGTTCATAAATTATTAATTATTATTGTTATGCAAATTCTGCCATCGAATTTAATCAACAAAGCGTTTGGAATTATTAATCGATGCGTTTGGAATTATGCAAAACGAATGAAGTAATATGAATACACATTAAAAAAAAAAAATGTTTTAGTTTAATGAAAACAAAAAAAAAAAAAAACTAAACAATTGTTTACCTTAAGTCGTCGGATCGCAGCCCTCGTGATCATTTGACAGTCGTATAATTCGATTCTTTGCAAATTATGACATGACACTAAATGTTCAAGTGTTTGATCGGTGATCAATGGACAATTGTCAAGCTCTAGAACGGACAAACTTTCAGCAGCACAGCTACCGGCCGTTAATTGTCGAATTCCATCGTCTGTTATTAATTCACAATGTGAGAGTGTCTGTAAAAATAATCAACAATGTTACATGAAATCTTTATAAATTTGCAAATAATTTTTTTTTTTTATTTTTTTCTGCTTCATAAAAATCAATGGAAATTGCTTACCAATTTTTCTAAGCTCGGGCAACCAGTTGCCAAATGTGCCAATGTTAAGTCGGTAATTTGATTGCACTCTTCCAGATCCATGCGTTCTAAATACTTACAATTCTTTTCGAAAATGAACGATTTTCAATAAAAAATATAAAATAATTATCTTGATTTTATATGAAATGAAAATATTGGAAAAATTTGTAAAATTACTTTGCCCAACGCTTGAAAGCCCAAATCAGTGAATTGATGACATCCAGCTACTTCCAGTGTATTTAATAAAGGATTATGTTGGGCTAATGATGTTAACGTGTGATCAGTTAATTCAACACATTTTGATACGCATAATTTTTGCAAATTTAAACATGTTTCGCTTATTTTTTGGATGGATACATCAGTGATACTCTGTATTGATGAGAATAAAAAGGATGAAAAGAAAAGCAACAGAAGAAAGGGGAAGAAGAAAAAGTGGAAAAAAAGAAAAAGAAGAAGAAAAAGAAAAAGAAAAAGAAGAAGAAGAAGAAGAAGAAGAAGAAAAAGAAGAAAAAGAAGAAAAAGAAGAAGAAGAAGAAGAAGAAGAAGAAGAAGAAGAAAAAGAAAAAAGAGAAATGTCAAAATATAATCGAAATGCATTTCAAAAGTTTTTTTTTTTCTTTCCATAAGATGACATACATCACAACTGTGTAAATTGAGTACTGTCAACGATTTACAATATGTTGCCAAACAAATGACTGCATTATTATTGACTTGTTTACATCCTTTACTGCTGAAACGTCTTAATTTTGGGCAACCCCGACTTAACGCTTCAACACCATTTTCAGTTATTGAATCACACCATGAAATATTTATCTCCAATAAATTCTTTAATAAAATGACAGCAGCAAACAAATTATTTTGGAAAAGAGAAAAACAAAAACCAAAAAAAAAGAAATGAAAATTTATTGATATGAGTAAAGAAAAAAAAAAAACATTTATCAAGATTTATTGATTTAATCAAAAATTGAATATAGTATATTTACCGGGCATCCATCGGCGATATTTTTTAAGCTTTTATCTGTGATATTAACACAAGACTCCAAATTGATTAATGTTAGTTTTGAACAATGTTTGCTGATTGCATAAATCGCTTGATCGGTAATTTTTTTACAGTCGGATAGGTCTAGTCGTTCAATATTATGGCAGTGTTGAGCAAGTGTTCTATCGTGGGTTCAATGACATATAATCGTAGACAAAATGGATAACAAATTGATTGGATACACATAAGATGGATAAGATGTTATTGTTTTTATAATTAAAATACCTGATTGATTGATCGCCAACCGATTGACATCCACGTAATGACAAGTACTTCAAAAAGCCGCCACATCTTTGTGAAATGTTTTCTATGACCGGACCCTATAGCAAATACGCACCATTTTATTTTTCATGATTTTTACTTTTTTTTTTTTTTTAAACATATTCAATATATCAATCAATGCTCACCTCGATGTCTCGTTGAAAATCAAATAAATCGATCTTCTGCCAATTTGAACCATCTAATGCTAGAATATTCCAATATTTGCTAACCTATTCAACAATAATAATCGTAATTAAAATGATGAAAAACAATGAGAAATAAATGTTCGTGGAAAAGCCACTAAAATCAATGAAAATCATTGAAATTTACCTGTGCGCATCTGCATAATGAAATCACATCCAAAAATGAAAATATTCGCAAAAGTATTTCTCGTGGTAAATTTTTGGTAATTTCTGTATCGTCTGATTCGAAGAACGAATGCTATGAAAATGAAGAGAGAAAGAGAGAGGGAGAGAAAAAATATATATCAAATGTATTTGCGCGTCTCAAACAGTTTGAACGTTTTTTTTCTTTGGTTGCTAAGAACACAATGAATCATTCTACAATCCTTTGACATTCAAATTGAATGAATGTTTCATTAAAAAAAAAAAACAGTATTTTCATTCATTCCTCACTCTCTCCCGCTCTCTCTCTCTCTCTCCCTTTCTTTCTTTCTCTCCTTCTCTCTCCATATTCCACCGTCGACTAGCTTTTGATGCTAAATCCAATTTTCCAATTTCAATCCAAATGAGAATAATTCCATTTTATATCATTACAGACATGTTAATATGCATAATCGATTGGTTGATGAGAGAAGTAAAAAAAAAAAACGCCGATATTTCAATCTATAATTTACATAGCAAACAACCCACATTGAACATTTGGGCCATCATCATCATCATCATCATACTTTGGTTTTGTCATTAGTATTCAAGCACATTCATGATATTTGCAAGTTTAATCAAATTTTCTTAAATGATTCATGAACTGTATATAAAATAAATAAGTTTGGCGCAGTTGATCAAAGTGTCGGTAATGTGAAAAGACAAAAATGAAAATGTAAAATAACCATACAGACACATTTCAAACACGTTGTTCAATACATAAAAGCATTAATTTGGTTTGACGCGTCAATTTTGTGCTGCTGGTTTTTTTTGTCTTCTTTTCTTTCTTTCTTTCTTTCTTTCGTTCTTTCTTCTCTTCAACAAAGAGTATTTGCCAATTTTTAAGTGTGAGCTGTAACGAAACAGAGCTTAGATACATAGAATGAATGAGAAAATGAATTAAAAAAAAATAACATCCTTTCCAAGCATATATAACATCCCGTACAATTAGCTACATGGCATACATGAAAGCGACAGCTCATTGACATCAAACACGTCTTTCTCAGTCTATCTTTACATTTCTATTTTCTTTCTCTTTCTCTCTTTCTCTTGCTCCTTCTTTTTCTCTCTTTCTCTTGTTCTTTCTCTCTCTCTCTCTCTCTCTCTCTCTCTCTCTATCTATCTCTCTCTCTCTATCTCTTGGCACTTTTTCTCATTTTCTCCTTTTACTACTCTGTATTATATTCTGAATCCTATATTTTATATAGCTGCTGCGGTGAGATGAATTCCACAAAGAATATGCTAGAGGTATAGAACGAGAGTGAGGGAGAGTGAAGGATAGTGAGGGAGAGAGAAAATAAAAAAGCTGATGAAGTTGCGACGATGTCTTAGCTCCACACTAGTGTGCTTTTATTTCGTGTTATACTTTATAAATATACCGAACCATAAATAGAGCTATTTTTTTTTCTCTCGATGGCAATGTACTCTGTGGTGTGTGATACGTCGCATATTTCGAATATTGCCAAAAAAAAAAAGAAAAAAAAAAAAAAAAAAAGAAAACACCGACGACGAACAAGAAGTGAAGTTCAGTGCTCTGCTCATAAACGTTTCTCAAATATTCTTGGAATCGTTTCTCCATGCGCAACGTTCAATGTTACACCAGTTTAAAAATCATTTTATACATTCAATGTGTGTATGTTACCGTTGTTGTTTTTGTTGCATTTTGACGATTCTCTTCTTCTTTTGTTTTTTTTTTTTTTTTTTTTTTTTGTTTTATTTTGAATTCAAGAATTGGAGGAAAGCGTCTGGCCCCAAAAAGCTGTATGCATTGCAATACAGTGCAAGAGACATTTGGTCAATTTACCCTCCCTCTGCAAAACATATTAGTTCAATGTGCTCTCAATTGAGAGCAAGAAGAAGAAGAAGAAGAAAAAAACAACAAATTTGAAGAAAACACAGACGCTTTGCGAAAATGTCTGGAGTGCAGTGACCGTATTGAATTTCCAGATTTTCTTTGTTTTGGCATCGGTGTATTTATGGTTTGTTTTCATGTTGATTCATGCCATTTCATTGTGAAAGCTCATTGAATGACAACGATGACACAACAGTTTGTCCAATATTTTGTTGTTGTTGCTCTTCATGAATCATCATCACATGATCAATTTAATGATTCAATTCAATATTTTTCAATAGAAATTTTTCATCCGATTTCCATTCATTGTCATTGCATTATAAAATAAAATCCGTTTGCCAGACACATTTGAAAGCGATTTTAACGCGACTATATCAACATAAATAGAGCAACGTGCTCTGCTTTGATAGACTAAAGAATTAAAAAAAAAAAAAAAAAAAAAAAAAAAATGTTCACACAAAACTGGAGATACGCTCAAACACTTCAAAACTCCAATGTCAATAAAGTTCATTCGCGATTCAGTGTTATAAGTGATACCCTTTTCTGTTGATTTCTTTACATGTCATTTTGTTTTTGTTCGGTCAACGATGGCGCAGCAGCTCTTAACTTTCTACGCTTCACATTTCATTCACTTTTGATATCGTGTTTCTCTATTTCACTCTGTCCCTCATTCTCTCTCCCTCATTCGCTCTCCCTCATTCTCTCTCACTCCCTCCCTCACTCTCTCTCTCCCGCACTCTTTTTCTTTCTCTTTCTCTCTCTCTCTCTCTCTCTCTCTCTCTATTTATTTCGCTCTCTTTCTATTCCATCCTCTTCTAATCATCTCCATATATTTTTACTCTTTCTCACAATGCAAAAGGCATTGATCTATTGGGGGGTTCGTTCAGTCAATGAATTGTTCGTTTGTAATTTGAGCAAATTTATACGTGCTTCAATCGTATTTTATTTATCATGGATTATAACAAAAGTCTATGTCGTAGTTTTGTCGTTGTATATATTTCATCCACACATATCTAAATATATGTATATATTTCAATGCTTTGACCGTGTTTGCATTTCATATAATTTTCATATGCTTACTCCGTGCGAGCTCGATTTCTGAAATTGCGTCTCAATTTGCAAAATAAATTGTATTGTATCATGCATACATTTCACAGTTTCGTATTCCTTTATTTTCTCTTCATCAATTCTCCAGTTCAATGGCATTCAACTTTCATAAGTTAGTTAGGTTTTATTCGTTTGCTACCTTATCGACGACACCAGGATTTTTGCTAGAAAAAAAAAAAAAGAAATATTTTTCTTTTTTCATTCTTTTTTGATGAAGAAGATCGATGCCATTTGAATATGAAATATATATATATTTATATATTTTGAAAGTGCAACGCATTTGAAAACACATTTGAGTACTGCGACATACTTTGCTCAGTGGACTACTACGTATGAATGTATTGATTAAACACTAAATTATGAGTAGGAAGAAAGAACAAATTCAAAAAAAAAAAATCCAATTTGTTTGAATTCTATTTCAATAAGTGCTGCGAGAGGCGCACCTACTCAGAACAAATGAGCAAAATATCGCTCACTCAAGCAAACATATTCTCATTTTCAAAAGTCATCAAACTGACGAAATAATTCCAATTGTGATGAAATCAGACTTGGGAACGATCGAAATTTTCAAGGGGGTAAACAAATTTTGCTCCTTCTGTATGCATGCAAGTGATGATGGTTTATGAACAATTTGACCATCGAATTTTTAGCTTAAAAACCGTAAGAACTTCGAAAATATTTTCCTCCAAAAAAGAAAAGAAACAAAAAAAAAAAAAAAAATCTGGCCATCATGAGGTTAACCAAATTTGGGTTAACCGGGTTAACATTAACCCCTCTCTGTGTCCAAGTTCGAAGGAAATATCATCATAAACTGATTGAAAGTACTCAAAAGAAATAGATTTATATTTACATGATTCACTTCATTTGAAATGCATTCGTAAAACATTTCAAATGCAAAAAAAGGTAAAGAAAAAACAAGGAGACCGACAAAAATGGCCAATCAATTCGATTGCATTGTCTAATAAATTATTGAGAGCAAATTCATGAATCAAACACAAAATACGTAAACAAATGAATGGACACATGAGCATTGGTTTGTTGCTATCAGTTCAGTGCACATTTAAAACCAATTTATGGTTTTAACCAGTCCAAAGATTATTCTCTCTCTCTCTCTCTCTCCCCCTCTCTCTCTCTCTCTATCTCTCTCTATCTCTTTCTCTCTCTCTTTCTTTCTCTTTCTCTTTCTCTTTCCCTTTCTCTCTCTCTCTCGCCTCTCTCTCTCTCTCTCGCTCTCTCTCTCTCTCTCTTTCTCTTTATCTTTCTCTCTATCTCGCTCTCTATCTCCCTCTTGCTTTCTGCCAATGTGTTTCCTTTCACTTGTTCTCTCTCCCTAACGCTCTGTGTCTCTCCAGGCTCACATATGATTAAATTTATACACATAAAAATTGCGATTTCAATTTATTCTAGCGCATATAATAGCCGCGAATGTATATGCAATATAGTTAATGTGTGTATGTGAATGTCGTTGATTTTGCTATCAGAAAATTCAAAAAAAAACCTTGTGTGAGCGAAAGAATATAAAAGATCGGCAAGCTCTAGCTCAATTATACATTGTCGACGACAATAAACATTAGATCGAAGAAATGAACAAAAGGAAGAGAGAAAGAAAAAAATGTATAACTACACTGTCAAAATTATTAGTGAAGTTGGTCACTGATAGTCTGTTAAAATACGGAATTGACAGATTTTCCGTTAAAATATTCAAAATTATCTGAAAACCACGTAAATTTACCATAACCTCAATATATTATGACGTTCATTATGACATTGGAACCATGGTGTTTTTATATAATTTTCTGTTAAATTTGAATATTTCAACGGAAAATCTGTCAATTTCATATTTTAACAGACTATCTGTGAACAACTTCACGAATAATTTTGACAGTGTAGAACAGCAAAAAAAAAAGAAAAAACAACAAAGAAATGCATAACAGCAAAATATACAAACCGAAATCGTACATCGTGGTCGCGCAATAACATATAATCAGCTGTGTCTACGTATTTTGCGAATGTTTTTTAGCGTCTACAGAGCGACAAAAAAAAAATCAAACCCAACAAACGCAGTAGAAAAGAAATAAAGAGATTCAAGTTAGAGAGAGAGAGAGTGAGAGAGTGAGAGAGTGAGAGAGTGAGAGAGTGAGGGAGAGAGAGAGAGAAACGAGAACAAAGACATGTTGATATGAACAATAAAATGCGCACTGAATTCTTGATTTTTCTTTGTTATTTGAATTCTCTTGAAATATGAACACATACACACACACACACACACCGGGGTAATGGTGGTGTAATTCCATTTTTGGTCAAGATGAAAATGTACATTTCTTATCGTTTTGCTCAACCACAAATGGACAGACAAATAAATCGCATTGACTGCCTCATCCAAATGCATCATTTTAATGAAAATCAAGAAAAAATGAACTACGAAGAGTCTTCGTCGTAGACTATTTCTTTTATTTAATATTTGTCTGTAATTTTGTTTGTTTTAGCCACTATAGCTTGCAATGAATGCAATTTGAAATCACAATCGGACCAAATATATATGTGTGTGTGCGTGTGTGTGTATATTGTCTGTGTGTATTTCATTCAGCATCAGGCCAAGTGTGAGCAAAATTGTACAAAGTCAAATTAAAAATAAATTGAATTGAAACAAAGTACCAATAAAGGAAATTGAATTTAAGCACAAGAAAACTAATAATAATGAAAGCGTTCAACAAACGAAATTGCAGCAAAACTGCAACACCAACTATAACTAAATAATAATGAAAGAAAACATGGAAGTTGTGTAAATTTCATCATTGTTTTGTCGCATATTGCTTCATTTCAGTTTCACTCTCTTTCCACACAACAAGGTATTGTTGTGCTTTTTTTTTCTTCTTTTTGTTATTTCTGCCTTACTACCGGGCTAATTGTGTGTGTGTGTGTATATATGTTTCCATTTCATATGAAACAATAATAAAGAATAATGAAAAAGAAGAAATAAATAAATAAATAATGGAAAATAATTTTACTCGTTTCTATTTGCACACATAGACTTTGATTTGAAATTGAGTGTTGTTCTGGTCACACTCAGTTCTGTTCATGCTCATTTTTCATTATTATTATTATTGTTATTGTTGTTGTGGTTGATTTTTTTTTTTTTCTTCCTATCTATTCGCACTTTGAAGCGTTCAAATAAAGAGACCCGACAATCTAATGCAAACTGTTCCGTTTAACACATGACAACAAATTACAAAATCAACACCAATTATTCAACTTTATTATTCACAACATGCTTGTTCATAGAGCTCAATTCAATTCGAATGGAAATTGACCAAATTGAAATTTGAATAAATATCGTCCTTTCGATAGATGAGCAAATGAATGAATTAACATCGTTATAAATATATGTTTTTGTCGCCAAAAGACATTTTGTCAATCAAATATTTGTGATGATGATGATGATGATGATGATGATGATGCGACTGCTGCTGCTAATGCTGCTGTTTCTACTGTTTCTGTCATCATCATCAAATCAAAATGAACTGAAAGAAACGGCTATAAAATTAAAATTATTTGCTAATCAATTGATATTCATTTCATTTGACAATAATTGAACTAAAAGTGAAAAAGAGACAGCAAACGAAAGAGTGAGAATGAAAAAGGCGAATAACAGAATGCTTGATTGCGGAAAACAATAATGTAAACACTATGTATTATATATTCAGGTATTGGAATTGATTTCATTGCCAATTTGTTTAATTTCGATTCGATTACTTATATCGAACTGAACGAATGAAAAAAAAAAAAAATAAAATACATTGTTTTTTTCTTCGTGCCTCTTCTCTTTATCAAAATCAATTTATTTCTCTCGCACTTATCAGGGTGAAAATGGTTCTTCTACTGAATACTTTTCACATGGTGACAGAAGAAAAAAAAAAATTAGTTAGGCAGAAGTGTTAAATGTCTACATTGTAAAATGGATTCAATTATTCGGTCGTCAAACAACAACCAATGCCATATTATTGCTTCTTATTGTTTTAGAGTCTTTGAATATAGGCGGCAAATAGGCCAAAAGTGATCCAAAACTTTCCCATAAATGTATAATGTGTGTATGAGTGAATGATGATGATACGCAAAATGGGGAAAACCAGGGAAAACCAATTTGTAATTTGCTAATTGATTTTCCACATAGTTTTCTCATTGATGGGTATTCAACAAAGTTTCCAGTTTTCTTTCTTTCTTTTTTTCTTTCTTTCTTTTTTTCTTTTTTTTCTTTCTTTCTTTCTTTCTTTTTTTCTTTTTTTCTTTCTTTCTTTTTGTTGTTGTTGTAAGACTTTCAATGGTGATTTTATCTGTAAATTAGAATGCAAAACTTTGATGCAACACAATAATCGATGTTTGTAAAACAATTCTGTTGCCAATATGCCAAACATGATCGAAAGAATATTGCATAATGTTCGTTTAAATTCAAAAAAAAAAAAAAAAAAAAATTAAAATAATAATCAACGCCTTAAATATTATCTGAAATCTGAGTTATTTCAATGATAATTCCATGTTAACAACAAATCATTTTAATCTTTCTTCAAAGATTCATCGTTTTTTTTTTCCATTCATTTATAAATGGATTTAAATTCAACGATCTGTATGATGAATAATGTCTGATGAAAATCATCTGTCATTAAGGATAAGAGAAAAGCCTCGTTTTAAATGAAAATTTCTTTTACATGGAATCACCAATGGGGGGGGGGAATGTGTTGTTGAGAAAAAAAAAGGATTTTTTTTTTTTATTTAAACATACTTCGAATCGATTTCGTCCCGAGTTCGTCATGGTTGCTTATTGTATATCTTTCTCTCTTTCTCTCTCTCTCTCTCTCTGTGTGAATGTATTCAGTTGATTTTTGACTTATGCCGTTTTCAAATGCTAGTCTATCACACCGTTTTGGCTGTTGATTCAATTTTATTTTCCTTTGTCTCTCACTGATTATACACTTTGCTTCAGCAATTTCTATCCTCGTTAATTTTTCTTTTTCTTTTTATTTACTTATTGTCTGATTTTTGGTTACGCTTGTGTCATTTCGTTACTTATAATTTTCTTATTTTTCTTGTACGATGTGCCATTCATTGCCATTTACACAGTCCAATATAATTAAGTCCATGCCCGGTGTTTATTTGACGATAAAATAACAAAAAGAAAAAAAAAAAAATCTTTTCTGTTGATCTTGGGCAATCACGAACAGTTGTCACAAAATATTCACTGATTAAACAAATAAAATGTTGAGAGAGTAAAATTCACAAATGCGAAGAACCAAAAACAGAAATCACCAAAATGAAACAAAAAGAATGGGTTGAACTGCTGGATCAGTTCTAACAGTATACAATCCACCCCGATACTACTGGGATATTGGCAAGCACCACACAGCCACAATTGTGATCGGTGAATGTTGATATTTCCAGCGTACACAGCGAATAACGAACGCGAAACAACAATATAATTTATACTAATACAATGAAAAAACACAACAATAACAACAGAAAGAAAAAAAAAAATTTTTTTTTTATATGAAATAACAAAACAAAGTGGCTTTTACACTTGCATGCTATATTCTTTTCCCAATGTTATCTCTGTCCATCACTGACGCACACCGATTTCTTTTTTAAAATAAAACGTCTCACTGTTTGTTACACGAAGTCAATGTGCGCACATATACACACATATACGGGGGACGATACAAATTATGAAGAATAAAACAGCAACAATCACATCAAAATGAAGAATTGAAAAAAAAAAAAAAAATTCATTCGATTTGCGTTAATTTATGCGTTTCATTTCAATTGAAGAATTAATTCGTTGTTTATACATTCACTCAATGAATTTTCTGAATTAAAACGGTATTTTGATTCAACAAATTTGTGTGTTTTAAATTAATTTAAACAATTGTTTATATATTTTTGTTGTCTCAATCTTTCTCTCTCTCTCTCTCTCTCTCTTTCTCTCTCTTTCTTTCTCTGTCTCTGTCTTTCTGTCTTTCTGTCTTTCTCTCTTTCCCCCCTGTATGTCTTTAATTTTTGCAATGTTTTTTTCTATTCATCAAGGTATTTATTTTTAACAGATTTATAGCGATGCACTTGTCAATTAAGAAAAAAATTCTTTGTTCTGCTAGACTGTATGTTGAAGCAACTTGGTAACCAAGTGTGATTTGCGCTTCATGAACATATATGTATTGTATATAACGTTGAATTCTCTTAGAGTTCTATTCTTTTAGATGATGATTTTTGTTTTTGTTTTACCACCGGTGCGTACAATAAATGCCATCAATAAATAGCTTCATTTGATTTGCAAACATGTAAGACAAGCGATTTTTGCTTAGCAGGTAGATTTTTATTTTGTCGATGCAAATATTTGACTCATACATATAGACACATATATATATAATCACTCATCAAAAATGGGATTGTTTTTTTTTTTTATTTTTCGTTTTCTCGTTATTTTTTTTTTTTGTATTTTATTTTGCTCTCTTGCTGTTTGTTGTTTTGATCACTGTTGTGTGTTTTGGTCACAAAATGCAATTACATACTGTTTTCGTTCGTCTCAATATACACAAAGTAATTGCACGAACTTTATCGATAAGAACCATTCACGAAAACCGATTTATACATGCACCGAAACATGATGTTTTTTTTTCCATTTTAATTCAATGGCCTCGTCTCAATTGCGTTGGACTTGATGAAAATGTATTTCAACGTCTTCGTTGCCGTCGTCGTCGTCGTCGTCGTCGTCAATTTTGTATTACCGCCGTCACTGCCGTCGTCTTGGTCGTGGTCGCCGCCGTTGTCGTCTCAGCCGCCGTCGTCGTTGTTGGCCACAGTCGCTCTTGACTGATTATTATAAAACCGTTAGACCAAAATATCTATCTTTGGCTATTGATATAAAAATCGGCTGTTGCATGAATGGACTTGTTTGTATACTGGGGCTGACTGGCCGTCAGTGTGTATTCTTGCTCTTTGTCTCTCTCTCTCTCTCTCTCACACTCTTTCTCGATAAAAAAAAAACAAACAACGAAATGGTAAGAGCGCACTTGATCACGTAGCAAATGACAAGCGAATACAAATCGTCTTCGAACTTTATAGCACAGTGTTTTTATATTGAAATGCACATTACTGTTGTGTTGTCTTTTTTTTTCGTATTTTTTTTTTTTTTTTTTATTTTGCACACACCACAAAATAACAAGAGACCGAAGGAAAAAGAAAAAAAATCGTAACAAACAAACGATTTTTAGCTCCGTGAAAAATGATTGTCTGATAAATCGAGTAACATCTGCTATTTTCAGTGTTTCTCTTCGTCAATTTGCATTGTTTTGAATGTTACACTATAGTGAAAAACTCATGCGTATTTCATTATTTACTTGGTTTATTTCTTTAAATCTGTATAATTTTTTTTTATTTGCCCCTCAACTTTTGTTGCGGTTGACTTTGATTTAAGGAATTGTTACCGCTGCCCACTCTTTTTTCAGTGTTGTTTTTTTTTTGCCTTCTTTATTTTTGGTATTTTTTTGTTTTTGTTTTTTGTTCAATTCCTGTGAGCGCACAGTTCGATCGATGCATTTAATTTTAAGCAAAAACAACGAAGAGAATAAAAAGACCACCGAATTTGGTTCAGTATCTCTGTATGACTTATTTCTTGATTTTATTAAATAATATACTTTATGCACCAATATTTTGAAGTGATTCTCTTTGACGTTGTCGTCGTCGTCGTCGTAGTCGTTTTGTTTTTTTCTTAATATTTTCTCGTTGAATATTTTTCTCTCTCTGTCTCTATCTCTGTATCTGTATCTATCTCTGTCAATGACTTTGATGTTTTGAATATTCTTTTCTTTGCATGAAATGATATCGCACACGACAAAGGCTACATCGATGACAGAAACACTAATAATCAATCAGACAAAAACTGTGTGTTTATTCACATTTTTTTTTTTCTTCTCTTAAATAAAGAGCCGATAATTCTGTTTCGTTTTCAATTCATATTGTTTATTATGATTTTCGTTTTCATGTTTCGTTTTTGTTTTTTGCTTTTTCGTTTTTCGTTTTTTTTTTTTTCTCAATTGATTTTCGATTCCATTTTTCGTCATTTATCGACGAAAAAACGAAATAATAATAATAATAAAAAAAAAAAAATAAAATAACAGCAAACTAGACAAGTAGAGAAGAAATAATAAAACGTTGTCTCAAAACACAAAATTGAGCGAGAAAACAACTCACACTCAGAGAGGTGGAAAAAATATATCAACAGCAGCAGCAACAACAGACAATAACAATAAAGAATTCTTGCTACACTTTGTGTTAGGTCTCGCATACATTTTCGCATGTGTATTCGTACATACGAACGTAAATGTACCAATGTAATCAGGTTCTTCACTCTCTCACTCTGTCTGTATATATGTTTTTTTTTTCTTTAAGTACTCAATATTTTTGCTGTGAGTGTGGATGTGGATGTGGCTGTTGCTATTACTTTTCCACATAGATATATGTATGATTGATATTTCAACAGAGAGCCGAGCAAAGCAGAGCAGAGCACAAGCCCAGTACATATGAGCAGAATCATAACAAGAAAATCATTACCTCAAAAGAATCTCACTTCAATGTGCATGTATATGAAGCTGTCGACTTTATACATACATATTCAATTTCATTTGTAAATGTACACAATTTTACTCTTTCATTCGCTCTTTCTCTATCTTTGTCTCATTTTCTCTTTCTCTCTATGTTTCAATTACAACTAACATTACACAACTACGCACAAAGATTTTATTACATATTATTGCATTGCACAAGCTTAAGTAAGAAAAGCCAAAAAAAAGAAAAAATATCATCAATTCTATCAGGCAATTTTGTATTGCGATTCGGTTTGCATTGCTTTTCATTGTGTGTTCCTTTCTATCATTCACATTGACACATCGCATATTGAAACGCAACGTATGTACGAGACTAGCATGTGTTTGAATTTGTTGTGATTGCATGAGTTTTATTGTGATAGTGTGTGTGTGTGTGTGTGTTTGTGCTGGAAAGTTGTTTTCTCTTTTTCGCAGCACATATGTCTGTGTTTATTATGTGTTGATATCACGATTTTTATTGCAATAAATATACAATGTTAAAGTGTGTTTGGTTCGCATTTAAGATTTCATATTCTATATGAACGAAATGAAGCGCGTATTTTAATTTTCCATTCATTTGGTTCACGACGTAGTTAACTATGTTTGGACTGGAAACTGAATAAAAAAAAAGAAACCCCATTCAATTCAAATAAATGAGAGAAAAGAAATTAAAAAAAAGCACACATTGACCAATGATGAATTTTTAAATAATAAATTAAACTGATGAAGAAAGAAAAAAAAAAACCTGCAAAACAATAAAATTTATTCAGTCGAATTTAATTGATGAAATTTGCCAATTTATAATTGCAAACGTATTTTTTTCTTTGTTCTTTGCTTTATAACATTGAATAATAAATAAAAGTGAAAAACAAAAATCCATGATGGGACGTAGATGCCAAGACAATAAATATATTTCAATTGTAAAATATTATCTATTAATAATCTATTTATTTGTTTATTTATTTACTAATCATCATCATATGTATTTTAAGACAGCTGTCGAATTTGCTCGAAAAAAAGAAAAACACAAACTCATGGAATGTAAACCAGACAAATGAGCTTAATGTTCTACACGCAAAAAGCACACACTTTCACATTCTCCCATACATAACACACACACACACACACACACACACACACACACACACACACACACACACACACACACACACACACACAAATCGAACACGCACACATCGTTGTGCTTGATTTGACGTATTCTAATTGTGTGTTGGATACCAACAAACGTTTCTTCTATCGGGCCAATTGACTGAACCGTACAAACGCCGTAGTCGGCCTGAAATTGACAATATTTGCCAATTTGCAACTATATTTACGCAACAACAATAACAACAATTATCTTGCAACGAATTTTGTGTGTTGAGATCTATGTATATTTCTATTTTTTTTTCTCTTTTCTTCGTTCATTTACAAGTGCTCGGCTAAATTGGTTCATCGTTCTCTTTGACATTAGTGTGATGACTTTTTGTTTAGTTTGAATACTCAAACCAACGTAGACCAACGTATAACATCCATACGGTTTTGCGGTAAATATTTTTTTTCTTTCTTTTCTCTATATACGTTCTCGATGTATCTCTCTGACATTTTTTTTTTTTTTTTTACAAAACATTGTTATCAGCGGGCAGTTTATTTTTTTTCTCTCTCTCTCTCTATCTTTTTTCTGTTTGCTTTTTGTGGCCCAATTAACAATGTTATTGGTCTATCGATAGCATGAATTGTGTGCTATTTATCAATTACTTTTTATTAAGACACTTGCAAGGCGTTTTTTTCTTTTCGTTAATTTTTTTTTTTTCTTTTTGAACATTTTTTTCTCTTTTTCAATGCTATTATTCATGATTTTATTTCAGAGCACCGTAAACATTTTGGCGTCAACAGTCATTATGACCGATTGTCTTTGATGAATTTTGATATTTTGACATAGATTGCATTGAATTATGCACATCAACGATTCTTATTGAAATTCAAGTGTGTGCGAGCGAGTGTGTGTGTGTGTGTGTGTGGGGAAGAGCCAGAGCCAGAGCCAGAGCCAGAGCCAGAGCCAGAGCCAGAGAGAGAGCGAGAGATAGAGAGATAGAGAGAGAGAGAGAGAGAGAGAGAGAGAGAGAACAAAGAAGAGAGAGGCAGAAAGAGAAAAGTAAAAAGTGATAGAGATAGGGTGCGAAAGTGAAAGTGACAGAAATACACAGAGTAAGGAAACCGATTAAGTAATACAAATAAATAGTGAAAAAAAAAATCAAATGGAGATAGCACTAGACGCGAATCCATCAAACTATGAAATCAAAACAGAATTATCTAGTTGCTGTTTTGGCATTGGTGTTGTGTATTTAGCAAAGCATGTGCCAAGCCAACAATTTGTCGCAGTAAAAAAATTTCAAATGGACAAAGCAAAGGAGGAGAGTAACCTGATTCGTGTAAGTGATTTGTAAATATTATTATAATTGAAGTGTGCATTGTTTATTAATAGGATTTTCAATTGTTTAGGAGGAAATTTTGACGATGCGTCAATTTGACAGCGCCCATGTGCTGCCAATGTATACAGCATTTGTTAAAAATTCAGATGTATACGTGATATCACCATTAATGTGTTACAATTCTTGTCGAGATGCAATGAATTCCTATTTTACAACCGGTTTGTTCAACCCAAAAAATCCATTAAAAATTATCAAAAAAATTGAAAAAAAAAAAAAAAAAACAATTTCTTCTTTGTGCAATTTATAGGTTTCCCAGAAATTATCGTTTGCCTTATATTGCGTGATGTATTGCTTGGACTGGAATACATTCATCGAAAAGGTTATATACATCGTTCAATTCGTGCTAGCCATATTCTTATAAACCAAACCAAAGCGGTTCTATGTGGATTCCGTGAACCAATTACACTTATTACAAACGGTCAACGCACACAAAAACTCTTTGATTTACCATCAAACAGTGTTAAAAGTTTAAATTGGTTGGCGCCCGAAGTGCTCGAACAAAATTTAGCTGGATATACGGAAAAATCAGATATTTATAGTATTGGTATTACCTAGGGGCTCAGAACCCTTTATGAATATATATATTTAGTAGATATTCAGAATTTTTACGCGATATTTACAATATTTATTTTTATTTACTTTCGTTCTTTCCCCCTTAGGTATTACAACATGTGAATTGGCTAATGGACTTGAACCATTTGCAAATATGCCCACCACATTTATGTTAACGGAAAAAATGCGCGGCAATCAACCAGTATTGTTTGATTGCTCAACATGTCCTGATGAAATATTCCGTGAGTTAAAATTATATTATTATTATTTTTAGTCATAGAATCAAAGTAAAAATAGAAAAACAGAAGAAAAACATTCGTTTTGATTCGTGGCGAGAAGAGAGAGAGAGAGAGAGAGAGAGAGAGAGTGAGTGAGTGAGTGAGTGAGAGAGAGTGAGAGAGAGTGAGTGAGTGAGAGAGAGTGAGATAGAGTGAGAGAGAGAGAGAGAGAGAGAGTGAGAGAGAGAGAGAGTGAGAGAGAGAGTGAGTGAGAGAGTGAGTGAGAGAGAAAGAGAGTGAGAGAGAAAGAGAGTGAGAGAGAGAGAGATCAATAAAAGGATTGAAGAGAACAAATTTTGAGTAAATTTCGTTGATGATAAACAACAATCAATATATTTAAAACCATATTGTTGATTAAATTTTCGATTCATTTATTTCAACCGTTTCTTTATCAACAAAAGCCATAATTCACACCAAAATATGTGATAAGTGCTTAAAATGTTGTAAAAATAAAATTCAGTCGCAATTAATAAATTGCTCATGTGATGTGTTTATTATTTTCGTTTATCAATAGCCTCAGCCAGCAGCACGTCTGATATAGATAACAATTTTGCATACCAAACCCACCAAATTTACAGAGAACGAAAACTCAGTGATCATTTTCATAAATTTGCCGAAATCTGCATGGAGAGGTACGATCAATTTTTCCTTAAATTTTTTCGTTCAAGAGATTTTTTTTTTTTTTTTTTCCAAATTATTATTGTAAACGAATTCTTATTTCTTATACATAGGAATTCATATTTTATGAAATTAATTTAAAATATTACTTAAAACTATGATGATTCTAGTCAGTAAACAATCCATTTAAATCCCAAATGCAGATATACAGATGATCGGCCCAATATAGTTGAATTACAAAATCATCCATTCTTCAAGCAAGCAAAACGCACAACATTAGCAGAAAATTTCAGTTTGACTGGAATTGATAAGTACAATTGCACCAAACTGACCACAGGTAAGTTAAATTTTAGTGAAAAAAAAAAAATAAAAACGAGAATTTTTACTAGAAATTTATTTTTATAAAAAAATGTTTTCATTCGTTTGTCATTGAAATGACCTTGAATTGTTTTTATTTTTATTTTATATCTCATCCTTTCTTTCCAGACGAAGATATAAGTTTATCGTGCGATATGGGCGATATGAGTATCGGTGGTTTTTTTGAATGGGATTTTTGAAACATAAAACAACCACCGAGAATTGCAAATCAAAGAACAATCTGTATTCGTTAAAAGTTATTCTAAGAGAACAAAAAAAAAAAAAAAAAAAACAATTCAAAGAAAAAAAATAAAAAGAAGAAAACAAATAGCGAATTACATCGATTCCTATGCCAATTTTCCAATTTGAAAATGATTTGTGTGTTTTTTTCTTTTTGTCATTGGACAACACAACGGAGACCTAGAATGAGCGCTTAATATAGCTTTCAGCTAGAAATGTAAGGAACCAATTAATAAATGACAAATTAGACTTTTATTTTTTTTAGACTTTATTTATTACAAATGTAAACAGATATTTATTTAAAAAAGAAGAAAGAAAGAAAAAAAAAAAAGATTTTAATAAAAATGAATTGAAAACGAATAATTTGTTGTTCTTGTTTATTTGATTTCTTTTTTTTTTTTTTTTTTTTAATTGTTAGCAAAAGTGCAAATACCTAATGAATACAATTCAAAATGATCATGAATGTGATCGATCTAACTCTAAATACAATGCACGCTTTTAGAGAGACACATTGAGAGAAAGGTTGCGAAACAATCATGATATATCAGATGCTGAAAGAGAGATGCTTTTCTGAATCTCTGGCTTCTTTTTCGCATTAATTTTTTTTTTCTTTTCTTGATGTGTTTCAGTTACATTTTATTAATATATTTTATTTGAATGGTGTTTTCTTATTTTTGCATTGTGATTGACACTTAAATAAATGGAACGTAATTTAATTAACCGCTCATGATAACTCGTACAAATTCTTCATAATTAACATTTCCTTGCGAATCTTCTTGATTAACTAGCAATTGTTCAACTTCATCATCGGTTAATTTTTCGCCCAATGTTGTAAGTAAATGCCGTAATTCAGCGGTTGAAATGAAACCACTAGCATCTTTATCAAAATGACGAAGACCTTCAATGAAATCATCGGCCGTATCACCCGAACGTGCCTTTGAAATAGCATGATAAATTGGAAGAAATACTTCGAATGATATGCGTTCATCGGGTTTTAATTGATGTGTACATTTTTTTACATCTGATTCCGTTGGATTTTGACCGAGAGCTCGCAAGCATTCACCAACCTGTTTGATAAAAAATGATCACATGAAATGAAAATGAATTTTATTTGCAAGTAAATTTTGATTTTTTTTTTTTTTTTTTTTTTGAAAAAATTATATTTTCATTTTCAGAGAATTATTTTCTTCAAAATGAAGAGAAAATAACCAAAGAAATGATATGCGACTCACTTGGTTAAGTTGAATTTTCCCATCTCCACGGTTATCAAACAAGTTGAAGGCTTCTTGGAATTCTGAAATGTGATTCAAAATAAAATTAGGATTTTTTTTTGGTTTTAACGGAAAATTTGTAACAAAAAAATTAGCAGAAATTATTTTTAATTAAAAAAAAAAAATATTTTTCTTGAAAACTCAAAAGATGTCGAGAAAAATGAAAAATTTATCGTAAAATGTTGTAAATTTTATTTGTCCGAAATTTTATGTGGCACGATCCAATACCTTCAACCGTATTAAAAACACCTTTGGTCGGTGGATCGTACATGTACATTGCCTTTTTATCTTCGTTGATACGAGAATGAATTTTGAACGCGCGCAGATGTTGCGTTTTAGACAACAAAATCTTAAATGATCAGCTATGAGCTTGAATATTTGATATGACATGAAAACATACTTTCAATTGCTACCACATACAGTCAACAAATTCATTGTTATTACAATTTTTTTTTTTTTTTTTTTTTTGTCTTCTCTTTGGTTCGTTTTGCGTATATATTTATTATTATTATTTTTCTTTTTTTTTCCCTTTAAATCGTGTTGATCTATTTATGTGTCAATAACGCTGTCTCAACAAATACAATAATTACGTGACAATTTAAACAAAGGTGCTTTGTCTCATGCATTTATTGTAATAACCAATCAAAAAAAAAAAAAAAAAAAAAAAAAACATTTTTATATGGATTATCATAAATACATGAATTTTCAGCCACTATTACAGCGAGCGCAACTTGTGGTACTGACACCAACATCTCATTCAGGTGTGACCGAGACAAATAGCATACCATACACACAATGCGCTTGAAATGAATGGGTAGGCCGTAAACGGCATCATTTGCGATTACTTTAAATGGAATTTGATGTTAATGAATGTTGCACAAACGGTTTTAGTCTAATAATTGAAAACCAAACCAACATTAGAATCTTAGATCATAATTGTTACTATTTAAGGTAGCAAATTTGTTTTGGCTTCTTTTCGATCACAATATTTTACAAAACGAACTCAACTTATTGAACAGATTTACGTCACATTGAATGTTATAGTTGTTTATCTTCTTTTTCTTTCTCTCATTCGCTCTCTCTCTCTCTCTCTCTCTTTCTCTCTCTCTATTTGTGTCTCTCCTTCTCGTTTTTCTTTTCTAAAATCTACATCGAAACTTGTATTGCTTTGAGATTGATTGATTTGAAATCCAAACAATATGTGTATATTGTCACAGCTGCTGCCGTAGCCTCACATCACTCAATCGATGCGACAGTTTTTTTTTTGTGATTTGATCACAAATTAATATTATTTGTAAATTCACAACATCACTACCACTACTACCAGTCATTCTAAGCAAATTTTCAATGTTTTTCATCTATTGTTTGACTCAAATTACAGATATAAAGTTGATCTGACATCGATCAATCTGTACGTTCAGTCATCAAAATATCGTTCTTAATTTCAGAGCGTACAAAAAAGTTCTTATTTTCGTTTCCGGGTGATCGCATTTTTTTCAGGATTAATTTTCAATCAATTTTTTTTTTATATAGTTGTTAATAAAATAAAAAGATCAATAATAATAATTTGATATGGAAAAATTCGAAGAAATCGGAAATTAGTTCAAAATGAACATAAATGTGTCACACATTGAATTTGTGCGAGTGTCAACGGTTTACGATGAAAAAAAAAATTGAAAGAAAAAAACCTGACCGAGTATAGATATTGTTGTGATTAAAGTGGATGACATTTTGATGCAACAAATAATGCCCAAATTTTGGGTCAAATGCAACAAGTGCCATTGTAATGAGAATTTTTGCTTTTTTTTCGTTTTTCGTTTATTATCATATTTGAATGCACATTTATTTAATCACCAACGATAATTTCCAGTACACTCAGCTAGTATATAAATAAACATAAAAATCATAGAAAATAACTCACAAACACACAGTTAAACTGTATATATTTATTTAGATCTTATCGATACCAGCGATCCATGGAAAAACAATTTAATTCTATTCCATTTAAACATTCCGACACAAATTCAATGGAAATGTATAACATGATTGCAAACAATAAAAATATTCTTTATCACAAATGTATTGTATATGCACTCGAAAATTGGAATTTTTTCAAATAAAAAAGAAAAATAATTATGTTTATGACTCATTTCTCTCTCACTTTATCTCTTCAAAAAAAAAAAAAGCAAAAAAAAAAAAAAATATAGAGTCACGGAAGTAGTCATCACTTTAAACTATTAAAAAAATTGTTGATTTTATGACTCACCGGCCAATTGATCTTCCGTATAGTTTGCCTGTATTTTTTAATAATTTAAGAAAGAAACAAATCACAAATTTATTCACAAAATTTACCAAAGGAAATATATTTAATTAAAACCAAAAAAAAAATGAAATAAAATTAAAGAAAAGAAAATGCTGTGTAAAAATTTACCATTGTTTTATGTTTTGTCGTTTTTGATTACTAATGGAATTTCTTGTCTTAAATGAATTCGTATGCAATCACTTTTGTTTGCCAATGTATGCGTTATACGTTGTGTTTGGATGAAATTTTTGTTTAAGCTAAAAACGGTTATTGTCTTTCAGGAGACTGTCATCTGACCAATCCAATTAGTCGCACTAATTCAATTCGATTGAATCAAATTCAAATTAAAAATTATGCATATTTATCCAAAAAAAATAAATTCGAAATTTTGTAAAAAAAAAAAAAAAATTAAATTTAGTTTTCAGTTTTATACAATTTGCGAGCACATTCTCAATTTTTCTAGAACAATCTTTCCAATTCAATATGAAATTACTGGAGAAAAAAGAAATGTGATAAAATTAAATACTACATGCAGATCCCTTTGCGTTATTGTTGTACAACTGTCATTTCAGTCTACTTGACGATGATGGTACCATCTACAAATGTCTGACCCGATGAATCATTTCAATTCCAAAATGAAAACATATTTTTCGTTGTTTAATGTGAATCGACATTTTTTTTTTCGCTCAAAATTTATAACTCTACGGCTAGCGACAATTTTTAAGATAATTTTACTTAAAAAAAAAAAAACCAAAATTCCAAAATTCATTAAATAATTTGATTTAAATTGTACAATATGCATCGGATAATACTATATTTGTGGAATGTACAGATATTTTTACTCCGTCAACACGGTAAATTTGGATATTTTTCAGTTTTCTATAAATGACGTTAGATGTCTTTGAAATGCACACTCACACATGTACAAACACACATACATCGCAACATATTCTTATTTGAGTTTGATTGCGCACCATTGTATAATAGGAGCGTAGCATGCAATATCAATTCAGTTAATCACTAACTGTCAAGCAAGTAACACAAAGCGATTTATTATACAGCGATCTAAAGCTAAACCCAGGCTAAATATTACAACAGACTTTTTTTGTTTTTGAAAGTTTATTTAAAAGTTGCAACCATTGAGAACTACAATGCCATCAATAATTAACAGTAATCTGTAAGTAGTCAAAGAAAAAAAAAAAATTTGAAATTTTTAATTTTCTATCGATGGATGGATTCATTTCACATTTTGCAAATGTTAAAGTGTGCGCAAGCAGAAATATTTTCTATAGAAGAGCATACACTTCCTTATGATAACAACAAAAAAAAATTATTATTTCATATAAAGTTTTTCACATGGCAGCCATCTTGAACTTTTTTTTTTTTTTCTTTTAATATTTTCCTTTGCCGCACGTACTGTGTGCTGTATGCACTGTATGTACATATCTATCCATATAGCTATATGTCTATTGAGTGTATAAACAGTCGAGAGGTCCGATACATGCGTATTTAATACGCACTAAATACCATATGACGTGACCGAGTCTTTCGATCTGCCTATTTTTTTTATTTTCTACTTTTCTCTCTCTGTCTCTGTCTTTTTCATTTTTTAGCATCACAAATTATGACAATGATTTTATAATTTATTTATGTTATTACATTTTTGCCATTCAATGATTTTGGTCGTTTTTATTTCCGTTTGTAATGATTTTTATACACAAAAGAGTTTTTTTTTTTCTTTTTTTGTTTTCAAATATAACCCGATTAGTTTGAAATGCAAAATGATGATGAAATTGTTCATGTATCGTGTGAAAGGAGAAATGAATAAACACAGAAGATTGTTTGATAGGCTTATCTATTTTTGACAAAAAAAAAAAAAAAAAAAGACTCTGTGTTTTTGTTTTGTATTCTCTCGTTTTCTTTACCTCATTTTAATAAATCAAATATTTTGATTTTGTTCGGTCGCACAAGTCTCGAGATGTTGTGTTGTTTTTTATGAAACGTGAGAACAAGCGAAAAGAAGAAGAAGAAAAAGAAGAAAAAAAAGAAAACGAAAAAGAAGAAGAAAAACAAGAAGAAAAAGAAGAGAAAAAAATTAGAGAAGTAGAGAGAAAAAAAAAAAGAAATCAGCCGAACTTTGGTCCGTTATTTTTACAATAGACTTTTTGCGCAGAACCTAAACAACAATTCCGCAAAAGAATAAAAAAATGAGAGAGAGAGAGGAAAACATTGAAAATAAACTGAAACGGCAAACAAATAGAAATTAAGTACGTCATTTTCATAATATTCGAAAAAACTTCTTCAACAAAACTTCAAAAATAAAGTTTCAAACGAAAAGTTCATGAATAACTACTCAAATATTCTGGCTGACGCAAGTGTATTTTGCTTGTTGTTCTTTTGATATATTTTCTCTCTCTCTCTCTCTCTCTCTCTCTCTCTCTTACTCGCATATTTTCCATACAAATACAGACGACAGCGCAAACATACACACAACTTCATCATCATCATCATCAACGGTTGTCGTCGTCGTTGCTGTTCATGTTAATTGTTTTTGCTTTTTTTTATGGATTTTTTCCCGTACTCCAACGGCCAAGGTCAAATGTACTTAATGTAAACGCGTTGTGCATACATGGCTATAAAGGTGCTTATATTCAAAAGACACCATTTTTCCAATTTTACTCTTTTCCTTCTTTCTAATTTTAACCCCAAAAAATCGAACAACAGCTGTAAATCTTTTGAGTTATAAACTCTAATGCTTTCTTTTTAGCTAATGTCTTTGTTTATTTTGTGAAAATTAAACATTTATTTTGAGCACGGATTTTTTCTATTTGCTCTGACACAATTGAAGAGCATGTATACCGTTACTTGTATATTTGTGTACATGTTGGTCGATTTTTCTAGAAAACTTTTATAACGAAAATAAAATTTTTCGTTTCCGATACTATTCGATCAAAATATTTACTATTGGCACATTTCATGAAATTCAATTTCCGTTATCAAGCAAAAAAAAAAAACCAAAGTGTAGATTTAACTAAGAAATGATTCATTGTGATAGTGGAATAGTCTTATCACACGATTCTACAATATCCATTGTAATAATAATACTTTAAACTATAGTTTATCAAAGTCCAAAAAATATGTAGTTTTTGGAAAAATCCACTTAAAATTTTGAAATACAATGGATTTTATCTCGAAATACTGTTTACTAGTCTAATCTATTGACCAAATGAGAGCATTCTATTTTGTATAAAACAAAGACCAACGAATGTGTATTTTTCAGAATATTTAGATCGGAGCAATTCTGTTTTGTTCTCATTTGAACCAACATTAATTGGCTTCCAATTAACCGATGACCCAATACTTGAGTGGCAATGCCTTTATAAAAAAAAATATTGATCTTTGATTAAACTTACTCATGTGCATGTGGCTGTGACATGGTATGAAAAAAAAAACAAAAAAAAAAAAAAAAAAACCACTTGAACGAATTGGTATAAAACCAGAACAGAGAGTGTAATTTTCAATTGGACGCAATAGCATCCCATAAATTTTAACTTCATTAAATTACATCGAATGGTTTGTCTTTAATTAATTTCAATCGATTTGTCATTTTACAAATGGGGAAGCATGTGATCAGCATGTACAACTATTTGAGCTTTATTTATTACATTTCACATGATTATATTTTGATTAGAATCACAACAAAATGTGAAAATAAATGAAAACTGGTTTTAAATATTATTCCATCTAGTTTAAATGAAACCATGTTTCATGTTGATTTTACTTGTGTATCGCCATTTTTTTTTTCTCTCTCTCTCTCTCTCTCTCTCTCTTTCTCTCTCTCTCTCTCTCTCTCTCTCTCTCTCTCTCTCTCTCTCTCTCTCTCTCGAATCATTTCATTTACATTTGCAAATTTTATCGTTTCAAAACAAAACAAAACCAAACAAAAACAGAAGAAAAAAAAAACAAAAAATTGAAAGAACAATTGTTTGAAACATTTACAATGAATTGTTTTGTGTATTTCACCATTACATCGACAGTTTGCTTCGATTTCTTTCTTTTTGTTCCATTCAAATTGTTCGCGTGCTTTCTATATGCTTCAAAATGAATGCAATTTTCTTTTTTTTCATAATGATGAAAGAATTCACGTAATCAAGAATTTTCATTCATAATTATACTTTATAAAGAGAGTTTTGTGAAATGTTCATTCGAAAAAATTGTGTGGAATTTTCATAACAAAATTGTTGAAATTTATTTTTTTTTTTCTTTTGAAAAATCCATCCTTTTTCCTGCGCAAAATAATCTATAGAAAAAAATGGTCATGTTTGTGATTAGCTGGTAACTTTTTGACAATATAAAATGTGAAATCTATTGAAATAATTCGTGGAATTGATTGATTGATAATAAAATGTTATTAATTATGTGATAAGTTGTTGACAAATTGTAAATGTTTATCGTATTTGATTGTTGCCGTATTATCTTGTCATGCTTATTGGCGTGAAATTATAAAATATAGAAGTGCGACAAAATGAGATTGTCACATAAAAATTATTTCAACAATATGGCTTCCCCATACAGGTGTCATAAAATCCACACAAAATAAAACAATCACTTGAATCGCCGTCATAAACTGATCTTAACAATGTTTATTGATTTCTTCATACTTGGCATTTTTTTTTTCTTTCATTAATTATTTTCTTGCCATTTCAACAACTTCCTTTTGATTTCATTATATAAATCAAATAAAAAAATATTTACTCAATGAGACGCAATTTCTTAACAATTCCATGGTGAAAATAATGTCCCCATTGAAGGGAAAACATATCAATATCAATCAAATTGATTAGTAAATGAACACTCAGCAAATAAAATTAAATGAAAAGAAAAGAAAAGAAAAACAATAATACTTGTGTAAACGGTTTGTTATCTGTGATTTGTCATGTCTCGACATATTTTGTTTCCTGCATGCTCTGCAATTACATTTTGATGGCAGTAAACACCAATATTTATTTGATTAAATTTCCAAAATATTTATTTAACAACAATTCGAATATTTCAATTGATAATTTCTTCTGATTTTTCATCATTTTCTTCAAGTCAGCATTTTATATCAAAATCAATCTTTTAACCAAATAGTTGAAACAAATGATCATTGGAATTTCAAACCATAATGATTTGATTTTACACATTGCACTTCAAATGATTTAATATTTGCTTTATTTTCTTGATAAATTTCAGTGACCCGTTAAGTAGTAGTAGTAGTAGTAGTAGTAAAAGGGGTAATGAACGCAAGCAACGTAACACTTCCACTTCTTCGACCATGACGAATGAATCCTACTCCATCTCTCTCGGTGTAGGGCCTCTGTGGTGGTCCTGATGTCACTAACCACCACAGAACAGATCACGATAGGGCATCTCTACAAAATGGTAAGTTTTTTTTTTTTTTTTTTTTTTTTTTCTTCCACACCAACTCTCTACTCTCTTGATCTCGAATAAATTGTTTAATTGTTAAATGTTAATTTCCATTTTCACCCCTTTTTTGACCATAAACAATTTCCATTTTATTTTTTCCAGATATAAATCGCAAAACATCACTAGATTCAACAAGTTCATCACAATTTTCTGATATTGATTTTTCTGAAACGTATGACGATATTGCTGCAACATCACCAGCCGCTGCTGGTTATGGTAAAAATGATGGCCATTCTATGTCTATGTCTGAAGATGACTGTGACGAGATTGTAAAACGAATTTTACATCAAAAGAAACCAATTCGCATCACATTGAAATTGCATGTGACAGAGGCAACATTCAGTGTATGGGACACCGTATTGAATCCTGAAAATAACATCTTATACGTTGCATTACCAACTGTTTTATTGCCAGAAGCATCAAAGCAATCATTTATAACATTGCTTGAATTTGCTGAAGAAAAATTAGATGTTGATGCAGTCGTTTTATGCATGCGCAAAGATCGCATTGATCGTCCAAATTTGGTGCGAACATTTTTATTCCTTGGCTTTCAACCATTGTCACCAAAATCATCATTGGCCCCACCACAAAGTGGTAATGACAACAATCTTTTCCTCATCTATAAAATCGAAGATGATTAAATGTCAGCCAGAAAGCCAACAATAACATCAAACAACAACAACAACAACAACAACAATATCAACAACAACAATAATAACGTCAGACAACATCAGACAACATCAGACAACATCAGAAAAACAAATCATACCACACAATGAATTGAAAATGGAAAGGAAAGGGAAAAAAATTTAGATAGGAGTGTGTTTTTGGAAAATAGTTGGAAACATCAATATCAATATCTATATCAATATCAACAATTACTATTTGCCAATTTTGACGAAACACACCAAAACAAATTTTTTTTTTCTATGCAGAAATTAATCAACATATAATTATTTGTAATCTTCATACACAATTCATATAAATTACACACGTTCTTTTTTTTACAACTTTATCCAACACACATTAGAGCACATTTAAAAATTAATTGAAAAATGATGAAACATAAATATTGAATCTAGACAAAAATTGCGATTTATCATTACATGTATCAAAAGAAAGATAGGGAAAAAAATCAACAAAACAACAACAACATATTTGAATTTTTAAAATATCTAGTAGAGTTTAAAATGCCCCATCAAGGTGACTTGAAAATAAAAATTATGAAAAAAAAAATCCAAAAAAATTTAAAAAAATTTCTAAAAACGTGGCAACAAAAAAAATAATAAAATGTGGCAAAAAACCAAAAAAAAAAAAAAAAAAAAAAAAAAAAACACATATAAAAGTGAGAAAATAGAAAAAAAAATTGTTTATTACACATATTGTATAATTGTACCAGATGAAAAGTGTAAATCGGACCCAGCACTTCAGCACACTTTTTTTGTTTCCAATTCACACTTAATTTTTTCTGAACAGATTATACGATAAGCTGAACACAAATTGAAATTCGATAAAGCGAATATCGATTGAAAGAAGACAAATTGAATCGAAAACAGATCGAAAGAAAATCAATAGACAGATCGGTTGGACGGGATAAATCAAAACAAAAACATTCAATTCAATTGTGCTGCCTATTCAGATCGTAAGAATTTTTATGAAATGAAAGGCAACGCATTAGAAGTGAATTTATCGTTTATTTTTTTTTTTTTTCTTTTTGTAAATGGGTGCGTAGCATTGCTTTTCATTTCAATAGATTTTGTGATAGAAAATTATAAATTTTTCAATATATTTTTTTTTTCTTTTTTAGCTTATTGGTCTTTGGATTAAATAAACACACATGTTTAATTATTTTCAATTAGACAATTTTTTTTTCTCAATTTTTCTCTCTTTTATTTTTTTCTTTTTTTTTATATCTATATATATATATTTCTATATTTAAAACAAAAAGAAACTTCTACTGATAATGAGGCATAGGTTTAATAATCAACACAGTAATGTCTTTAAACATTTAAAAGTTATATCAATTTAATGATGAAAAAAAAAACAACAACAACAACAACAACAACAAAAAATGAAAACAAAACACATACACAATTAGAGATTAGTGAAACAATATTTGTTAACGAAATGCTTGAGTGACAGTCAAGTCATATTCGATTAAAGAATGATTAGAAAAAAAAACCTATGTATCTTACCTTACCTTTAAAACAATCCACAAAATAAATACAATTCAAATACATTTTTGCATCTTTTATTCGAGTAAATTTTGTTGCATACAAACAACTATTAACTCTCAGTTTTTTTTCAGTGATATATAATAATTTTTTTTGAGATCTGATCATTTTGACCAAAAAAAAAAAATAATTAAAATCCAATTGCTAAGAATGCTGTTGAGCAGCTCAACTTGAGCCATGTTAAGTTCTTGGCCAAAAAAAAAAAAAAAAAAATATAAAGGGAGGTGCGAGTGAAAGAAATATAAACATTTTTTTTATAATAAATTCAACCTACTGAAAAAGGTGAAAATCCATGTGAACTTGATTGAATTATTGACTGATCTTTTTGCTAGCTTCTTCAAAGAGAAATTTTTTCATCAAAAGTTTTTTCATCGTTTTTTGGATTTTGAATTTTAAGCTCATTGATCAAACTAAATAACATTTAAGAATGAATTTATATTTCCTGAGCGTAAAACTGACATTGTCAGTACAAGGTATATTCAAATAAATGTAATAATTTTGAATTCAAGTATTTGAGCACATATGTGTCAATGCTTGTGTAATTAGAAAAAAATTTCCAGTATTGGCACTTCAGACGTCAATATAAAAGATAATTTCACAATATATGTGATAAAGTGCCCCCATCAACGATATTATTATAAGTCATCAACGTTAAAGCGAGGTAATTCACAAGAATCGTCATCGAAATCAAATGAAAAAAAAAAAATGTTTTTACAAAGTATTTGCGTTGAATCAGTGATTTGTTGTTGGTTTTTTTTTTTTTTCCGTTGTCACTAAAGAAAGTAATGATTGCTGAGTGAGTGTTTTTTTTTGACCTAAAACGAAAATTGTTGACGTTTAATATGACCGATGATCGATTGAGCAATCTATAATTGATTTTATTTCCTTTGATTCGATAGCGAGAAAAAGAAAAAGAAAAAAAGAACAAATTCAAATGAAACGATAAATTCAAATTGCTTTCATTTGTTATTTTAATGTTTCTTTCGTCGGGTCTTAACAAAATGGTTCCAATAATAAAATATACAAAAATTTTCGCTAAATTACAACTAAAATAAATTGCGATTCATTTTTTTTTTTTTTTTTTTTTTTTATATATACAAATGATGTGATTGTGTATGTGTGTATTGAAAAAGGTTTTGTAGGTGTATGGTAGGCGCATGTGATCGATATAATAATCGTGTCCGTAGACGTAGACGTAGCGCTTTTGGTGTGTTCAGAAGAAAAAATGAATATGGATTGAATATTTTTTTTTTTTTGCGTTTTTTTTTTAGAGAAAAAACAGCAAAATGGTTTTTGTAAACAAAAATGTTCTATGAAAAATTCTCAAGAGACGAAAGAAAACCTTAAAATCTAAAACACTGGTGTTCATTCCAAAAAACAATATGTAAATCATAAATAATTTATAGAGCAATTAGAGGAACTTAATTGAAAAACAAGCAAACAAACAAAATATTATTAATTGTAGGAAGAGGAAGAATTATGAACACATCGCTCAAACAAAATGACATGATGCACAATCACATATGCAGCATATGGAAAATGAATATCATTGTCATTCGTTTAATAGTAGCAGCAACATTTTCGATCAATAAAACATTTGTTTATGTTCGTTGTGTAAATCCAACGCGCTCAGCAATATTACCCAACATGGTGCCCAATGAATTGCATTCACCGTTCTTGTATTTAAACCCAATTGACTGTGCATAAATTGAATAGAAAGTTTGCCGAAGCATTAAAAGGCGGTCACGTCGATTTCTGAAATTTGAAAAAATGATTACAAAAGGAGAAAACCTTTTTTTTTTTTTTTTTTTGAAGAAAAACTCACGGTGAACCATTTTGATTGGTACAGAAAATATCGTCATCAATCAATGTTGTGCTGGATTCTTGTGAATTGGAATTATATGGTCGTGAATGGCTGAATAAACTAATTGAATCAGTGCTGCGTAGACTACCTGATTGATTCACCATTTGCCAACTACCAATTGATGATGTTGATTCATGTCGTTGACGTGAAATTGATGAATACGGCACAGTTACTGGACTTGTTTTTCTGAAATGATCGGAAATATTTTTTTTTTTTTTTTTTCAAATATTTCAAAGGAAAAATCCAATTGACATTTGAAATTACAAACCGTTTAAAATTTGGCGAAGGATTATTAGGTGAAGTTGGTTCTGGTATTATTTCTATGCTACTATTGCTATCTTGATTGAATGATAAATTTGCTATATTTCTGTAATTACAAAAAAAAAAAAAAAAAAAAAATGACGTTAGATTGAAAAATACGAATTGATCAATATTTCTCCTTAAAATACAATTTCTTTTATTGTTGTAAAAAAGCCGTTAAATTAGTTTACCCATTTGCATTTTCAATTTGTGAATCATCTTTGTATTTATTCTGGCAAACATCCTGTTGGCTACCAGTGGAACTCTGCGATACGCTTGAGCAACGGCTATCAAAATCGAAATTTATATCATCATTGTCATGTGGAATAACAATAACACTACTACTTCCGCTGCTGCTGTGCTTACTTCGGTGCCTGTTCGATCGAATGTTAATATTTTTTTGTTTTGTTTTTGTTATTGTTTTTTTTTTTTTTTTTCAAATTTTTCTTTAAATCAACTTTCATATATGCACTTACCTCTGATTTATCACACTAAAATCATCGCTCAGAATGTGTTTTATTATATAAAAGCAAAATACAAAAATATCTTCACCTTTAGTTAATCGATCTGGTAAATCATGGCCAAATAAAAACCAATCATAGGCAAGTGTTAAATATAAAATTTGTTCAATATTCAACGATTGATGTATAACACCGTCAGCCCATAGCGATAAACGTAATAATGATATAAATAATGGCGTTCTATCCCATCCACTGATGCAGTGAATTAAAAGGCCAGAACTTTTATCTTGTAAATACTTTAAACAAAGTCTTAAATAATTTTGCGTCAATGTAACTAAATCCCATTCTTTATATTTAGCCCAATTAATTTGCGGTAATAGCATTGTTACTGAATCATTTGGTATATTTATTTCAGCATCAACATATGCTTGCTTCCAATCAAATATTAAACCTTCAGGCGCATAATTGTTGTCACGAAATTGACGGAAAAATTCACATCCTGGATATGGTAATGAAACAATTGTAAAATCTGAATATCGATTTTCACGATCGACTTTTTCCGATGATGTTATACGTATGCCAAATTTCACTTTTTTGTTTTCAACCATAAAATCAACAATTGTATCGACATGCAATGTTTTCAATAATTGAATATCATTTGATCGTACATATGTAAATATTGGCCAATCTTCATCTTTACTATCTTTACTATCTTTGCTTTCCATCTTTTCCATCTTTTCCATCTTTTCCATCTTTTCCATCTTTTCCATTTTTATTATTTTCTTTTTGCGTTTTTTTTTCTTCTTGATTTGGTGGAACAAAATTTTCTTGTTCAAAATAACCACAACTTTCTTCCATATAACTTTCATTTGCTTCGAATGCATCATCGTTTTCTGCAAAACAAAAAAAAAAAAAAAAAAACAAAAAAACAAACCAATTGAATGAAACTAAACGTAAAATGCACGCAATTGTAAATTACCTGGACTATTGACTGGAATTCCATTCATAAAACTTTTTATACCGGATCGATAAAGGATTTCGGCACCACCAGCCAATGTTGATGAACGGCACACAAATTTACCCTTATACAAAATGACTGGCACCGGAAATCGAGTTCGACTCCGAGCATTACGTGCATTTAACATATGTTCACGTAATTCAGTTAATTTCATTGGATTTTCATAAATTGTTTGCTGTGTTGTACGTTGTCCAGTTGAATTATTTCCGGTTGCATTCATATTAATCGATATTGTTGGTGATGATGATGTTGATGATGATGATGTTGATGATGTTGATGTTTGTGGCGGTGTTTGTGAACCATTACTTGATGAACATGATTGAAAATTTGAATTAAGGCCATTCGATTTTTGTTTCTCACTTTCAGGTATCACAATTCGGCTCGGATAATGGGAAGACAATTCACCTGCATTATTCGATATTTCAGTTATATTGTAGTCCAACTGGAATAAATGCAGGCATTTTTCCATCACATCATTGCTCTAAAATTGATACAAATTATAAAATATACGGCATTTTAGTTACGATGATCGTAAAATATTTACGTTTTTTTAAAAAAAAAAAAAAAAGAGCAAAAATAAAATATATACATATATGTTGGTAATAACGGAACGTTATCGTAAAATCCCATTTTACCATCGTGCAATGATTGATGAAGCAATGCAAAGTTTTGGGGGAAAACATTTTAAATGAATTATCAAACAATTTTATCGCAATTCGTTTGTTTAACATTAACTAAACAAACGTACGTGTCCAATTTTTTTTTTGGAATTGATAAGTTTTAATTTTATTACAGAAGTCATGCTAATCCAAGACAACAAGAAGAAAACGAGAAAGAGAGAGAGAGAGAGAGAAAAAAATAAAAAGCAAAATGTAAACTATAAAAGTAATCGTAAATCAATGCCGATACTTGTAACAGTTTTTCAAATAAAAACGATGAAATATTCAGCAAAGAAAAAGTCAATAAGTGCACAAACACATAGATTGAAACCAATTTTGCCTACGGAAAATGGATTGAAATCTCATGGAATTAGGCCAAAAAAATGTATTCGTTTTTATGGCACAAATGCTGTGATTTATTTTGTACATATTTTCAAAAAGTTGATGACCATTTTATAGTAATGTTTGTTTAACTTTCAAATGTAACAAAGAATAGGAGAAAAAGAAGAAGAAAAAAAATCAGCATTGCGACAAATGAGCATTTCTGCAATATCGAAGCGATAAGAGATCAGTTGATCATGTAAGGAAAAAACGCAACTTTCGATTCAATCACATCATCAGAATGCATTTTACACAATTGACATTATCATTTAAAATTCCAAAAAGAAAAAAAAAAAAAAAAAAAAAAAAAATGAAGAAAGACAACGAGGAGAAAAATGAAGAAAAACAAATAACACATATATATATTGGAATTTTTCTCTCTTTCTTTCATTTACTGATTTTTTTTTTTTTTTTTTTTCGATTAATTTTCTTCCATCGAAAATATTCACAATCATCTTATTTGATTCTATGTGATTAGTTCTATGTGGGATGATTAAACTGAAAACAGTTATTTGATTGCTCTCATTTTGGAATGTTACATATTTGCTTGAATATGTGTCACAAATGAAGAAAACATGGATTTTTTCCCCCTAAGAAAATGACTTAAAAAACAAATTTCGTAAATAAATTCATCTATTTTTAGAAATAAAGAATGAAATTATTTGTCATCATATTTATGTAATTTATGATATGGTTTATTACATAAAAATGACCACAGCAACAACAACAACAACAACAACAATCACCATAAAGCAATTGTGTTGCAATTCTTAGGCATGGTACAAGAACATAACCTCACTTTGCTTCAAGAGCAGGTGGCATTTTTGCAATTCCGTTGTGGTTTTGAACAAAAGCACATTTGCCACTTGAGAAGAGAGAGAGAAAAATTGTTTTTTTTTTTTTTTTTTTTTTTTTTTGCGATTGCATTGTTCAACTATGCTTTGAATGATTGAACGTTCGATTTTATATTCGACGAATTTGTTTTTTTTTTCTGTTTTGTTGTAATTTCAATCATTTGTTTCTATTGTTGTATTGAGTCATTTTCATTTCTCCTTTTTTTCCACATTGTTCATATTGCAATTGCAATCATATTCAAATAAGAAAAACACACACAAAAAAAATGTAGTTCATTGATAAATTATAAGTAAAATTTATAGGAAAAGAAACTTGTATTTTATATTGAAAACGGTACTATGGCCTTTGTTATCGAATGGAATGTGTCTTATTTTTTTTCTTCTCTGTATTCTGTGTCGCAAAACAACCTCGTGCACAATGCACATCATTGATTTACCGTTCGATCAAATAAGAATCGATTTCACTTTCAGCATCAATCCATCGATCATAATGCATTCTTTTCGTTTTTTTTTTTTTTCTTTTCTTTTTGGTTTTTTGTTCTTTTCATTATTTTTCTTTGTTATTTTTTTTCATTAAATAATAATCTACTTACAAAATCGGTTGAGCCTTTAGCTTTATAAACATTTTTTGAGAAATTATCAAGCAATATATGAATTTGAGGTGCAGTTATATCGGTATTCATGTTTGATGTCGCACCACATTTGCTGAAATAATCAACTTAGCACCATCCAATTGTGTGCAGCAACCAAATAAATTCTGTCTTTGTATATTCCGTTAGAATGGTTCAAAAAAAAAAAAAAGAAAAAAAACACAAAATGAGAATGGAAGAAAAAAGAAAAAAAATTTCTGTTGATAAATTTTTCGATTTTGTGCCAAATCAGGAAATGAACTTTTTTTTTTTTTTTGTTTTTTTTTTTCGAAATGAAATATCTTCACACGGTGAGCTCATAAATCGCTACGATTTTGATTTCGTTTTGTAGTTAAACGATGGAAGAAAAAGAAACAAATAAATAAATATACAAACGTGTTTTTGTTTTTGTGTAGTTTTTTCGCTTGTTGTTTCTTTTGAATTTTTTTTTATTCACGGGTTTTGGTGTTTTTTTTTTTTGCGTTGAATTTCCGAAGACGAGCACAATTTCTATTGACTGTTGTATGGAACAAAAATAAAAATTTTGCACGCAAAAATCGACACTTATTTGTTTTGTTAATTTTTCGTTTCGTATTCTATTCCGTCTTATTCTATCTCCTACTTTTTGTGATCGCTTCTTTTGATTCTTCCGTGTGCTAACATTTATTATGACTTATTTGATGCTACTGCTGCTGCTGCTGCTGCTGCTGTTGTTGTCGACTTCTTCTTCTTCTTCTTTCCTCATACATTTTTTTATATTCATTTGCTATTTGGTTGTGCGTATTGGTTGACATACAGGCGCTGCTATTAAAACTATTCACATTCATCGTTATTATTACGTCGAAAACATTGCAATACATATGCAATTTTATATCAATGTATTGAATTCGCTATAAATTTACACAAATACATATATACAATGTTGAAGCATTCATTTATCGTTCCAACACTGCCTTCTCTATCACATTATTTTTACGCCGCGTGTTTATGCAACACATTTACATTTCATCGTATGAGGATTTTATGTCGGAATATGCTTAGATTTTGAATATGTATTTGAATTCATGTGTACGAATAGAATGGATTAAGACCAATCCACAGTGTTTTAAATTGAATTGTAAAAATCTAAGCGACATTCTAAACCGTTTGATGTATGAAATATTCAAAGGAGATTGATTGTATTTTAGATTTAATTTTATTCATTCAAATTGAATGTTTTTATGAAATTTACTTTGTTTTCAGGATATTTTGATTATTTCCGTGCGATTTTTCGCCATTATTTGTTCAATTTGTGGCGATTTATTTCTTAAATTTTTCCTCATAATTGACTTCTAGTGGAACAAAAATAAAAAAATAGAATATTAAGATGAATTGAATGGCTTCATTTTTTCGGTATTTTCCATCGTTTCAAATGTAAATATGTCTTTTAAACAAGTTTTAAACATATTTTTCTCTAATAAATAAAATCAAAGAAAAGTATCAAAATAAATATGAGTCCAGATGTCATTAAACTGGGTGAAGTATTGTAGCATGTTTTGAAAAAGTAGAACATGAAAGTTGAATAAATATTAATGATTTGAAAATGAGTATGAGATATTTTTTTATGGTTTTTAAATTTTAACATTTGAAATTTGAAATTTGAAATTTTAACATTTGAAATTTGAAATTTGAAATTTTAACATTTGAAATTGCATTCTTTCAGAGATTTATTCGTCATACAAATCAATTAATAAAAATAAATGAATAAATAAAATGATAAAATATCTGATAAATCTTGGAATTTTTCTATCGAATATGTGAATTTCCAACAATTTGATGAGACTGTAAGAGAAGAAACAAAAAAAAAACAAACAAACAATAAACAACAGTCTACTACGTTAAAATGAGTGTCAATTGATCGCAACTGGCAATACATCATTGTATATTATTTGGAATGTGCCGATTTTGTTTGGCGCGAAAGGCAAACGTCAAGCTAAAATCAAATGTAAACTTGAGTTTAACAATTTTAAAATAAAATTATTTTTAGTGGAATAATTAACGGGAATTTTCGACAATAAATTGGAAAAATATTGAATTTAAAATCAAACAGCAAATTGGAAAAATGGTTGAAAATAAAACAGAAGAGTATAGTCAAGAAGACTTACGTGATATGCTGAAAATTTACTACAAACGTTTATTTCCCGTGAAAAATTTCTATCGATGGCTTACATACAGTTACAGTAAGTTTATTTTTAAATTGATTTATTTTCATTCAACAATTCAAATAATGGAAAATGTTTTCAATTGCATTTCAAGGTGAACCGCAAATATTCCAAAATCGTGAATTCTCTTTTACATTAGCCGATGAAGTGTACATTCGATATTTGTCATATGAAAATAGTACCGAATTTGAAAATGATTTGTATGCAAAGAATCCGTTTAAAATTGATATTGGTGCAGTGATGACAATACGGCCACGGGATCATCGAGTTGGTAATGTGTATCCAACACAACGTGAATTAGTTTTTGATATTGATATGACAGATTATGATGCGGTACGTACATGCTGTTCGGGCGCTGATGTTTGTCAAAAATGTTGGAAATTTATGGTGATTGCATGTCGAATTCTTGATGAATCATTAAGAGGTTTGTTTAAAAACACAACATTTTTTTTTTTTTTATTTCTAATTATCATTGCATACAATTGGAATTTTATCAATTTTCATCAAATTTTGTATTTATTTCGATTATTTTCAGAGGATTTTAATTTTGAGCACATTTTATGGGTATTCAGTGGACGACGTGGTATTCATTGTTGGGTATGTGATAAAACTGCCCGTCATTTAGATAATAAAAATCGAAATGCTGTTGCTGAATATTTGAATTTATTTACATCACAAAATTCAACAAATCGTGTCACATTGCCAGGTGATCGGATGCATCATTGCATGAAACGTGCATATCGAATTATTGAAGCATATTTTGATGAAATTTGTTTAAATGATCAAAATATATTTGGTTCGATTGATGGCCGTAAAAAATTATTGGAATTGATTACCGATGAAACAATACGAAAAGATTTGGAAAAGAATATTATGGCCGTTGAAATTGGTGATTCAAAAACTGTATGGGATATTGTTAATCGTTATGTACAATCAAAACGAAATGCCAAAGAAATGCAACGTAAACTTCGATTTCTTATCGAAGAAATTCAAATGTCAATTCTTTGTCCACGTTTGGATATTTCTGTGAGTAAAACGGCCAACCATTTATTAAAGGCACCATTTTGTGTACATCCAAAAACGGGCAAAGTTTGTGTACCATTTAATCCATCAGCTGTAAGCAAATTTGATCCAACCACAGTTCCAACATTACGACAATTACTTAAGGAAATTGATGAATTCGATCTTAAGGACAAAGAAGATGGTTCGGAAAAAAGTCGCATCGCATTGGTAGGTTTAAAAGTGGAAAATTCATCATCAATGGACAATTTAACTAACTTTATATAAATTTTTCTTTCTTTTTTCATGCTGTCTCGCTTCTTTATCCTATGATTTTTTTTCCTATTCTCTTCTTTCCTCTCCCTTTTCTATTTCTACCTTCTTCATCCTCTGACCTTTTCTATTTCTACCTTCTTCATCCTCTCACCTTTTCTATTTCTACCTTCTTCATCCTCTGGCCTTTTCTATTTCTACCTTCTTCATCCTTTGACCTTTTCTATTTCTACCTTCTTCATCCTTCGACCTTTTCTATTTCTACCTTCTTCATCCTCTAACCTTCCCTATTCGCGTATCCTTCTTTTTTATCACCTATGAATGTCCCTGCTCTGCCCACTCTTTTTCCTCAATTTTTCTCTATCCCAATTCAACAGACTTATCGGAAGACCGCAATGTATAAAAGTGTTATTATCTTCGAAGAATTTCTTCGAAAATTGGAATCAAATCTTAAGTCGTCTGGAGATAAATTAGCAACAAACGATGCAAAAATGGAATTTTAACTCGATTTAAGGCAACCCAGTCATTTTTCAACATCAAATGATATGAAAAAAAAAAAAAATAATCAACAATTATACGAGCGCTTTGAAAGTGTATTAATTTGATTAGATTAATCTCTCAATTGTTCTTACATAACAATAAAATTATTCGTTATTATTTGAAGCACATATTTTGTTCATGTTCAATGATTCAACATGTTTCAACAAATAAATTGAAAAAAAAAAAATTTTTGGTTATGACATTGAAAACATGCGAATACTTGCATGCCACATTTATAAGTGTTTCTCTTTATAAGTGTCTGTTTTTAAGTGCATGAACATAGATATAAATCGCTTGGCCATCTCTTGTCATACCTTGGACTTGTAGTATATGCATGTTAATATGTGCATGTAATCAAATAAATAATCTGCATTAAGACCAATTCATGCGATATTATCGAATAGCAATAAAACAATTCAAGAAGATAAAAACAATTGATAATATTAAAAGTGAAACGATTGTACTTGGTTTTTGTTTTATTATTCATATTTTGTTTTTTATGCAGTAAAATTCATACAATTCCAAGTTTGGCATATTCCATAAGGATAAATAAGAATAAATTAGGAATGTGACAATCGTTGTATGATTATCATGTCTATAGCGGCAAAATGTTTAAGTGTTTGTTGTTTTTATTTGTTGTTGTTGTTGTTGTTTTTTTGTTTCTGTAGAAGGGATTTATTTTTCATATTTTAATTTCTTTGTGTTTATGTTTAAATTTATTTATGCGTTACATTTCGTATTTTTTGTTTTTTTTTTATTCATTTTGACATTGAACGTTAATTTGTCCATTAGTTATGAGGTAGCATCACACTTTCAACAACAGTTTTACTGAGTTCATTAATCGTTTCAGTCCAGTCTTCCTTGGCAATATTTACAACAGTTTGTAACAATAGCTGTGTAACTTTGCTCACATTTGTTTTAAACATTGCAAGTACATCGGTTACACAGACTTTATTGCCATGCGTTCGCCAACAATCATAATCGGTGGCCATTGCAATGGCAGCATAAAGTAGACCGGCTTCTTTGGCTAAAACTACTTCAGGAACTGTAGTCATATTGACGAGCTGAGCGCCCCATTGCTTGAACATTAAACTTTCGGCTTTGCTTGAGAATCTTGGACCTTCAATTGTTACCACAGTACCACTCTCATGCACCGGTATACCTGAGTTATTGAAAAGAAGAATTTTTTTTTTTTTTTTTTAAATTGAAAGGGTAATTGAAAAAAAAAAAAATGAAACAATTTTGTTAGAAAAATTTCTATACCCAAATCGCATGCTGTTTGAATAATGACATCGCGTGTCTTCTCACAAAATGCCGGTTCCATTGGCAAATGGCATACACCAAATGGTGACAATTCTTTTCCATCATAAAATGTTTGATTTCGTTTCGTTGTACGATCAATAAAATTATCAAGTATGACAATGTCACCAGGTTTAATTTCCTCTTGAAGTGAACCAGTTGCGGTTGATACTATGATATGTGTACAGCCGACATTTTTTAATGCCCATATATTTGCACGATAATTAATATTTGATGGCATTATTGAATGTTTTCGACCATGTCGTGCCAATAGAACACATTCAACACCGTTAATTTTACCTTCAACCAAAACATCAGACGGTGCACCTGGAATTCAAATCAAAAAACAATCAAAAAAATTAAATCAAGTTTGGTAAATCAAGAAAACTAAATGCATGCGAATTTTCATTTTGTGTATGTGTGTGTGTGTGTGTTTTTTTTTTTTTTTTCTATCGAATATTTACCATATGGTGTTTCACGGTAAATTTCCCGTCGTTCATCCAAAATTTCTGGATCATCTAAACCTGAGCCACCAATAATGCCCACCTGCAAATGTAAAAGACAATGAGATTTTTCATTATAGCGTTTGTCAACATGAATGAAGCGATGCACAATAGCAACAACAACAACAAAAAGCCATAGAACATTTTGTCTCAATTCGGCGTAAAAATTTTACAATTTCTATAGAAAATTTCCACTAACCTTAACTTTGATGTCTGACATTTTCTCGTATGTCCACTTGTGATCACCTCTTGAATTCTTTTAATCGAAATCAATCGAATCACCTTCTGATAAGCAAGCCTAAATACCTTTTTTAATGTATTTTTTCTCTCTCTATCTTACTCTCTCTTTCTCTTTCTATTCTCACTGATTATGATTATTATTCCAATTCACCAACACAAAAGTGACATTGTGTTATTTGCTTGACATTTATCGATTGGGTTTGGTTCACACGACAAACAAATCTAGAACCGTCATACCATCAAAATACTGACTAATATACAATAAAAAGAAGAGAGAAGAACAAACACACACACATACACACAACAATTGAATCAAGAACAGAATCAATTTTCGAACGCAGTATTTATTTGCAATTTTCACTTGCAACTAGTAATTTTTTTTTTTATTTAAAACAAAGGAACTTGTGTATTTTCTTTATTACATTTGATATTAAAAAAAAAAAAGCGAAATTTTTCGTTTGCATTATCAATATCGAATGTTTTTAATTTGGGGGTTAAAAATAGTAAACGGAATACGAATTTTTTGACATGATAACAAACGTATCATAGCATCAGTGCAATTTGTGTTTTGTAAACACAACTGAAAGAACAGTCAGTAAGATATTAGCCAACAAAACTCTTGTCACATTACAACTCATTTAACGTAATATTAAAGAGTTTTTTTTTATCATTTTTATATGAGTTCATTTTGATTCTTGTTATCGAATTTTTCGTTTTGTTTTGATTTTTTTTTTTCTTTCGTGTGAAATTTGGTTAGATTTTTTTATTTTTGCGAAAAGTCAAAGTGTATTTTAAAATTAAAAGAAAAATAACACGACGAATAATAAAAAAAAAAAAAAAAAAATAACAATAACAACGGGTGAACTCGTGTTGACGTCAAATAATCAAAATTCAACCGGATTGGCATGTTCTAAGTATAACGTATATATATATAGATAAATATAAAAAGTGAACATGGAACGAGAACAATTCATAAATGGTGATGAAATCGTTGACTATTGGGGTTATTTAAAAAGTGTAAGTGTTCTCCGTTGATGCGCTTATGTTTTTTTTCTTTTTTTCATTCTAATTAGGCAATCGATACAAATTCAATTAGAATACATATAATTGAAGAAGCATTGAGAAATGTATATGAAAAATGCTTATTGAATTGAATAATTTTTTACGAATTTATCATGAAATACTTGAATTAGGGTTATTTTTTTTTTAAATTTAATTTTTTTTTTTCTTTTACTTTAAATAAATTTTTGATTTTTGACAAAAATTTCCATTTTTCACATTTCAGATTGACTGGTATGATCTAGGGGCTGTGAACCCTTTATGAATATATATATATTTAGTAGATATTCAGAATATTTACGCGATATTTAAATATTTATGAGATATTTGCTATATTCAAAAATACACACACCATATCCATACATATTTGAAATATCTAGTGAATATTCAATTAATTTTTATCAATAAGTTAGCATTTGTGAATATATTGTTGATGGCAAAATAAGTATTGCTTGAAATTGAGATTTGGTAGCTGAGATCAAGTCAACATTCAACATTCAACATGGCGACATTATGACACAATCACATCATGGAAGGAGAGGAGAAAAGAAACACAGCATATTCTAAACATTGGTGAGTATTTTTTTCGATTAAATTCTCTCTAGGGAGAGTTCAGTTGATTGATATAGATGAAATATAGTAAATTCGAGTGTATTCATTTCTAAATGTTCATTTATTTGTATTTTTTTTTGTAGGTAGTACTGGCGGTCACAAATTCTATAGTAAGTTTTTTCCATTTTAGAGACACAGGAGAATGCAGTATGATCTCAACTACCAATCTCAAATTTAAACAATATTTAGTCATATGTTTAGCATATTTATGATATTTAGTATATTTATAAATATTCACAATATTCGCAGGATATTTACAATATTTATTTTTATTTACTTTCGTTCTTTCCCCCTTAGGTATGATCCATGGTTGATTACATTAGTGCTAGTTCACATTGGAACAACAACAACTGCTATTTGTACGCGAAATCATTCGCTATTTCAAGTGGTTTTGTTTTTAGTTTTATGTAAGATTATTTCCAATCATTCACAATCATCAACATATTTTTCATTTTTTTTTTCTCGCTACGATAATTATTTTCATTTTTTTTCTCGATATTTTTCTTCTCAACAGTGTTGTTAGTATACTTCTCGGAAACAATTAACGAATTAGCCGCTCGGAATTGGAAATCATTTTCGCGTCAACAGTATTTTGACAGCAATGGATTGTTTATATCGACCGTTTTCTCAATACCAATCCTATTGAACTGCATGCTTATGATAGTAAGTAATGATAAAATAAAAACATGTCTTTTTTTTGTAATTGAAGTTACATTGGAAAAAGAGATTTAAATTTTTTCTTTTAAATTTATCAATTTTTCAATTTTTTTTGTTCTGTTTTTTTGTTTTTTTTTTGTGTTCTTTTTCTATAAAATCAAACCTCAAAATATTTCTCTTTTAACTGAAAAAAAAAGAACTAATAAATTGAATTTCTTTTTTTTCATATTCGTAGGGAAATTGGTTGTATAATTCGACTCAATTGATGTCAAAATTGAAAGTGGCTCAGCTCAGGGAGCAACGAAAATCCCAACAGAAGGAAAAATTAAATTAGTGATATCGAATATTTCATTTGCATTTTTTTTTTTTTTGCTCTTTATTCTTTTACTTCTTATTCCTTATATAGCCATAAATTACCAATATGCCTATTTGATGTAATAATTAAGAAAATTTTTCTAACGAGTGCACTTTATTTGCGCTGTTTTTTATCAAAAAAAAAAAAAAAGGCTCTAATTCAATGCAGGACAACTTCTGCATGGACGGCAACATCACATTAATTTTAGTGTAATTTTCTTTTTCTATTTTTGCATTCAATTAAAATTGCTTTTATTTTCACAAATTAATCAAATTGACTCTTTTACAATCGAATGAAATGAACATTTTAATTTAAAGGCAAGAGACTTAATAATACAATTTCAATTAACCTCTTAAAGCGAAATGTGATCGAAATATTGCAATTTTTGCAAGCGCTAGAATCATATATTGTTCGTTGATATGTTATTAAATATAAATTGTGAGTCGAACATATTATCATGAATTGTAATTATTCTGTATAATAAAAACAAAAACAATAATATATAAATATATGTATAAATAATAGCGTGAATCCCTATATGTTGCGTCATCTCTTGTGATGATTGTTAATCCTGTACAGCTTGTGAAAATATTGTTCAACGATGTGTGAATCAATGAGACAAATGATTGAAAATACAAAGTAAAGCTCGATTTTATTTCAATGCACGAGTTTAACATTGGAATAGCATGAAAAAAAAACTCGCTTGGCCACAACAATCATTGCAATGTGTCGATACATTACTATAAACCACTGATGGAGCCATATTTTAGAACAAATTTGAAAAAAGATCACAAAATATTTATCAAAGGCTATCTCAATGATGAAACGTGTAAAAAAGTGAAGTAAACTGTCGAGTTTCTGAATATATAAGCACTTTTGAAATTGAAAAAAAAATGACACTTTTCAAATGAAACATATTTTTTTTTTTTTTTTTTTTTTTGATAACAGCTATAAATTATAGCTTGCAATATAGTTTAAATGGAAAAATGCTTCCATTTGATAATAATGTGTCTGCTTAAATATCAATTTACAGTGGCACGTGCTTACCACACAAAAATGTACAAGAATGTGTGCTAATCATTTAAAAAAATTAAAACAATCAACAATTTACAAAATTTAAATCAATAAACCGTTTTAAAAACAACAAACAGCATTTCGTTTTTATTTTACATTATTTATTTGAATACTTTTTGGTGAATAAAATTTGTTGTTTAGCTCGTAAAACCGTTCGGATTAGAAGCAGTCAAACGGTCAAGCATTCATTACAAGCCAAACTACTTAATCAAGAATTGAACGCTGTGTGCTTAGTAAATCCTCGTTAATCACAAACGTTTGTTTTGCCATCGATAACTGTTTTGCCCAACAAAAAGTAAGTGCATGAGTGCATGTGAGACTGTGTAAGTGTGTGTTCGTGTGTGTGTGTGTGTGTGTGTGTGAGATTGTGTTTCGGCCGTATGATATACTAAATGCGGTGATATTTTTTTTTCTTGGTTCTGTTTGCGAACCATTTTTGAGTGTACAAATTGAACAACTAATCGAAATCTAATTTTTTTTCATGTTCCACATTTATTTTTCCAAAGGCATTGAAACCAACACAGCGTTTATTCACTCTATTATTCAAATCGTTGAATTGTTCGCCAATCCTCGAGGTGGTTATTTCATTAGCGCTTACCTATTCGAAATTGCCCGAATTAGTACGTTTAGCACAGAATCAACTGAAAATTTGCCTACCATCATTGAAACAAACCTAAGTGGAATTAGGTAAAATTTAATTTTCGTAATTTATTTTTTATGTGAGAAAAAAAAGTGCGCACAATGGTCAATGGTTATTAGCCATTCGTTTGAAAATTTAATTGATTTTACAAAATCATACATTAATCGAATATTTGCACACACACAGGTACCGCTCATTCAAATCAGGAAGGAAGTCTGAATGATATATCGCCAGAGTTATTGCAATTAATTCTATCGTTATTATCGCACGACAAATACAAAGAGTACGGTATATCAGAGTTAACGCATAAAAAATTTGTATCACAATTTAGTCGAGATTTTGCACGTGAATGTTGCCCTTTGATTTTGGCGCCATTGATTTATATTGAAAATACGGAAATTTCCGCTGACAAAATGTCAGCAAATTCGCAGGGAATTTTAACATCTGCAATTGAATTTTAACCATTTTCATAGCTGTCAATGAATCATACACAATTTTCTGATAATATTGAATTTATCAACACATTTGCAAGCGCACACATCTTGTATACGTTAACTATTTGACATTGTGTGGTGATTAGAGCTGCTCATGAACCGAACATGAACCGTTCATGTTCGAGAATGATTTCACTTTTATGTTCATGTTCGTTCAGGTTCAGTTCAATTTGTTCAAAAGAGAAAAAAGGGTGTTCATGTTCGTTCGAGTTCAAGTTCAGTTTGTTCAAGATGTTCAAGTTCGGTTCATGTTCGTTCGAATTAGAGCTGTCCACTGAACCGAACTGTTCATTTTCATGAACAGGTCATTTTGAATTCTGAACAACTTGAACCGAACTTGAACGAACATGAACACAATATATTCAAATTTGAACAACATGAACCGAACAACAAAGAAATTCATTGTCTCTTACGCCATCTCTAGTCGAGTATGGTGTGAATTTAAATTAATATTAAACAAAATTGAGAAAGTGGACTTCTATGCCGTGGGCAAGTACATCAACTATCGACTAATGGACTACGGCATAAAACGTACGACATTACATTGGAAGTGATCTCTATCATTTATACATTGAATGGCACATACACCATTACGGAATGCAAACGACAAAACGTATCTTTTTGATCGCTCTTCGCCCTAAAAAATGAGAAGTTCTTTTGGGATGGAATTCATAAATTGCCTGAAAGATGGGAAACAGTAGTGGCTAACGATGGACAATACTTTGAATAATGTATTAATTCATTTTGATATTCAAATAAATGCATACTTTGATAAAAAAGCCGGTTTTTAAGTTGTACATCCAATATATGTCATTCAATTATACCATACAAGATTTGAACTAACTACTACCAAAACATAAAAAAATGTATATGCCAATGATTCAGATTTTATTCAGGTGTCTATTCAGTTTTGTTTTCAGTTGAAATTGTGTATCCAACGAGGAAAGTCGGTTTCTTCTTGCGTTATTTTTTCTTTTTTTTCACATTTTCTCCATATATTAAGACAAAATAAATGGAAAATGGAATGTCGTTTTCGTTCAACTATAGATCGAGAGGGGTGGGGAAATTGATTTTGTTCATATCGCGCATGTTGACATTTTTTCCACTTTTCCCCTTTGCACATGCACGCATCATTTGAATGATTTCCCATCTCCCCGCGGATTTTTTCATACAAATTTGTTTTAACAAAAACCCCCCTCTCGACCTATAGTTGGACGAAATCGGCATTCATACACATATAGCATACCCCATCTAGACTGGCCACAACAACACACAATTCTATCCACATCGCTGACATGATCCGTTCGTGTTTTCATCATTTATTTACTGGTTTTTTTTTTGTTTTTTTTGTTTTTTTTTTTGTTTTTTTTTTTTTGTTTTTTTTTTGTCATGGCACTCAATCTTCTCAATTTTCATTTGGCTCAAAATCGTACTTTGGATGGTCATACAAAAAAAAGAAGAAGAGTGTTATATTTGGAATGTGTTGAGTGTTGCATGGTCGGTCTGACATGTGCCAAAAACATGAAAGCATACATAACAAGTAACATATCCACTCTATGTAATGCATATTAACGTGAATAGATTGTCTGTGTGCGTGTATTTGTGTATTTGAGCAGACGATGTGATATTCAATCGGTGAGAAAAAGTGCCAAGCATTTTCCGGATGTATTGGTTCTTCTCTTTGAACTTCATGAAGCATGAAAACCAAATAATATTTTTTTTTTTTTTTTTCTGTTCTCCACTTGTTCGTTTGTACATTCATTCGTTCGTTCATTTGCACTAGATTCAATTCACACACACATCATACAAAATTCGGTGAATTGCAGGTGAATGTCTCGTCAAAATTGATCAAAAGGACCACTTTAGCTATTGATTTTCAAAATTTTAATGAATTTTAACTTTGATATCGATATATCAAATTATTAAGCAAATGAGATGGTTTAAATTTCAATCAACAAAACGATATTGCCATTTATTCATTCAACATATACATAACGAAAACATTCATTAAGATCTAATTGAATATAGTAGCATTAAACGAAGAAATAGAACAAGAACAAAAAAATCGAAGAAGAAAAATAAGCAAATGAGATGATTCATTGCGTATGCACTGTTATTAATTTCATGAATATTATTATTATTCTATCGGTTGAGAATTTAGAACAAAATTTGTGCAATACAATATATCTTGAAAAATTGTTTGGAATTTCATGAAAAATTGGTCTACATAATTTTATATATATTTTTATATGAAATTTCAAATAGGAAGCCTTGGAATGCAGGCCAAATCCTGAGAATCCATGGATCAGCCTGGACAAAAGACACCTCTAGTTGATAGGTCTTGAAATTTTTTTTACTATAGTCAAAAATTAATTTATTTTTGCCATTTTCCTACCGGATAACTGAGAAAAATCAATTGGAAATTAAACGTAGGTTTCTTTCCTCTTTGAAATGCAATTAAGAGTAAATTTATCCGAAAAATCATGACTTGGTATAAATTGAAGTTTATACTGATTTTTGAATAATTGATGCTTACTGTGTTTTGTGTGTATAGATGCAACGACATGATTCAAACAAATTTGTCTTGTGTGTGTCATACCGCTCTCACTTATTCGTTGAATACAGGTTAACCACTGGCTACTTCACTCGCACATTTATTCTTATTGTTATGGTTCTTTACGGTTTCTCTTTATATTCGCACGCGTACATCAATATAAGAGGAAACTAAAGAACAAATATGCATGTATAAGTAAGTGAGCGGTTGAGTATCTGTATTGACATATTTTAATATGATGATTTAAAAATCTATTTTAGACGATACGTATTGAAAATAGACGAATTTATGTCTAAATCCAAAAATTAGATTAAATTTGTGTGTACATCAAAGAAGTATTTTGAATCAATATTTAATGAAATGCTTGCTCTACTGAAGAGCCTTTATATTTCGTCGCGATAAATTGATTATACCATTGTGTCTGTTGTGGGAATTTCTCACTTCTCTCTCTCTCTCCTCTCCTCCCACTCTCTTCCTCTTTCTCTTTCTTTTTCTTTTTCACTTGTTTTTTTTTCTCTATCAGAGTCTATCTCTTTCTCTAGCATGCTCTTTCTCTCTACTTCATAATTTCATTTCCTTCTTTTTTTTTATTTCCATCACAATTCACGATAATGTACTAGTTGACACTGTCACGTATAAATGTATCTTACAGTGACAGAGCTCTACTGCACTGTACAGGTGCAATAACCATAATAATGAGAGAAAAAAAAAACGCATATGGTTCATCAAATTATTTTTTGCCCTGGTTTTACTGGCAATAGCAATTTAACAATTCCACTGTATAAATCGAATTTTCGACAATAGACGAAATGGTCTTGTTACGAATTCGCGATCAAAATAAAACAACCAAAATAAAGATGAAACAAAAAACATTGACACATTTATTTAACGATTGACAAATTCAATTTGGTTTACTTTTTATGGTTTTTATGTACATATTTATGTATATGATGAAGAAAAAAAACTAATTATTTATCAATTTGGCACGAATATAAAGAGTTGTTTTTCTTTTGTTGATATGAATGACACTCTTGGGATAAAATTCATTTCAAAAAAAAATTGGGGAAGGGGGGGGGTTGGTGTTTATTGTTTCATGATGAGATCGTCATAAATGCATTCAGTAATGAAAGTGATGAAACTAAGCATTGCAATTGATGCATTCCAACTGAGTGATGACATGTTCTAAACGATAATAGATCATTTGAATGACAAGTCACAAAATGTATCGGTTTTTTTTTTTTGAAGAGATATAATCAGAGTTTACAGCTCAAATGAAACTTCTTAAAATCAATAATTAAATGAGCAAAAAAAAAAAAAAAAAATCCCTAAATTATCTATAAAATATTCATGTTTAGAATTAGAAAAGTACTATTAAATTTGCTGTTCATGGTGTTGACTCTGTCTCTCCCTCGCTCACTCTCTCTCTCTCTCTCTCTCTCTCTCTCTCTCTTTCTCTCCCTTTCTCTCTCTTTCTGAGAGTGTGTGTAATGATAGTTTTCAGAATTTTATCGCTCATCATTCAATTTACAAAGTGTTCGTAGCCATTTTGCACTTAAACTGAAAACAACCGGATTCCATTTAATTCACGGCCAAGTCGGTTTAATTCAATATTTGTTGTCTATTTGTCGTTCGTTTGCCAACAAATTGACTTAGTCCGGTTCATAAGTAGGAAAACATTGATTCGATGCTCTGAATCAAGTATTAAAAATAAAAGAAATGAAAAGAAAAAATAAATTATTCCGTTTAAATAAAATCAGAAGTGCTTGAAATATGATTTTGCTTCATTTGAAGACTGCACTTTTGTGTTTTTGTTTTTTTTTTTTTTCTTTTTCATTTTTCTTGAAAAAGGCAGTCGTGTTTCTTTTCCTTTTCATCTATTCACTTCCTTTACAATGACAATTTTTCCTTATCTTTTTCCTATCAATGACTTATGATGTTTTTTTTCTCATTTGCTTGCTTCAAATACGTTTTTCCCCCCCCAATCAACAATGATTTTTTTCATCATTTTTGGCTATTTATTTTGACATTTTAAATTTCAAAAAAATGGCTCATTTCACATAAATCTCAATTCAACCCTGAGTTATTTCGCATTTGCTCTAACACTTTTTTTCTTTGTTGTTGTTTTCGCTCAATGACCTTAAGTTGAACACTTTGATATTTAGGCATGCAATGTCAGCTTTCATCTACGGATTCAATAATGTTGACGATTTCACTAATTTTTGCGCTAATATTTACTCATCAGAAAATCAAAAATGAAACCAAATATCCACACTAAACGAACATGATGATGACGATGATAAATGAATTAGTGCTATTTCATCTTTTAATTCGTGTACTTTTTAATATTAATTGAATATGATTCGCTTTTACGATGTGATGTATGTCTCTCTCAATAAGTAATATTATTGCGATGAAATTTTTTGGATGAGCATTTAGAAAGGAAAATTATATCGAAATAAAATGAAAATACGAAGTAAAAAAAAGAAAAGTGTGGCAAAACAAGATGAAAAACAAAACAAATGAAAAAAAAGGCGAAACAAGACGACAAAAAAAAAAACACAATAAATTGAAAGTAAAAAAAGAAAAGAAGCAGAAATTTGTCTTTCGAAAAAGAAACATTAAAATGCAAAATATTCGTACGATGGGCGAAATGGAAGTTTAAATTAATATTAGCAATTAATTCAGTGTGACTGGCATTAAGACATCCTTTTGAGTTTTGCTTGTGGATTAATCTTTGATGCTTATCTATACGGGTTTTGCTGCATCTTTTTGAGATTTAAAATGTCTGAGAAAGTCCACAAAAAGATTAGAATCATTTTGTGTGTTCGTGTGTGTGTGTGTGTGTGTGTTTGTTATTTTCGTAATGGTTTCAATATATTTTATCTGGGCTACACCAATTTTGCCTTATTTGCTGTACGAAATTTCTGGATTTTATATTCCACAAAACAGATTTATTCAGAGGATTCAAGTGTTTTGTATCTGTGTATTCTTCGATTGGTTTAAATATTAAACATTTCGCAATGGCCATGTGCAATCGAAATGATGATGTTACATTTTGAGTTCAATGTCCTTTTTTGTTGTTGTTGTTGGCGTTAAAATATATGATTTGATTGAGATGCCTTTAAAATTTACACTTTCCCACAAAATGTTCCAATTTAAAGCAAATCATTCGCATTGTTGATGTATATGAATTCTGTAATTCAAGTTGAAAAACACAAGAGTAGAAAAGACAAACACACGCACGTACACATTTTCAATTGGATTTTCATTTCGGAACTTGAAAATTAACTTCTGTGCTAGGGAGCTATGCAGTGAGAAAAAAAATTCAAACACGTTCCCGAATGCCATCTAAATGAACAAACATAAATTAGATTCACCAACATTTGATACTGAATCTGAATAAAAATTGATTATGTGGAATTATATAAAAATAATTAAATATTTATGTACAATAAAATATTTTTCATTATTAATTTATCTAAATATAAATATTTTTGAAATAAAAAAATAAAAACACTTCATTGAGAAATTAAAAATACAACTAAAGCAAAATAAACTATTTATATTAAGTCTCCGCGGTCTCCGCATGTTTATTCGATTGGCGTTTGTTGTACATGTATACATGTATGTATGTGTTTGTTGTATACATGTACAACAAACATCAATCGAATAAACATGCGGAGACTTAATATAAATAGTTTGTTTTGCTTTAGTTGTATTTTTAATTTCTCAATGAAGTGTTTTTATTTTTTTATTTCAAAAATATTTATATTTCGATAATTTAATAATGAAAAATATTTCATTGAACATAAATATTTAATTATTTTTACACATAATCAATTTTTATTCAGATTCAGTATCAAATGTTGGTGAATCTAATTTATGTTTGTTCATTTAGATGGCACTTAACCGGGAGACTCACATACAAATGTACAGGGCTATATAGACTGCTTACCAGGGTAGCTTCTGTGTCAAACGAATTTTATTGGATTATTTCTGTATAATGTCACCATGAATAGTGGGCGGATTGCTTGACTTAAAAAAAAAAAAAAAAAAAACTGCTGGAATTCAGCGTAAATATTTTGTATTTGCTTGAGAAGAACATTTTGAACGATTTCAAGTGGACTGCAAATAATGTTTATGTGCTTCATTTGGCACAATGTAATCGGCTTTAACTGAACAAATGCAGCGAATCAACGTTGAAAAAACATTTGGCCAAAAAAAAAGGAAAAAAAAACGCGGCGATGAAAAAATTGCGACGGTGAAATAAATGAACGAAACTACCAAGATAAAATAAAAAAAAAGAGTGCAAACAGTAATGGTGTATACTGTAAGTGTGCTCAATGTGCAAGCATAAACATCGGCCAGTAGTTGATGTTAGCAGATTTTTGTTGATTTGAATATGCAAATGTGCCTGAATAAAAATCACACTAAACGAATGAGAATAAAAAAAAAAGAAGGAAGAAGAGAAAAAAAAAAAGAAATAAAATAATGTGGAGCACAAATGTGAGGAAACCAAACCAACGCCGCTGCTGTTGTCCATATCATTTTTGCATACACACAAAGTAAAATAGTATGCCGTCTCAATAGCCCTGTAGAACAACTTAGTTTAGTGAATATCTTGTGTGTTGTTTTGCGGCTCTTGAAAACCTCTTGTTATTCCAGAGAAAGGGGCAGACACACACACACACAACAGACGGAGAAAAAAAAAAAGAGAGTAGAGAGAGAGAGAGAGAAATAAAGAGTGCGGGAGACGGAGAGAAATAAGAGAGAGAGAGAGGGAGACAAAGAGAGAGAGAGAGAGAGAGAGAGAGAGAGAGAGAGAGCGAGAAATATGGAGAGGGAAAAAGAGAGCTGCAAGGAGGAATTCAGTGTTTACGTGAAAATCGCCGATCTTTGTGTATACATGATACATTGAGCAAATGCTACGAAATTGAATTTACGCCGTTTGCCTGATAAAATCATTTATCCATCATCTGAGTTCAGTTTGTTGTCGAGTTCTTTTAATATTCCTTCTCTATCTCTCCCTTCCTCTCTCGCCATCTCCATCTCTCTCTCTCTCTCTGCTCTCTCTCTTTCTCTCTTAGTTTTTCTCTCCATCTCCCACTCTCTCCGTATCTCTTTCTTCTTCTCTCTCTCTCCCGGTGGCTGATTCGTTTTACTTTTTTTATTTTTTTTTTCTTTTAACTCTAATTCAATGTATTTGACTCCGTGAATGTGCGAGATTTAAACGCAAGACAACCAATGGGTGATGAAAAAAACAAATTCTTTTTTTTTTTTTTTTTTTTTGTCTTCTTATTTCTTTCAATTTTCAAGCGTTATTCGTAATCAGTGAGTCAAATCTAAATAATCTGTGATGCAAAATATCTGTATTTGCTCCTATTTCATGTTTATTATTACAGTTGCATTGTCGATGTTTTTGTTTTCATTTCTATTCCTTCCATCCAGTAAAACATCGACAGTGTTTGTTGTATTTTTGCCTAAGATAAATAAGCGCATTTAATTGGTGCAATTTTATTTGGATGCTATTTGAAAATGCACACAGCTCGCAAGCTCATTAAATATTATCTCATCGCGTGAAATTAACAAGCGCTAAGTGTTTTGTAAATTGGTTTTGGTTTTTACTATTTTCAGAGACTTCGTATGAAATGTACAATACATTACGATAAAGTTGCTAAAATCTGCAAAAAACAAAAAAAAAAAAAAAAAAACAAAAAATATTAGCATTAAAAGATTAAGAATCATCATATAAATATCACTTACAGTTCAAATTTTAATTTGCTTTCTTTAAAACTTTGTGTACATTTTATTGTGTGTAGAGCAATGACTTAATACCATGGCATTTCCTTCATTTATAATTGTTTCTTAGTCTATTTCTTTTTGGCATTCAATCGAATCATTTGAATGTCGATATTTTGTTTAGTGGTATACACTTGTCACACTTTATTGGCGCATAATATTTCAATGAAATCAAAACACAGAAATGCATCCAAATAAGAAAATAAACAAAGGCAAATAAACAGCGGATTGATCTAATAATTTATAATTAAAACATCTTTCTGCTATATTCTTCATCATTTTCCCATTTTGATGATAACGAAGAAAAACTAAAACTATGTTTTAAATAGTTAATGTTCAGTTACGCCCAATTTATATTTACTAATCGAACATATTAATGCTTAAGTGCATTTTGAAAGGGGCACTACATTACTAGAGTAATGATTTTACCACTGAATAATCCAATGTAATACCAAAGTAATACCGATGTTAAGTACAACCAGTTTTGTACTATATTCAAGTGTACTATTGATATTATTGGCGAGTTTAGTGTATTATGATTTGGTATTACTATGAATTATAAAGTATCAAAATTATTACTCTACTACTGTTCTGCCCTTTGTGCATTTTTCATTTGAAATCAATTTATTTCCTTTTCCGCGAATTTGTCTTTAAGATATAATATCAAATGTATCTTAATGATGTGTGTCGCAATAATATGGCCAGTGATTAGATAAGCCGAACAAGAAAACAGTCCGAATATTGACAATTAAAATGTTGATCGATTTTAATTAAAGATATAATATATACACACACATTTGCTGCACACATTTCGTTCTAAATGTAAATTTAAATCTAAATTTCATTTACAAGTGCACAATGGACGCCGGTCTATAATAAATCCTTTGAATACCCTAATATTTGCCCATTCAGACATATTTATATAAAAAATCAATGCAAGTGAAAAAGCAACTAGTAAACGGCATGACTTGCAATACAACTCACACACACCACGGTATATAAACATTTCAAAATGCCCAAGAAAAATGTCGATGCCAATGTAGAAAAGCAAAAGAAAATGAAAAAAAAAAAAAAAATGAAGAAAAGAAAAATAAACCATTTTCCACTTAGATGCTTACACTTCGCATTGGATTTAGATAAAATAAGACTCTTATAAGCCATTGTTCGCCGTCAAGAATGCTTGTTAATGCATTCAGCAGACAATGAATTTTCGCTATTTTACAAATATCGCTATCAGCATAATAGATTTTGCTATTCAAATATCAATCGAATGGAGCGCGAAAAGCAAACACATTCGAGAAAGGAAGAGAGCAAGAGAGAGAGAGAGGGAGAGAGAGAGAAAGAGAGAGAGAGAGAGGGAGAGAGAGAGAGAGAGAGCACGAAAGCGAGAGAAAAAAGACTATTCGAGTAATATAGAGTGAAAAAAGAGAGAATGTGAGCAAATGTTAGAGCATGAATGAGATTTTGAAAGAAGGAGAACGATCTCATTGTGTAGTAATTTATAAGTAGCGTGAATATATTGCTTCAGGTCACCATTATCACAATTTAAATGCAATCATTGACTTTGTATCTCAGCTGATATGAGAAAACTGATTTACATTTCTTTATATAATAGAGTAATGCAGTTAATCAACCGCATTCAATATGCATTTGTCATGAGTTAACATGCTATTAGATTTATTTTTCTTGCAACAAAAAGCGATAAAAAAAAAAGATTCAATTCGCTTAATTGCAATCAGCAAAATTATCAACGCAATCACACATTGGACTGAACATCGATTGTGTGGTTTTGTCATTAAATCAACCTTATTTTTTGAGCATTAATATTACACATGAATAAAATCTCAAGTTGGATGTGAAATAACGTGTAATATTATTATTGCGATACAATGAAACGTTTCGGTTGAAATTCAAAATGTCAAATTGTGCTTATGTCAAAATTGTAATAAATCATGTGAAAATATTGCACCGCCAGATCGCACGAATTTCATGTGTGGCTCTGTGGTATGTGTGTACAAGTTTGTTTGCCTCATCGACGAACAAATATTCGTTATTCGTCGAATGATACGCTATTTCATGCTGCCACTTGGTAAATCCAAAAGGTAAATCTAAGCGCAAAAGGAGAGGAAATGTATTTGCAACACTGCATTTATTGGATTTCGCTAAATGTTGAGATAGTTAATCCGATGCCACTTCAGGTTTGCACACACTGCGTCAGCAGAACCCGAATCTCTTTCATCCATTTACTCTCTATCTTTCTCTATCCCCTCTCTCCCTCTCTCTCGCTCTCTCCCGCTCTCTCCATCTCTCTCGCTCTCTCTCTCTCTCTCTCGCTCTCTCTCACTCTCTCTCTCTCTCGCTCTCTCTCTCTCTCTCTCTCTCTCGCTCTCTCTCTCTCTCTCTCTCTCTTGGTTTTGATCTTATTTTCATTCTGGTGTTCGCTTCGCTTCTGCATATAGTTGCACAGATGGCAAAAGTGGAGAAATGTTGTCTTAGTATTGGTTAATATGAGAATACAACCGATTTTGAGACAAATTTTATCCCAAAAACAGCTAACTTCATTTTATATAATATGAAGTAACTAAAAACTTGATGTAATACAATTTAATTTAATGTAATATTTTTAATACAAAGTAATTTTCAAATAATTTTAAGAAAATAAAAAGAGTCTTAAACATTTTTTAAGAGATAAATTTATATTTAATTTGAAATTACTTCGAATTACTGAATTACTTGAAATTACTTTGTGTTACATAGAATAAATTAAGTTTCACGTTTGCATCATCAATTCAATTCAAATGTAAAACTATATTTAATCTATGCGACACAAAGTAAATTCGAATTAATTCCAAGTAATTTCAAATTAAATATAAATATAGCTCTTAAAAAATGTTAAATATTTTTTTTATTATCTTGAAATTACTTGGAAATTACTTTTTATTACATATATTAAACTATGTTTTACATCTGCATTGATAAATTTTGTGTCAAACGTACATAACCTCAATGAAATCTTTTAATGAAAATATATGTAATACAAAGTAATTTCTAACTAATTTCAAGATGATAAAAAATTTTTTTAACATTTTTTAAAAGACATATTCATATTTAATTTGAAATTACTTGGAATTAATTCGAATTTACTTTGTGTCGCATAGATTAAATATAGTTTTACATTTGAATTGAATTGATGATGCAAACGTGAAACTTAATTTATTCTATGTAACACAAAGTAATTTCAAGTAATTCAGTAATTCGAAGTAATTTCAAATTAAATATAAATTTATCTCTTAAAAAATGTTTAAGACTCTTTTTATTTTCTTAAAATTATTTGAAAATTACTTTGTATTAAAAATATTACATTAAATTAAATTATATTACATCAAGTTTTTAGTTACTTCATATTATATAAAATGAAGTTAGCTGTTTTTGGGATAAAATTTGTCTCAAAATCGGTTGTATTCTCATATTAACCAATACTAAGACAAAATTTCTCCACTTTTGCCATCTGTGTGAGTATTTACAAATTCCGCATCGAAATTCATTTATTTGCTGGATTTATATTGTGAATTCAGAACTATCGAAAATGTAATACATTTATTGTGGCCGCTAGAAAAATGGAACCCGCTTAGTGGGATTCAATATTGTTTGTCAAGTTTATCATGGTTGCTTGTGTAAACAATGATTAACAAAGATCTACAACACACATGGCAGAAGACTTATATGCAACCTAGAGGGAAAAAAAAGCTCCATTTCAGTCTTCATTATTATTGTGATTGTTTTCGTTCAATTTTGTTCTGTATTGGATTGGTTGGTTGGTTGGTTGGTTGGTTGGGTGGTTGGTTGCATTTCATTTTCTATCACAATACTAATGTTCAAGCTACATTTAATATAAATTTATATGAGATGTTGTTTTGGGGCGTAACATTAGATGCCGTATGATCAACAACACAACTTGAACACCACACTTAAATTGAGTTGTAATTGAAATTTCTTTAGAGTATATCTTTGCTTTTACTTCTTTGAAAATGAATATGTGTGGATGTGATTTTGGAAGCTTTGTAACGTAGGCGACCAAAGTATGTTCACAGAAAATCAGTTAATACGGTTAATATGTTTGGAATTTTTGTTGTATCATTCCAAATAGAAAAAAAAATGAAATGAAACTCCAAACGTAAATCTTCGTAACAAAAATAATTGAAAAAGCTTATGATTTGGATGAAAAATGAAAAAAAAAAAAAAAAACTCTCAAAATTTCGGAGCAATCATACGACCGCAATATTATTCAAAAGAGATTCAAATTAACGTGAATGTAAGCAAGAAAGAACAAGTACAGTTAATATACCAATACGCAAAAACATTTACTAATGATTGACGAATATTAACTGAAGTTATTTTACATAATTCCCATGATATTCAATGCATAGCCAGATGATGTGCATGATATGATGATTCCAGCCCCCGTGGGATTAGCTGTGGACCAACGGTATATACCAACCAAAATCCGTTGAAATATAAGGTTTGAAAAACATTAGCATCAATATTTATGTATACATAGTAGAAATAGAGTAGAATCAAGAGTGCGTAGCCGGTGTGCATTATGTATTGTTTTGATGAGAAAATGTGAGTTAATAAGAATACAAAATCCGAAAATTGGATATTTTACTGCGAACGAACATGATCACAAAACAAATCGATAAGAATGGAGTGAAATATTGCAAAAGAATATCGAATTCTTGCAAGTAGCTCATCTAATCGAAATACAATCATTTTAAATGAATTCCATTAGTTTTATGGCCATGATATTTTCTCACATGTATAATGTCGACATACTTTTTATTTTCATTCGTCGATGCGTCTTATAATCACTCGCACTACATTTATTTATTTTTTTCTTTTATTTTTTGTTTCTCGTTCCTTTCTCAATTTCTTTTCCCTTTCCCTTTCCATTTCCCTTTCCATTTCCCTTTCCCTATCATTCACTTTTTACAATGGAAATCGAATTTACATGAAATATAATAACACCGTTAGGCACCGTCGGTTTCAAAAGTCTTTTGATAGAAATAACATTATACCATTGACCGAATGAGAAAAACAAAATTCGACAAAATCTTTTTCGGAAAAGATTTTTATGTCGTTGTTTATGTCACAATGACATAAAATTATTTTCAAATTAATTGCACTTAAGGCTTGATCCCGGAGCTTTTATTTCATTTGAATTTCATTTAAAAATGAAATCTTCGAAAGAAAAGACAGTGTGAGAGTCAAAAGAGAGAGAGAGAGAGAGAGAGAGAGAGAGAGAGAGAGAAAGAGAGAGAGAGTAAAAGAGAGAGAGAAAGAGAGAGAGAGAAAGTGAGTGAAAGCGAATAAGGAAAAGAGAGAGAGCGAATGTGGAAGAGAGAGAGAGAGAGAGAGAGAGAGAGAGAGAGAGAGAGAGAGAGAGAGAGAGAGAGAGTGAGAGAAAGAAAGTAGAAGCGTGCGAGAGAGCAAGACTGAGAGCGCGAGAGAGAGAGAAACAAAGAGAGAGAGAGAGAGAGAGAGAGAGAGAGAGAGGAAGAAAGTGTTTCCTAATTCATAACTTCACCGTAGACTGACCGCAAATAATCAATTATTTTGGCAAACGTATGGAAATCAATTTATTTAACCAATTCGCTTGAATTGAAATCGGCTTATCGGTTGTCCAATTTCGAAACGATAAACGCACAATTTTCCTTACACATAATCCTTGGTGATTTTATTTGCGTTTGAAGGAATTCAAAAGCATCGTTTGATTGGATGGTTTTGTTAAGCAACAAAATGGACTTATGGTCTGGATAGATGCAAATAACAGTACATATTCGACAAAACATTCGTTTTGGTGTTTATTGTTGTCTATTTTACTTTTATTCGTTATTCGATCTCTATTTTTCCCTTTGCTATGAATGTGAACTAATAATTGAAAGTTCATCATCCTGTTGAAGGTGAATAAAACAAGAAAAACACAAACACACACACATACACACAAGGATAGAGTGAGCAAATGCTTTATTTGGATAAATCTAAAGAGAAAAAAAAAAATCAATTTGATGTGTCTATGTTTGGTTTGCAATTAAACCGAAAAGAATAAATTTTCGAGTTTTCAAATTTCAGAAAGTTTGAAAATGCGAAATACAAACAATAAATCACTAATCATATAACAAACAATAAAAGTGCAATCTAAACAGAAGCAGACAGAATTATTATTGTATGGATTCTAACGTCAGCAAAAATGTTCAAATTTTAAATCAAATTCATTGCTGATTCATTGGGCACACATTTCAAAAACTTTTTAGTTTCAATTTCTCCGCATGCTATCTGTATATGCATCAAAATTTGAGAAAATGAAGTCGAGAATTTCCGATTTTAAATCACTTTTCCGCTAAACTTGCCATCAATTTCCTCTTTTTTCTTCTATTTAATAAATTTCATGCAATCATAAATTGGTATTGTGAATTCTTGTGATTTGAAACGTTCATATCACATAGATGTGCCATCATCTCAATTTCTTTATCGATATTCGAGAGATAAATTCGATTTATTGTTGCGGAATATCAATAAAAGTATGGCATGTATTTGGTGTTTGTGAAAAGAGCCAAAATTCATTGGTGAAAATGTAAAATAACTTTTATGTATTTGTGCGTGTGTTGGAGCGTGTGTTTGACCACAGAAACATAGAATATTGTCGAGATAAAGTTGATTTAACATCTCAATAATTTTAGCATCCGTTAAAATTCTATAAAGCTATTTGTAACAATTTACTGTCAATTTTACCATTTTGTGTATCTATAGCATATAATAGTACCGATGCGATTATCGGAGCATGCTATTCCACGTGTTATTCTCATGCAAAAAAGATGGGCTAGATCAATTCCCCTGAAATTAGAAGTTTATTTCTTTGGTTGCTTTTGGTGGCGCTGCTATTGTTGTTGTTGTTGTTATTATTATTATTTTATTTTCGGCCTCGAAATGGGCGATATTTTCCATTCTAATGTAAACGCATTGTATACTTATTATGGATAATCTTTGACCGTGATTTACACTACCAACGCCTGAATCTATCTAAACGCAAACTGATTTATGAGCAGATGAACTTGTATTTAGGTTTATCACATTAAATCATCTCATATTACATTCATTAAATTCGTACGATATTCCATAAACAAGGCTGTTGTTATTCAATTGTAAGCACTTCGCTTCAAATTTTTCCTCATTAACATTGCCATATTCTTTGTGTGTGTGTGTGTATGTATTTGTGTATCGGCGACAATTTACTCTATTTACATTTTATCAAATGGATATTTATTCCGATAATAGATTTGAGGCAACGAATGCGTTTCAACAAAATCTTTTCTCTACATTGAGTTTTATCATTTCAACAATAAAATAACGAACTCTTTCACCGTGCCTCTCTCTCTCTCTCTCTCTTTCTCTTTTTCTCTCTCTCTCTCTCTCTCTCTCTCTCTCTCGATTCCCTCTTTCTTTCTATCTCTCTGTTTCTTCTGCTTTCTTGCTCTATTTATCACTGAGTTTGTCTCTTGAGTCATTCTTTCTCATTAAATTTCCATCTTTTACTTTCGTTTAATAAAACAATTTCCATATGCAAGATTTAATTTCAATAATTTTTTTCCAAAAAAAAAAAAAAAAAAAAGGAAATATATATATATATTCGCTGAAAAGTAAGTGTTTCTCATTATGCGCTTTTGTTTTGTTTTGTTAAAAATCGCATAATCATAGAGTACTCATGAAAAGACTAGAAAATGAAGCTGATCAACACAGAAGACATACATGTTCGTCATGCTCATACTATTGTGTGCCAACTGTACATACACAATCTACTTTGTATCAAGTATGTTGCCCTTTCATTCGTTGATATGTACCTTTCATTCAGTTTTGCGTTTGTGTGTGTGTACTCATAGTGTTCGCTTACATACATTTATAACAATGGCAATAAAGTGTTTACTTGTTTGTTTTGTCTTCGAATTAAATCCATTTTATGCGAATGTGTTCTTCAAACGACATTCTCCTTTATGGAGCTTATGCATAAAGAATGATGTGCGCTTTTCGTCGCCTTTGTTTTGCAGACAACGCAATCCAACGCAAAAAAAAAACAACATCAAGAATCTCTCTTAGAGAAAGACGGAAAGAAAAGAGATCGTGATAGAGCAAAAGTGAGAGAGAAATAGTCTTGCACATGACACACACTATTCAAATAAAGCACGGTGTCTATGAGCGTATTACGAAGCGCTTCCGGAAGAGTTGAAGAATTATAAGGCATAACATTTATTGGTATTTAAACTGTTTTTTTATGCGCTTTTTATTCTCATACTCAAGTGGAATGACAATAATAATTATTTTTTATTTATGTATTGTATATGATGTGATTTCATTTGAAATATAACACATTTATACATATATAATGATAACATTAGATGCAAATATTTTGTATACAAATAAATGGCTTCAATTCAAACAATGAACAGAAAATGAAATTCAGAAAAAATATAGATATTCTCTATAAGTTATTTGGAAAGTTAAGAATAGAAAAAGAAGAAGAAGAAGAAAAAAAATGTCCTGAACAAGAAAATACGCAAAAGAAAAACTCAAGATTTTCTCTGCTAAAAAGCAAAATATCTGTGGCCAATGGTTGGTGATTCAACAAATAAAAAACTTATCCAAATGAAAATTAATACTTTTTTTCATAGACAACTCAATTGAGAGATTGCTTTTTCTAGATAAAAACATGAAAACAGAATGAAGAGTGAGAGAGAGAGAGAGCGAGAGAGAAAGAGAGAGAGAGAGAGAGAGAGTGCGAGAAGAAAAGAGTAAAGAATTAGAGAGTCATAGATTGAAGTCGACAGAGATTTGGTCAGGATCTTCTATGCGATGATACGAGAAATAATTCAAGTTTAGCCAACCATCCAAACATCTAATATTCTCCACGTCATATTCGACGATTGTTGTGATAAAGGTATAGTCCTAAAATAGCCCGGAACATATTTTTCCAAGTAAAATTGAAGATTTAGAGCAAAAGCGAGAGCAAATAAAGCAAAAAAAAAAAAAAAAAAATGACCACGACATGGAAGTTAAGCTTGAATCAAAACTTTTTTATGACCTTGGATGAGTTCGGCAATTTATAGCCATCATATATCACACCGAATAGTAGCATTTTCTGGCTAAAAAAAAAGCACTTGACCGAAAGTTCATAACAGTCTCGATCTACCATGCATTGATTAGATTGTAAAGATAGCAGTCAGATTAAATAATAATGAAATATTATTATATGGCATTATAACTACGCTTATTTGATATTCTTTGAAACTTTATTGACTTTTGAATGAAATGCATCAAATACAAAACATCTTTTAAATGCGTTAGATATAGACATAGATATAAATTCCATATCCAAAATATAAATGTTTTAAAATGCTTATGCGAATCTAAAAGATCAGCTTTCCGAATATGTGACTTTTTTTATGCATTTGTGGTGTAAAAAATGGAAAACTTAATTGTCCAATAATTACACAACATTGCGTAAAGTTGCTATGAATTATAATGACAGATACCTCACTGACATACACACACACTCACACACACACACACACAGAGAGAGAGAGAGAGAGAGAGAGAGAGAGAGAGAGAGAGAGAGAGAGAGAGAGAGAGAGAGAGAGAGAGAGAGAGAGAAAGGCGGTTTATGTTAAATGAAATAACTTAGCTATTGTGTGGCAAATTGTTTGCTGTTTGCGGTTAAATTTCTTACGTTTGGTCACCTTAGTTACCGCAATTCATGTAAAATTAACGCTATTTACATCATTGAATTACATTTGTGATCAATTTTATAGAACGGAATGTAGTAAATTATTTCCAGACTTTAGAAATAAATCAAAATTTAACCACAATCAATGTAAAATTCACCGGACATATCCATAACATGCATTTCGCTATACATTAACTACACTTTTTGTATGTTGTATAGGTCATCTATGAAAAGTTGAGTTTTTCTCTAGAAGCATATATGAAAAGTTGGATTTTTCGAGAATTTGTCACGACATTTCTGATTACAAAAGGGTACAATCATAGGTTCTGACATTGTCGAGCTCAAGTAAAAAGTTGGTTGAAGTAAAGGTAACACCGTCGACAGTGAAGAAGCGATTGTTTCCAGCCAACAAAATAGATACCATGAATGTGAAGTAAAAAATTGAATCAAGGTAAAAAGTAAAACGTGAAAAGCAAGAAAAGTCACTTAGTTTGAAAAAAAAAAAAAAAAAAAAAAAATTAAAGAGACAATATTATGGGAGTCTAGAAATTGTGGGGCATATCCTGCCTCAAAACGGCTCTGTATTAAAATATTAATTAAACATTTCATTCAAATTTTAACTTCGAAATTGATGAATATTTTTTATTCAATAAATTTTGTTCAGTCATTAGTCAGATTTCAATAAAAACAGTTTATAATTTTGCGTATGAAATTTTTTCGCCGTATCTAAATATTCAACATGAAACTTTAAGACTTCATTTATTCGTGTCTTAACTTTAACTGTATCTTTTACACACCACCTTACAAAGTTAGTTCTTTTCTCTTCTATTACACTATCACTTTTAAATCAGTTAACACGAGATTTGTGTGAAATTTAAGAAGAATTGTAATAAATTTTCCCATTTCTAATATTACATGGTTTCATTTCATTTAGGTGCTTCACCATCCACCCACGATTTAACAATAACATCAAGGGATATTCAATTATAGGTAATGCCAAGGGGCCATAAATTCTGCACACAAGAAAAAAAATGACAATTCTCATAAGGAATCCTGCTAAAATATAACATTGTTAAGAATCCGTTTGAATTCAAATGCCATTTTGATGTATTTCTTACAATTTTGATGACAAAATGACACTTGTCAAAGCATTTACATGACGTTTTTAAAACTTGAAATCTAACAAATGTAAAATTGTAAGGAATAGTTGAAAAAAAAAAAAAAAAAAAAAAAATGATTCCACATAAGGTCATATTTTTTTTTGCGGGATACCTTATGTCATTTATCAGTTTACTTTTTTGTGTGTATAAATCAATGCCATTGTATAATAAACAACGTTACATAACCGATTTATCCACGGAAAAGTATACTATACTGGGCCGGTCGTTATTATGCATTCAATGAGGATATTGCGAATTGGAAATGTTACAACATATGAACATTTTCACTCTCTATTTAATAGATGGAAAAGGTAGATTTTATTTAAAAACATTCGAAGTAAAACAATCAATTTATGTTACAAATCAAAAATTTGCCAATTCTTAATTTCAACAAGAAACAAAATCAATAAAATTAAAGTAATTTTTTTTAGAGAAATGGCAATACGGTGAAATCAAAATTCTCACTCAGATCCAATCTCTTCAACGCAATTAATTTTTCCGACACAAAAATGAAAGTTGACATTTAAATTACGAACAATTAGAAGTAAATTATTAGTTTATGGTTTGTCTAGAACCGATTCAGATCAATATCGATCATTTGCTAGCATCGATACAGTGGATAATCAACACAAAAGAATTATTGATAATCAAAAGCAACAAATTAAACGGTAACAAATAGACAGTAAACGGAAAATTATTGAATGAATAATTTTTGATGTGAACCAAAAAGTACATCAGACTCGTCTTATTTTAAATGTATTACTACAATTCAAATTCTTGAAATTTGAGTCATTTGGTTTTGAATAAGTAAATTGAGATGATCAAGTTCAAGTTCATTTTACGAAATAATTTTTGATTCATGAAATTGAATACCGTATAATTTCATATGATTGTGTGCTATCAATGTGAATTATTTATAAAATTCAATTGGTTTGTGTCGGAAATCTACTGTCTGTATTTTTGGTTTAACCTTTATGACATTATTGATAACAGAAATTCACGAAAAATATGAAATATGATTGTAAATTTTGGTTCATTTGTTGCTTGTGAAATTTATTTCATTAGTTTTAATAATTTGCATTATTTTTATATTTGTTAAAGTATCATTCAATAAAAGTACACTTTGTTTCTCTATAATTGAACGAAAAAAAAAAAAAAAAAAAACAACAACAAACAAAAATAAATTTATATAAGCTCAATGATTGAGTAATAGAGTAAATAAAGCCAAAAGAGACAAAATTATGTTTTTTTTTCTTGTGTTGATTTTGAGTTACAATGAGTATTAATAACTATTTACGGGATTTTGTGAAAATCTTTATTTGAAATTACAATGAAAGAATTTGCCTCATGAGAGTTTCATCAGTAAAAAATATGTGAAAAATAAATTTCATAAAATCTTCGATAAAAAATGTGTATCAATCATAAAGTGTGGCAAACATTTTTCTTTTTTCGTGAGAATTCAACTTGAAATTGATTTTTATCGAGATTTTAAATTTCTTGACCATTTTTTATGTGGTTAATAGAGTCAATTGAGTGAAATTCTGCTGAATTCGTTATTTTGGAATTAAAAATGAACATTTGAAGATAATTTAATTAATTGACTGAAAAGAATTAATCCTTCCATACACTAAAATCGCCGTTTATTTTATTTGCTTTTTTTTTCGTGTCAACAACAGCAAAGCTCGACGTGAAAATAAATTCCAAAGAAATATACTCCAATTCTTCCAAATTTGACCGAAAATTGCATTTTTATGTCCCGCATAACATTCATGCCGTGAATATGGATTAAAAATATTTAACAGGTGGCAAAGGTTGATTTAATTGAAATGATTTCAAGTTGAAAATTCAAATATTGATGTTTGTAAAGCATTAGATAATCTTGATCATCAAAAATAGACAATTGAAATGGTTAAAACCCACAGTATTCTTGAAAATTTTTTTTTTTTTTTACTTTTCGTTGTAATTTTCATAAATGTTGACAAAATGAATTTGAACCAATGAAGAATGGGTAAATTCTAAAATTTAATCGTTATTTTATCAATTTTTTGAAAGATTTTTTTTTTTTCTTGAATTACACAATTTCTAGCATGCCAGTTAATTAATAGATTTTCTTCTTTTTAATAATGGGACCAGTAATAAAATCATGAACAAATTGACAGAAAATCGAATTAAACTGGAATCTTAGTGGAAACTGTGGATTTTCTCACCAAGTTCACACATTAATAAAATTGTTTTTACTTTGAATTTCAATTCCATAATTTAGTAAACTGAGTAAACTCAGTTAAATGACTTGCCTTAATTTTTCTAACCACTGCTATGTCATGATAAAAATGAATATTGAATTGAATGGAATTTTTTATGATTCATAAAATAACCTATTTGTTCTTGCCCTATTATGAAAACTAAATTTGCATTCTCATTTTTTTACGTTTATTTTTGTTGCAAATTTTTTTTTTTTTTTTAATCAAATCTCTACCAATCGAAATGACTTTCAGAATTTTCCATTAAAGAAGAAATTTTAAATTTCAAATGATTTTGCATTTATTTTTCGAATGAATCACATTGACTAGGTTAAATCATTTTGACTCGGTTCGAATTGATTTGTAAAATTGTTATTTCTACAGAATGGGAGAAAAAAAAACAGATAACAGCAATGCAAATCCGCGTAGACCTAAAAATTACATGTTTAACAGTTGATTTCAATCAATCAAATGCTCAATGTTGATCTAATTTTTTTTTTTTTTTTTTTTGCAAATTTTATTTTTTTTCGAGTTTTTTGTTGTTTTTTGTGCATTTTTTGTTTTTGTTTTTCGGAAAATAATCAACTGTTTTTGATCTGAGATCCATTTATTTACAATAAACGTCGATCTCAATCGCGCGATCATTTTCACGGTGCAAATTTCAATTTCAAAAAGTCCCTCTGGTGAAGTTATCGAGATAGTATTGTATGGTACAGCCGGATACAACTATATTGATATGAGCATTGAGTAGAGAAAATGATGAAAATGTGCAATCAATCGAAACTGTTGTCCGACTGCATTAGCATCAACCGACAAAAATTACATTTTGTATTTGTAATAATGTATTCTATATGGTGCTGTTGATATGGGATGGTCATCATTTATTTATCATGATGATGAACAAGCATGGAATTTTTCAATCTAATTCCATCAAGTAAATGGAAATTTTGTTTATTTATGTTAATGAGAATCATGTGAGAGGGGGGGGGAAAAAAACAACTAAAAAATAAATAAATTTCGCGAAATAAATATGTGTCTATAGCTTAAAACATATGTGAAAATATAGTTTTATCCAAATAATCGAATTTTTGTGATGGAATACAAGTGGAAGAGATATGCGAGGGTTTTTTTTTTTCTTTTTTTCAAAATAACCGTTATTATGTGCGATTTGAAATGTTCCATAAAGATTTTGACAAAACTATAATTGAATTTTATTATTGATATTGAAGGAGTGAGAATTTGTTGTTATTTCTTCTTTTTTTTTTCTTCTTCTTCTTCTTTCCTTTTCATTTCTTTTCGATACAAAAATGACATGCCAATCAACTATATGAGATTCAAAACTCAATCATACACAATCACATTCAAATTCACATTCAATAATAATAATACGCACGTAGTCATCTATATATCGCGAAATGAATGTTGCGTTACATTCAAAATTTGGTTTTTGTTCAGTTTTTCTACTGTGAGTAGCGTTACATTGAAAACCGTTGCTAACACGCTCTTATCCACACGCATTCGTGTGCCAACAGCACAATTTTATTGTCTAACTAACTAAGCATTGCAACGGCAACTGCTTGAGGAATCAAACGACAGTCGAAGCTGAACAATGTACACGACGAGCACAGTAAATTCAGTATGTATTAACGTGCGATACAGAGCGGTCGTATCAATGGTTTTATCCAAGTTTTTTTTATTTCGTTTTCGTTTTGCTCCGTTGTTGTTGCTGTTGAAGTTATTCGGTTTTGCATGTTTGATGTGATGAGAAAATGAAAAAGCGGTGAACGGTGTGTTTTATTCGCGTCAAACACATTTCGAAAACTAAACTAAAACAAAAAAACCAAAAAAAAAAAAAAATCTGTGAAAACGAAAAGTTCTCATTGTTATACCGCGTTTCAAAAGTAAATCACTTGTATTATTCTCAGTCGGTTATTTTTTATTGTTTGACTTTGATTTTACCAATAATAGAGAATGCTAGAAAGGAATTTTTAAGTGTTTTGAATCAAATCAGAATCTGTTTTGAATTTTTTTTGATTTGTTTTTTATTTTGTCATTTTCAATTCAAATTTGAAGAAACACAAAAAAAAAAAAAAAAAAAAAAATTGATTTTAGCGAGTATTTAATTTCCCAATGTGTTGAACACAGTGCCAAAAAGCTTCACGATCGCCAAATAAAAAAGAAATTCATTGCAAATGATAAACAAACAGCGTAAAACAAGTGATCAAAAGTGTCAGGAGAGTGAATAAACCAAATAAATCAAAGCATTTTCAAAACAATTTTATTATTAAGAAAACATTTTGAAATATAACGTATATCAATTTCAATTGGAATATTAACGCTTTAAGCATGAAATTTGATTGAAGTGTGCGTGCTGTTGTGTTTGTGTCCGTGATTTTTCATTTTAACTTTTTGTTTTCTTTCCAAATATCATTATTTTTTTGTTTTTTTTTTGTTCGGCTCTCTCAGACAAAAGTGCAAACAAAAGACGTTAAACAAAAAGCCTAATAAAGTTCAAACGCGCAAAGCGGAGTTTATGTACGGGAAAAATGGTAAAATTGTAAAAGGCTTTGATGTGAAATGATAATTTGTGCATTTGGCAGTAGTTTCCCGTTGATGCTTCAGGTGCGAATTATTTGAGAATATTTCAACAAACCGTAAATTATGTAATTTTTATCGATCATGTAAGAAGAATAAAGGTGAAATTTAAACTAGGCCTTCTTGAATGGTTTGGAATTTCACAAGTTTTAGTGTATTTTTTTTCTTGAATTTTCCATTCGTTCATGTATGTGTTTTCCGACCCAACAAATTTTTCGAAAGCGACCATTCTAGGTGCTTCTTCAATGTGTTTATGATTAGTGAAATTTCTTGTCGTCGACTCTAGAAGCGAATAAAAAAAAACTACCTATGATCGACAAATGTATGCTCGTTCATATATGACTTTCTCACTTAAGAGGTGAAAACGATGTGTTTGTTCTTTTCATTAAATTTTTTTTTCTTGTTGAATTGCTCGAAGTTTGATCAAAAAAAAGAAAAAAAAAAACGCGCTCATTTTCTTCATAACAATTTGACGCATAATTTTTGTAAGCATTATACCTATTAAGTTTTATTATTCAATGCTTATGTGCCATAATTGTGTAATACTCAATGTAAACAACATTTGATGCATATATTTATACAAATACAGCCAGCTTATTTCTTCTTTTTTTTTCAACTTTATTTTTCTGTTTTGTTTTTGTACCAAACAGAACTTTTCACTTGAAATAATGTGTGGTGGATATTTTGGTTGAGCTTTGTTCTGACACCCTCGAAAAAAATTTTTGCATTGTCGGCAATACACCAAGTAAGCACTTTGGTTTTTATTCTTTTTTTTTTTTGTTTTCATTTCTTTTTCGTTTTCGACCTGTATGGACTTTTTTCGTTCCTTTTTGGCACACAAAATCCTATCACAAAGAGACATTCAAGCAAATAAAAATAAATGCGATTTCGAAATCAGGTGGTAAAAAGAAAAAAAAAAGAAAGAAAGAAAGATAGAATGAAAGTAAAAAGAGAATTGTAAGAAATATACTCATATTTTCCATGCATCAACTAATTTTCTTGTCACAAAAAGATGAAAAGAGAAGAAAAAGTATGAAAAGTTAGTACAAAAAAAAGAAAGAAAAAGAAATGAAGAATGAATATCAACCCCTCGCAATAGCACTCGCAATTGTATATTGCCACTTTTGCAACAAGTTTATGTAAAACTGATCCACAAATCTAATAAGTTCTTTGATTGCATTATTCGTCGCTTCAGCAGTTTTAATTTCTATGAATATATTTAATTTCGTTTTCTCAATAGACAATATGTGTGGTGAAAAATTTTGGTTTTGAAGTTTTGATCGTGCATTTTATTCTTTTTCTTTTTTCTCTTTTTTTCTTTTTTCGCTTTCCTTTTCTCATTTTTTTGATTCTCATCTGTTCATTTCGAGTCATTGAGCTTGTGGCTGCCGGGAAAATGTCTGAAGAAAAAAAAAAAAAAAAATAAACGTATTTCTCTCATTCGATTCTTCTGTTTCTTTATTCAGCAAACAAAATAAAGAAGAAGAATAAGAAAAATGAAAGAAAAATGGTACATTTTGATTGTGTATTGCTCCCTCCGTAAATTGGGTAATTTTGATTCACTTCGAATGGTATGCCTCAGATTAAATTATATCAGTTTCTTGTAAAGTACGTATGGTTGAATAGTCTCAATCTGAAAAGTACTGATTTAATTCTGCTCTTTTCGCTTCTGTTCTGACTTTCTGAATATTTCTTTCTTTCTCCTTCTGTTTCTCTCTCTCTCTCTCTTTCTCTCCTTTTCTCTCTCTCTCTCTCTCTCTCTCTCTCTTTCTCTCTCCAATCAGTTAATTATGCTTAGTCATGTGGAAATGCTACGTAGCAGTTTGCAAATCTATCTGTATAGTCATCTCCCTTTTACTTTAAGTAACTGTTGTAACATTCTTCAAAAGTTATTCCAATCTTATTAAATTATTTTGCAATGATACCATTTATGAGTGAGATCAATTGATTTTGAGTGTGTGTGCATATGAGTGTTGTTTGCAACTTTTTAAATGTTAAATGTTAAATGTTAAAAATACACACAATTGACTTGTTTTGTTTCAAGTCAATGATTTTGCTTTGAAATTGTGGTATTAAATAAAATCGAATCAAACCGGAGGGTCAAATGTATGTAATCGTTGAAATTGACGTACGATAGAGTGCATTGCAGCCATTTATTGTTAATTGAAAAACAATCCGATCATTTCAATAACATTTAAATTGAATAGAAAACATTTGCGTGCGTTCGTGTGTGTGTGTGTGTATTGTTTTAGAAAGGTAACAACAATTGGTGAAAGTAGTGTTTCTACCATATAAAATAAATTTTTTGTAAATGTACAAGATTTGAAATTTGATAATTTGTTATTCTATGTCAAATTAAGTGAAGAAAAAACGTTCCATTATTCAATATAATTAATGTGGTCATATAAATTACAAATACGATAATGAATCCATGATGTAACAAATTTTGATCATAATGCAAAAATGCATAATGAAGGCACACATACACACAAACACACACACACACAAATATTTCCAAAGAACCACAATGACCAAGTGGAAAAGAACGACTTGATGGCCGTTCAGATCAAATTAAAGGTGATTAAAATTAATTAGTGGGTTTGTCATGGCACTTTTGTGTTGAGTCAACAGTGTGTTGACTTGAAGTCATTTTTGATTCGACTGTGAACCGCACAATGTCGCCTTCTTCTCTGTCGATCTCATTAATTTCGTAATTTTTTTTCTTCTTGCTCTGCCTCACTCTCTATCTCTCCCTCTCTCTCTCTTTCTCTCTCTTTCTCTCTCTTTCTCTCTCTTTCTCTCTCTTTCTCTCTCCCTCTTTCTCTCTTTCTCTCTCTCACACACATTCTCAATCACTTTAATTCTGTTTGCTTGTGAACCGCATGTACAACATAGATATTTCTCATTTCGAAAAATGGTAATTTGATGGCCACCCTTGTCAAGACATACAAAAGACTCGATTAGCGTGAGCAACAGAAGCGCATTACTTTTACATTGTACTACAAAAGCCACCACAATGAATGGATATTTATTAAAAAGTTATTTTTAGATTGTGCAACATAACTGATACGCTGTACCAGTAACTAATTTAATCAACATGTGGACTAAATTGTCAAATTTAAAATAGATAGACACACATTTAAAGCAGATGACTGAAAAATTTAACAAAATAATATTCCATACAATATTCATATACAAATGAAAGAAGATGAAAAAAAAAATTCATCGAAAATTATACAAGCAACATTGAATGCTATTCGAAGCGATTTTTTTCGACCAGATTAACAAGCTAAGAGACAAGATGAAAATAATGAAGAAGCGGAGGAGCAGAAAAAAAAGCAAACATCATTAAATTTGCGGTTGTTATGATGATGTGTTGTCGTAGAAAAAAAATTGACAAAATTACTAAGAGCAAGTTTGTTAATGAGCTTCGTAATTTTCATCGATGCTTGTAGTATTTCATATAAAATCGATACTAAGCACATTTATTTCTTCTCGATTTGATGAGGATTCCAAAGCGATTTTTTTTTCGTCGACAATTTGTGACCATCAGCCATGAACTGCTCTGGTCGTTCTCATTCTCTCTTTCTACTATTTTATCTCTCTCACAACCACACAATGCTGTCTCTCACTATCCCCTTTCTCTTGTTCACTCTCGCCCTCCGTCTCTCTCCTTTCCTCTCTCTCTCTCTCTCTCTCTCTCTCTCTTTCTCTCTCTTCCTTTCTCTCTCTCTCTTTCTCTCTCTCTCTTTCTCTCTCTGTTGCTTTCTTGTTCTCTCTCTCTTTTTCTCTCTTTTCCTGTCTTTTGCTTTAATTTTCATTCGATCTCAATAGAGTTGTTGGTTATATTCGTTTCTAACATATTTTTTTCGATCTTTTTGCAATAAAGCCACATGCATTTATTATTCATGGAAACGAAGCATGTGTACTACAACCATCTAACGGCACTAGAGAATTTCAGTGTAATATATACATATATATATATGTATATCCTTCGAATAACGTTTGACGATTCATGAATCAACGAGGCATCAACAACAGAATTGAACATCGCTTAAGCTCAATGGCAATGGCATTGGTAATAATAAACAGCAACAAAAATCGAAATAAAAATGTATAATGGTGTTTGTATTTTTCACTTTATTTCAAATCTATGTGTTATGCGTTCAACTTTTGTGGTTCCCCCAAATTATTCGCTCAATTTTTTTCATCATCTTCTTCTTCTTCTTCTTCTTTTTCTTCATCTCCTTGTGTTTGGGTTTTTTTTATGCTTTTTTCTCTCACTTTCTCCATTTAGTCAATAATCCGCATCTTTTGTTTTCGTCACCATCATTACCACAAACAATATGTCGAATGTATGTTCAACATGATAATGGTCATGCCTGTTCTTACATTCGATTTGCGATACTTCTCTTTCTCTTTTTCTCCCTCTCTCGCTCTACTTCTCTGTTATGTTTTTTGTATTTTTTTTTTTTGTCGATTGTTGCTGTTGTTGATTCTTATTTTGTGCCGTTTTGTTGTTCTCATACGCAACCGATATATGGTGATGTGTTTTGATCACACTTTTATTTTGAAATGAATGCCATTCAAGCACGCCTCGAAATAATATCCCAAATATATTTGCATTGTATCGAACAGAAAGTTGTACGCTTGTTGCTAAAAATCGCAAATCGTACAACAACAACAACAACAACAACTACGACGACTACGACGACTACGATGATGGTGATGATGACGACAAAACCAGATCCAAACAAGCATCAACACACACACACACACACACACACACACACACACACAAAACATTCGTTGATAAAACACACAATGAGACAAGGCGTCATGCGTGTGCCACTCGTCTTGAAAATAAATTGTAATCCATATACGAAAGTCGAAGCATCTTCATACATAAATTCAAGTTGGATGATATTGTAACGAATTTATGTTGGGATTTTCTATACCCATTCAAATGCTTTGTACGGTAAATTTCTTTCTCTACTCAATTCGGTTTTAATGTTTCTAAAATAGTAGTCATGAGTATACATCTTTGTCACCACAAATGGTATCATTATCACTTTTGCAATGGGCAAAAAATAACAAAAAAAAAAAAGAAAAAGAAAAAAAACCCGAAGACAGAGAGAAAGAGAATGAGTGAGTTTGTGAGTGAGAGTAAGATATACACATAAAGACAAAGAGGCACAAACACAGACAAAGAGAGAGGGAGACAAACAGAGACAAAAAGGACGAGAAAGACCTATTGAATTCACAAATGAGATTTGAGACGTCTGGATGGCAGAAAAACGTCAATTTTAAAAGCGAATATCGATAAACGAGCGAACAAAAAGAAAATTTATACAAAACAATTTCACACATGCATAAAGATACTCTGATTTCTTATCTCATCAACATTTCGTCTCCTTAATTGGGATAAAATTAATACATCCGCACATTTAGCATGTTTCGATTTGTTTTTAGTTAGTATTCCGATCGAAAGTAAATTAAATCAAGAATGTGAACAAGTTGAAGATGTGTGGACTAGACCACACAAAGTGTAACCTTTTTGGGAATAGCATTGAAAGGGCGGGAGAGGACGAGAGATAGACAGAAAATAAGACAGATATCGAAAATGAGCAAAAAAAAAAAAGAAACATAGCACCCATGTCAGTATTCGCTTTGCTACAGATTATTTCACAAATGGATCATCGACCATATTGGCGATGTACTAAGCATCATAATCGCTCTGTAATTCACATGAATCTTCCTGTTTTCATATTATTTTTTTTTTCTTTTATATACATTTATTTTCATCTTCCATTTTGTTGAGTATTTCATTTCATGCCATCAATTTGTGCATTGAATGTTTACAAGCAAAATATATGGTTTGTGATCAGTTCCAATGATGGTAAACATCATCATCATATTGTAACAAATCACTTATTTATCCTTATCAACATGATTCTTCAATACGCAATATGAAAAAAAAAAAAAAAAAATAAAAGAGAAAAATAAAAATCAAATCACTTCATACGATCATAAAATAGTTATTAATGTCAATGTACAACGTTGCTAATGTCTTTTATCATTATAATAATTTGTGTTGTGTATTTTCATTAATTGTGTCAACAATGGCCACGAGAATTAAGAATTATTGAGCATTTTTGACGTTGATGTGTCAATTCAACAAGCCGAAATTATTATCAAACGTGCATTTCTTGCGTTCGATGAATGACCTCGAGAAAAAACATCGAAATTGGTTTTCATCGGAAAAATGTGCTTTATCCGGTCAAAATATCACAATTTGATTAATTTGTTCGAATCGAGATATGTTGTGATAAATTGATCTTTGTGATTTTTTCTACAATCTATCAAACATTTTATCGATGTCTATGGGTAATCGTCGTCAATTTGCGAAAAAAAGAAACCGAATTGTTTTTCACAATAAACTATTTTCTGTCTTTTTTTTTATCTCTTTCGCTCGTTGTGTGAAGATTTGCATTAAAATCAAAACACACAGAAAAAGACATTTGCTTTAAAAAAAACACACACATCGAATGAATTTAAAATGAATGAATTTCAAGTACAGATTAATTAGTCAGAAAACAAAACCAAAAAACAAACGAATAGAGAAAAAAAAAATCAACAACGGAGATAAAAACACAAACAAACAAATCGAACAATAAGGTCGAAGAACATTCAACCTAAAATGATATCCATGCAAATAATTGACAATTTTATACAAGCTTTTTGTATTGGTTCGTTAAATATTTTTTTTAATTTTAATGCAGTCTACATTTAAATGAATGATAATTTTGTATAGAGCAAACCGTTTGACGCAAATTGTGGCGAAAAGATAAAATTTAATAAACATGCATCATTTCAACATTTCGGATTTCAGTAAATATTTTAATGTTGAAAAATAGAATAACAACAAATATTGACAATTGTAAATGAAAGTTGGATATGAGCCAAGCGAAAAATGTATATAAAAAAATAAAAAAATGAAAAAAATTTGAGAATGAAATAGAAAAGAGCGAAAAATACAACGAAAAAAAAAATAAAATGATTGTCATATTCACCCATGAAACCTAATACCTTTGTGACAGCCAAATTTGTTTTTGGTTGTGAATATGAATATGAACGGGTATTTTGGTTTAAGTGAAGTGGGATACAATTTCGTTGCGTTTACGATTAAATGGTCGCTCTGTGGCGGAATAAATAAAATCGCTTGTTATCGTTTTTCTCTTCTTGTGGCTGGTGCTTTCTTTCTGTTTTTTCTTTCTTTTTTTTTTTTTTTTTTGTTGGTCTTTTTCCATTCTACTGGACTATGGGTGTGCGTGTGGTAGAACTAAAATTGGCATTGCAATTATGTGGAAGTTGGCTTCATTTGGACTTTATTTGATTATTTCCATCTTTCGTAGTTGTTTTTTTTTTCGTTTCGTTTTGTTTCGTTACGTTCGTGTGTGTATATGTGTTTTGTTGTTTATATTGCTGTTGTTGTTGGTGATTTGTACATAATTGTGGCATTAGTTTTTCGAACGGTATTTCCGAAAAGTTTCATCTCATAAAGTTGTGTGTCGTTGGCCGAATGACAGAGAGAGCGAGAGAGCGAGAGAGCGAGAGAGCGAGAGAGCAAGAGAGCGAGAGAGAAAGAGAGATAGAAAGAGAGAGTGAGAGTGAGAGTGAGAGACCATCTCAATGGAATTTAGTTTGAGAATCAAAATTAGATTATGGTTTGGTGCGTGCTGTGTACGAGTTGACCAGTCACAAAAACCCTTTCGTAAAGTTTTTTTTTCATCTGTCTTTCTTTCTTTCTTTTTTTTTTGCACACAATTGAAACTAGAGACAAAAACACATTCCAATAGAGAGTACAAACATATGCTCTGAAAACGGCCATGTGACGCATACATTTTATCGATCTCAAATAACTGAACGCAAAGAACAGAGGGAGAACAGAGAGAGAAAGAGAAAGAGAAAGAGAAAGAAGAGAGAGAGAGAGAGAGAGAGAAAGGAAGAAAGAAAGAAAGGGAGAGAGAAAAAAAGTTTAGTTAATGTCAACGCGTCAATGAAAACAAGACAAAGCATAACAACATACATGCATGCATGCATACATGCATACATTCACCAAACACAATATATTGGTACTGGTGCTTCGAATTTAATCCAAACCATCAAATCGACCATGTCGTGTTTGATTCGAAATTTGTATGTTTGGGCATTGTTGTGTATTTCATCCTTGAAGCGATGAATTAAATACGAGATAAAAGCAATTCATTGTGCCATTCGACAGTACTGTAATTAAGCCTACTATGAACTGAGATATAGCGCGCCTGATCAAGTTTAAGCATTCAAAGAGTGAACAAATGTTTGAACAAGAATGAAAATAACATAAAGAGAAACTGAGAGAGATAGAGAGAGAGAGAGAGAGAGAGAGAGAGAAGAAGAGAGAGAGAGAGAGAGAGAGGGAGAGAAGAGAGAGAAAGAGAAGAAAGAGATAGAGAGAGAGAGAGAGAAGAGAGATGTTGAGAGAGTTCCCTTTGGTGCGAGAGATAAGAGGATTGAAAGAGGCAAAAATGAAGTAACAACGCTAGGGGAGAATGTAAATGAGCGAAAGGAGTAGAGGATAAAGATCTATTGCCCGTATCACCATATCGGTTCCATGTATAATTTATATTGAAAATTAAGCACATGTGGTTCAAATATTATGACATTAAAATTCAAGTTTATGGATATCACAGTCAATTTTTTAAAATTTTTTATTTGTGTCTAGTTCATAAACAGATGATTAACTAGCTTTAGCCAAGTGTTGTTGAACTAAGATAGTGATTTTTTCATTCATTCAGATTGTGATATGTATATGCTATCGAAGAGATGCATGTGACACAAATGCATGCATATAATATTTTAATGAACTGCAATTTTGCACGTAAATTAAGGCAACGTTTTTAAAATTTTTTGTTTATGTTGTTGTTTTAATACTTAATTGGCTTAAATATATAACGCAAAGAAAACTAAGAACTGAGTCAAATGAGACAGACATCAGACATGACGGTAAAGTGTGACGAAAAACGAGTCAAGTTAAAATGACTTACAAGAAGAGGTAAAATAGAATTGCCAATGTAATTATGACATAGTAATAAGGTAGCATGTGTGTGTGTGTGAAAGAGAGAGACAGCGCGAAAAAATGAGAGAAAAAATGCGCCTAAAAATATATTTAAATTGATGGTTCAATGAGAATAGTGTCTGTTGGCGAGCTGCGTAAAGTGATTTCTGCTTTTTTTTTTTTTTTTTTGGTTTCTCGTAGTGACAATGAACGCGCCACGAGCTCATTGAAAGAGTTCGAAAACGAATGCTGCATCTATTGAAAACATTGAAATGAGAAAGCAACACAGAGCATTCGTGCTCAAACCTCGCTCAAACTCTTTTGGAATGGCCAAAATGTTATTAGCACTTCAATTATATAATTATTCGCTTTGTATATGTTGTTGTTGTTGTTGTTGTTGTTATTGTTTGCCGTACTGACGTGTGATGATCACATTACAAATATTCAAACGAAAATGAGCAAAATAACAACAACTACAGCTAAATACAGCACAAATACTTGATGATTATTATTTCTCAAGCTGTTGCCTGCTTTGCTTTGAATCGGAGCGAATTTTATATGAACTTGAAATTATTTTTAAACTATAATTTACATGTGATTTGTTGTATTGAATAATTTTATTTTTTAATAAATATTTAGATTTTGCTGCATGCAAAGTAAAAAAAATCAATAGATTTTGCCATCGTTTCAATTGCACATGAACGCAAGAAAAAAAAAAAAGAAAAAACAAATTAAATAAATATCAAAGCAATCGAATAACGAAAACTTATGAAAAATAACAGAAATGAGCAAAAAAGACAACAACAACAACAACAAAAAAAAAGAGAACTGAAAACCGAATGAATCAGTCGTTTACAACACAATTCCAGTAACAAGATAGAGAATATGGTCAAAAGAGTCGTCTTTGAAATAATCGTCGGTTATAATATTCAAGCTATAATTAATCGCTTTATCGTGGCAAATTATCCGATGATTTGCAATTAAATTTACAAGTGTTTTTTTTTTCACATTGCCCAGGAGACTAGAATCATGTAACAAATTTAGCATTTGAATTTTTCAAATTTGGATATTGCAATGTGTTTGGCAAGGTTGTGTGTTTGAAAAAAAAAACACACACAGACACACAGACACACACACACGCAAACAAATTTTTTATCGCTTCTCGGCTTTCCGGTGGCACAAAATACACTGCTGTATATATATCAACAATTGCTGTTGTTTACATTATATATCATCAAATTATTATCACATAAATGCGAAGCAAAACGAAAGCATTTCCTGTAAATATAATCAAATTGAATAAGCGAAATATTCTTCAAAAGAGCAGTTTGCGTTGAAATTTATGATTTCAATCAACTTGATGCGCAAGATATTTTCTTTTTTCACAGGTTTTTGAGAAAAAAAAAGAAAAATATGGAAAAACAAAATCAAGGCAAATGAAATTTATCGAAGCTTAGCTTTGTTCGAACAAAGAAAGAAAAAAAAAACTGGACCTAAAAAATGTAGCGGAATTTGCATCACTTTCATGTGGACGCAGAATGAACTTTTTTTTTGTGTTTGTTTACTCATGGAGTCGCAACCATTTTGGCTTCTCAGATTCAAGTGGCGCTGAGTTATACAAAGCTTTTTCACTCTCTTTCTGCAAATTTTTTTTTTTTTCGCTATTATTGCGCACTGTCAAACAAAACAACAACGAAAAAAAAAAGAAAAGAACAGAAACGCACACAAAGAAAATTGTAATTCGATCCTTTTGTGGCCATCGTATTTTAATTATTGTGAAATGGTGCATTTGTTGGGATGCTTAAAGTTTTGTAATTATTATGTTACATTCCAATGTGTCAGTGTATTTGTGATGATTTTTTTTTTTCGCTCATTTTCGAACCATTTACAGACTCAAAATTGCAGAAATAATACGACAAAAATGAAGCATACAGAGAGAAAATTCATCAAATCAACAACTATCGTCCAATGTCCCTTGTACAAATTGTGCACATTTACACTTGTATTTCCAATATAATAATTTATGACACCCTTGAACACAACCATATTCCAAATGCACAAATGCTGTTCATTTTACAGTTGTCAATCCATCGTTCGACGTATGTCGTATGTTGTACATCGTTTGTTGTTATTATTTCGTATTATGAGAGATTTACCCAGTAAGTGAGTGAGCCGTAAGAGTGTGAATGGAAGTCATTGAGAATGGGAGATACAGTGAGAGGGAGAGAGAGAGAGAGAGAGAAAGAGGGAGAGAAAGAGAGAGAGAAGAGAGAGAGAGAGAGAGAGAGAGAGAAAACGAAAGAAAGAGAGAGAGAAAGTGAGAATAAGAGAGCGAGTGTGGATTGTTTTGCAAAAAAATGCACAAAATATGAAAACATGCCGGCTATTATCAAAAGAAACATACTTTGAGCGTTTGAAAAGATCATTTTTGGTATTGCAAACGCACACAATAGGAATTATAGTGTAAGTTTCGTCAAGCACATCAAATCGAAACAACGATGCGCCAAGATAATAGTTATAGTCGCAATTGTTAAAAGAAAGATGAAAAAAACCTAATAACGAAATAAAGACGAGAAGAGGAAAGAAAAGAAGAAAAAAAAAAAAAATAAATCGAAATCGCTTGATTTGACTGTTTCGTTGTTGACTTGAATGCTATGATGCATAATAACACTTATTCGTTGAATGGAATGAAAATGAGGGGGGCGCGACGAATGGAAAAGAAATAACAAAACAAGTATTGCCCAGTCAAACGCACCCACATACACACACAAATACTTACATCTTTGCAAACACATACGCAATAAATCCATTTCGATTTCTGTTGTGACTTTGTCCTTTTTACAACATCAATTCTTCGTACATTCTCTTCTCATCGGCACCTATTACTGGTTTTGTTCTGACAATAACAATATGTATACACGCCAAGGACATAAAAAAGCACGTAACATGACATCAAATGGATTTGTGCACCGAAAAAAAAAAAATCAGCAGTAACAACATTCCGATATCATCTTGACGTTGAATAACCGAAATGTAAAATGTTCATCGATTCCACTTGCAATATTCGCTTGATATATTTCATGTTCTTACAAACGTTTCTTATGCGTTTAGTAATTTCAAAGTGTTTTTATTTTCTCTCTCTCTCCACCTCCTCCTCTTTGTCTTACTCTATCCCTCCCTCTACTTGTTTCTCGCTTTTATTCTCTATTATACCATTTCTTGTCTCCCTCTTTCATACTAGAGAGATCGAGTCCACGTTCTCTCCTTTCTAATTTTCTCAAAAAAAAAAAAAAAAAGAAAAAAAATTTCGAACAAAAAACTAGAGACATTTCATCGAGTGTCTATCACGACTGTGAAACCTCATTTCGGAATGTAATTATGCATTTTTGCACAAGTGGATTGATTATTGCTGGAAATGGAAAATAATTAAAGAAACGCAAATGAAAATCGCAAAAGCTATTTATATGTATGAAGATAGAAAGACAACAAAAATGTGCATACATGTACACACTCATACCGAACGCTTTGGTTTGTCCATACTTTTAAAGTGTGATTAAGCGTGTAATTCTGTAATTCGTTCAAAATGTACCAACCAGTGTCTGATGTACTTTTATGACAAAAAAAAAAAACGTTTTGTTGTTGTTGTTGTTGTTGTTTTCTTCTTTTCTCTATAAAGTTGCTTTCGTTGAAATACTCAAAATGTGGAACGAAACGTTTTCTCTTTGGTTATCGAGCAAAAAATAGAGAAATAAAAATGCACAAGTTTTCAATTTAAAATTGAATGACGGTCGCATAGTAGCGATGCAAATCACGTCACATATGCAACGAGAATTCATGCAGAGCCCCACAAATAAAACAGCATTCATTTTCTCCTTCGCCATTTCAGTACTCTCTCGGTCTTGTTCTCTCTTTCGCTCTCTCTCTCTCTCTCTCTCTCTCTCTCTCTCTCTCTTCGCTCTCTCTCTCTCTCTCTCTCGCTCTCTCTCTCTCTCTCTCTCTCTCTCTCTCTCTCTCTTTCTCTCTCGTTCTCTCTCTCACTCTCTCTTTCTCTCTGTCTTTCTCGCTCTGTCTCGCTCTGTCTCTCTATGTCTCTCTCTGTCTCTCTCTCTGTTTCTCGTTCGCTCACTATCTGATTCATTTGAATGTGTAGAGAAATTGGGAATTGAGCGTGTAGCGTGCTTTCGGGAATTGACGACTCAATTAATATGCGCTTGACGTTCAAGCCTGACATAATGTCAATGAAAAATTCAATTGAATTCATCAATGTCGATTTTATTTGAATGTTCTGATTTAGTATTTGTTTGCATTTTTATTATATATTAATTACTTTTACTGTTTGCACCATTGTTTATTTTTTATTTCTTTTTCTCTGTGGTTAGATTCGTAAAGAAAAACAAATTATGCAAATCACGATCAACATATCAAAATGTTGTCTTTTTTTGGTACCATTTCTATCTTTCGCTGTGTCTTTCTCACAATCTCACATATTATCTTCTCTCTTTCTCTCTTTCTCTCTCGCCTCTCTCTCTCTCTCTCTCTCTTTCTCTCTCTGACTCTTACTCTTTACCTTTCTTTCTGGCTTAATTTCAAATTCTTCTACCGAATATGCTATAAAACAGGAATAGTAAAATTCCACATTTACAAATCAAATCGTCAACGGAAATTTCAGATTATAAGGTATGAAAATAAGAAATTGCTCCAAATCATACACATATTTAATATCCGGATAAGTTTCTTTCTTTTTTTTTTCGTCTTTTTTTTTTTTTTTTTTGAAAAGAGAAAATTGTCAAATATTCCTTGAAGATGTAATGCATTTTTAATATATTGTTCGTTGAATCAATATGCAATAGCTAGGGAAATAAATAACATTTCCTGCATTCATATATCGGTATGAATATACAAAGAAAAAGCAACGATGCGATTCATCTGATTACATCGAATGAAGTGTGCATTCTTTCATCAAACGTTCCAGATTTTTTTTTCTCTTTCACGATCCCATTCACTTGGCCTCTTCCTCTGTTGTTCCCCCGTCCCTTCTCTCCATTTCCCTGGGTTTCTTTTCATCTCCTTTTTTATAACTATTTCCCCCCCCCCCCTCCTCCTATCCCTCTCTCTATCTTGTTCTCGCTCTCTCTTTCTATCTTTCTCCTTGCGTTAAATCAATTGTCCCAAATGTGATTTTTTTTTTGCTGTCAGTTATAGCGGTTTTTCATTCTTTTCGTTTTATTCAAAATTTTTTATTTGTTCATCACATCACAGCAGACATTGGCCAACAGTAAAGTAATCCCTATAATCCAGTTTCAGCGAGAGTGTTGTAGAAAGAGATAGAAAGAAAACAAAAAAAGAATTATGATCATCACAGAAGCGAAATAGATAACCGATGACTAAAACACAACGATATTAAAAATGGTAAGCGGCATAGAGAGACAGAGATACACAGAGAGACATAGAGAGAGAAAGAGAAAGAGACAGAAAGAAAGAAAGAGAGCGAGAGCGAGCGAGAGGGACTGAGAGGAGTGAAAGAAAACAATTAATGCGAGTTCATTTTCACCGTTTTGTTTATATGAATGTGAACATAAATTTGAGACAAAATGTGCAAATGTGTGCCAAGAAACTTTGAAAAATGGACATTTAGTTAGTGTGTGTGTGTGCTCACGTTGTTGCCATAGTGAATTACGATTTTCATGCACACGTTAAGTTAAATCGTCCAATGTGCGTATAAACCGTATTATCGAAATATTGTTTATTCAAGCGGTTGAAAATTCAAAATGATGGTTTCACTGCTAGTTATGAAAACATTTTAATTAAATCTTTAAATACAAAATGACATAAAATTGGTAAATGAATGAGCAAACGAGGCAAGCAAGCGTTAACTGAATGCGATTGAGGTATTATAACCACCGGCCATACAAAAATAACGATCAAATTGTGTGCTGAGCGTTGAATTATTCAAATCATTGGTTTCGAAATTGGAAAACGTGAAAAAATTGCAGTCATGTGTTAATGTGTCGCCCAAATAAAATGCATGGATGAATGTTACACGCAATAAGATATAAAATCGGGGTAATAAAAATGAGGCGCCTCGTAAGCTCACTGTTTTCGTTTTTTCTTTTTTCTCCATTTGTTTATTCAATGACGCACAAATAATATGGCATTTTATTGCGGGCAACTCTGTCGCTTTGCAGTAAATCAAAGAAAAGAGGTATTCTTTTATTCATATGGACTGACATCGATTACATGTATCTAACGCGCGATAAATGCTCATTTTACGCGCACAATTCATTGAACTTATCAAACAAGATGTGTTTGTATGTTCGTACACATTTGTGCAATTGAAATGTTTCGAATATTTTCGAAATGACATTGCCGTGTTTTCTTTCTGTTTCTTTTTCTTTCTCTCACTCTTCCTTTATCTCTTCTTCTCTCCCTCTCTCTTTCTCTTCCTCTCTCTCTCTCTCTTTCTCTCCCTCTCTCCTTTCCTCTCTCTTCCTTTTTTTCTCGCCTTCGCCGCCTCGTGTTTTCAATTCATTCGAATTTCGAAATGAAAATTGAAAAAGAAAAGATTAGTTTTCACACGAGCAAATAAGGATAAGACTTTTGATTGTTTACAGTCGACACTGTCAGTGATTTATCGTTACGTTTACTTTCAAGAATCACCCAACACCTATAAAACGTTGAGAGTTTCCGATCAACTCTGAACTTTTTCTCTATCCGTTCGGTTTCAAAGTTGTGTGCAAGTGTGTATGTGTTTGTATTTTTCCCCCCACTTCATCTTCAGCTGTTAAAAACTAACAATTCTTTATGCAATTTGAAACTTGATAAGAATGCTGTGCACAATTCCCATATATAAAGATATTCCCGGCAAAAAAAAACAAACAAACACAAATAATGCTCATCTCATCGCTGAGCCAATTCAAGACCGAAATTCAGTGTAGCTAATAATTTTGCCCATGCGTTTCTCGTCTCGCAACCAGTTCAATTTATACGTTCAATCGAGCCCGATTTTCGTTATCGATTTAACTTTTCTTTCAAAACATTCTTTTTCTTCTTCTTCTTCTTCTTCTTCTTCTTCTTCGAGAGAGAGAGAGAGAGAGAGAGAGAGAGAGAGAGAGAGAGAGAGAGAGAGAGAGAGAGAGAGAGAGAGAGAGAGAGAGAGAAAGAGAGAAAGAGAGAGAGTAATAATGATTCTTCATTTTTTTCTTTTATTTTTGTTCATCAGTTTCGTTCTCGTGAGTTTTTTCTCTTCATAAAACTAAATAAATTTATTACATTATTTATTTGACTTTGTTAAAATTACGAAATGGCTTAAGGTCAATGAAGTTTCAGATTTCAGCCCGATTATTCACAACTTTTTCGTCCAGTTTTTCCTCTTATTCTTCATCATCATCAACATCATCATCTTCTTCTTCTTCTTCTTCTTCTTTTTCTTGTTCTCCATAATAACTACTACAATATGTATACTACCTTGTGTTTTTTCCCCTTTTCACACTCAATTTCTCAAGGAATTCTTCTTCAGTTTCTATTCTCATAAAGCATTCAAACTCTTAAGCAACTAGTGTAAGACTTATCAAAAGGCTTTTGTACGTGTAGAAATTTTCAAATTTGTTTGGTTTACTCGATTTTTAATTAATTTTTCAAAGCATATCAGACAAGTGAAAAGATCCGAAAACGACAATATCCTTTGCATTTAAATGAATTAGTTTGTGAATGAGAATTTTGTTAGTTTTCCATAGAAATTTCATGATCTTTTATTTGAGTAAATAACATAAAGTGATCCACATTTCAAATGAGAGTTAAATTTCACTCAACGTTTGATTCATCAAAATAGGAATGAAAACTATTTTTCGACAGAAAAGAAAAAAAAATGTAAACAAATGCATTGAAGTGAGCCATTTCTTGAACGCAAAATTAACGAATTTTGTTTGTTGATTTATTGTACTTGTTAGCAAAATAAGCGTATGATTCGATATTTTGAGTATTAAGCAATGCAAAGTGGAGCGGATGCAATATACAAAGTGGAAACAGAAATATTATTATTTTATTAAAATTTAAATTTATCATTTGAACACATAAACACACCTCAAACATCTACATTTGATGCAACTGTGATTTCACAAACAAAAGAGAAAAATATTTTACTGAAAATTGTTGATGATGATATTTGAATTCTAATGCAACTTTCGTTTAAAGTTTACTTCAATGCAAGTTTGTACCTTTCAACGAGCATCATTTATTTAGTTTTTAGAAAAATATCCAGCATCAAATCAGTTTCTATTTACTTAAGAATTATAATAGGGTATGAAAGGTTCATGTGACACTCAACGAATGAACTATTCATGTCATACTGAACGAAAAATGATTGAAATTTGTAAAATCAGTTATTATGGACAAAAATTGAACTGAAAATTCGTGTGCACACCTAAATAACGTTGAAATTATTAAAACTAAAATGAATTTTGTTGAATTTGTGTAAAGAAAAAGAAGTTTTCCATTAAACACGTATGACGAATTTCTCAAAGAGTAATGAATCGTGTTAAAAAAAAAATAAATCAAATCAAGAAACTGACGATTTCTTGTTGGGAAATTACGAACAAATGTCAATAAAATGCTTTCTACAAACGAAATGCAAATAACAAACATGTCGATAAAACCAGCAGTGCAATTAACAAAAGAAAGTTGTTATTGAAATAGGGAAATAGATGGAGTGTGAGAGAAGAAATTAATGCAAGTGGAAGGAGACTTACCTTCCTGATGAAGGAGTGGACGCAGAATGAGATGTGTGTAAAGAGGACAAAAGAAGAATAGAAACAGAGACACATACAGAGAAAGAGAGAGAAGGGGGAGAGGAAGAGGGAGAGAGAGGGGGGAGAGGAAGAGGGAGAGGGAGAGGAAGGGGGAGAGGAAGAGGGAGAGAGGGGGGGAGAGGAAGAGGTAAAGAGAGAGAGGGAGAGAGAGAGAGAGAGAGAGAGCGAGCGAGAGATAGAGAGACTTAGAAAGAGAGGAATAGGGAAAGAGAGAGACCGAGTTGTGGATAGTGAAATTGAAAAAAAAAAACCGTACTCATTGAAGCCAATGTTCAAACGAATGTTCAAAATTCAATACATCGAATATAGTGGAGCAAATAAGCTAACCTCAGATTGACATGGCATTGCATTATTATTTCGTTTCCATGTTCTCATTGTGGCCAATTTCAATTTCATCATTCTTAAAGTGAATTCGGTTGCATGGATAGTGGCAACTGCAATTGACAATAAATTTTACACATCAACAAATATCGAAGAAATTTTTCGTCGTCTATCCTTCGTTCATCTGAATATTCTTGTGTATTGTTTGAGTGGTGTTTTTCAAGTTTTCAACATTGATTTGTCTGACGTTGAGCTTCCTTGAGAGAGAGAGAGAAAGAGAGAGAGAGAAGAGAGAGAGAGAGAGAGAGAGAGAGAGAGAGAGAGAGAGAGAGAGAGAGAGAGAGAGAGAGAGAGTGTGTGTGTGTTGCAACGATGGACACAAACAGCAATAACAAAAATTCCGATTAGACGATGATGGAAACGAATGTTGTTATTAGAGATAAGAAAGTGATTTATTCAAAGAATGTAAAAAGTGGATGCACGCAAACCCATAAATAGAAAAGGGGAGAGAAATAATTCAGCAAGTAGCAGTTATATGGGGATTGTGTGAAAAGACTCATTTGAATTATGTACTGGATAATCGGATGACATGGACATGCAGGACATGCTTCTGAATGTCATTCGTACGACAAATTCATTTTTGTACATTTTAAATCTGTCGCATGCAAATAATTCCCGCCAAGAAGACCTTTGCACATTGTTTTTTTTTTTTTTTTTTTGCACATCTTCTTTTTCTTCATGTGGCTTGTAATGCAATGTGCATATTTCAAGTTGAATATGCAATTTGCCGCAAGTATTATTTCTTGTTAAAAATCGATACTATGTCTGCATTGGCACAAATTTGTATCATGATTCGTATTAAATTTCATCACATGGCCGTTGGGATTGTGCGTCATTTATGTAATCCAATGAATTTTCATGCAGCTAAAAATGTTCAATTCACTTCAATTAACTTTGGTTCATTTGGATTTTGTGTGTGTGTGTATGTTCGAGTGTTCGATCATAGTGTGGCTTCCATTATTCTTGGTTTCAAGATGTAAAGCTTTGCTAAATTCGCCCAACCAACAATTCCAATCGATTAATTGCTACTGTAATGTGTTATCGATAGAAAAGACACATTTAATATATTAAATGCGGATGCGGATACGGATGCGTTCACAATTGAAAAGAAACCAATTCAACATTGGTTAATGAATGTTTTCACAATGAGTTGTTACTTTTTTCTTTCTTTCTTTCTCTATCGGTTCATTCTTCATAACTTTTTTTTTTCATTTCTTTTCATTCATACTTTTGGTCTTTCTTTCTTGCTTCATTTGTTTATTCACTGTTCGCATCTAATTTGTTTGGCGCATCGGCGAAAACTTTGCTATTGTTAATAATTAAACGGAAAAGAATTCGGTTAACGAAGCGATTCGTAATGCTTTTGCTACGAATCATTGTTTTGTTGCCACGTATAAACCATTTTCATTCTATTACTACTATCAGTTCACGAATATATATATATATTCAATGTACATAAATGTGATTTCCTTGATGGATTCCCTATTACGAGCCAAAATTTTTCCACTTAATTTCTCTCTTAAAAACTCTTCTAATTGAAAAGATGTTGAAAAAGCTGGCCTATTACCAAAGTCCTTATAATGTAAGTAAATAAATTGACACAAAACTTTGTGTTTAGCAAGAGCCACTTGAAAATTTGTTTATCATCACAATGGCATGGCATTTCAACAAGGAACAGAGGTAAAGACAGACAATGAGCATGACTGACAGACCAAGTGCTAGAGAGAGAATAACCTCCGGAGTGAGAGAGATAGAGAGAGTGTGAGTGGGAGTGAGAGTGAGAGAGGAACAGAGAAACAGAGAGAGAGAGAGAGAGAGAGAGAGAGAGAGAGAGAGAGAGAGAGAGAGAGAGAGTTTGAAGTGTGAGCAAAAGTGCGTGCGTCTGCTTACGATATGAAACATTCGCAATATATTGGAAATTCAATTAAAAACAATTATTCTTGTTGTGATGAATTGCGTTTTCAATGCGAACGGAAGCGTGCCTATTTTTTAAACATTGTTTCAATCTAGGTTAGAAGCAACCGTTCCGTCAATATCAATGCTATTATCAAAAAGATGTCTCTCGAATTAACTCAATTTTCACGGCATTCCCCCCTTGAATTGACAATAACATTTTCGACTCTGCCAATTGATTATCGTATAAAACGAAAAATGCCGTTCGCTTTTCAAGCGCACACGCTTTTGACTTCTCTCTTTCTCTCTTTTTCTTCCTCGCTTTCTCTCTCTCTCTCTTTCTTTTCCTATTTTGTAGGTTTAGATTTCGGCCATTACGTGTACCGATTTCCCATTTGAGTCCGCGATGTTTTGTCCTCGATATTGAACGTTAACAACATTTTGATGTGAAAAGTTTTATGAGGCAAATTTAACGAAGTTCCGAAAAAGTGATTGCGGCCGGAATGCATCCATCGGCTACTGTGTAAAGTAATCAATTTTTAATGTGCGCACGTGAATCGACATGTATAGACACACACAATATCAAAGTATAATCTTATCGGTGACAAAGTGTTTTTCCGTTGACAAAACTAGTAGTATTAACTATTAATTATGTCAGTGACAACATCGAACCGAAACCCAATCCCAAACCCAAACCAAGACGAAAACGAATATAATAACATCGATCTTTATGTCATTGAATTTATATTTTCTCTTGGTCGTTCTCTCTCCATCTCTTCTTTTCTCATTCCCCCTTGTTCTCTTTCCCTCTCTTTCTCTCTCGCTCTCTCTCTCTCTCACTCTCTCACTCTCTCTCTCTCTCTCTCTCTCTCCCTCTCCCTCCCTCTCACTGTCACTCGTTTCCTATCTCTCAAACGATCCCACTCATTTATTTTTTTTTATTCATTTTTAGTGTCTTTGTCTCTCGTTGTCCAGTAAGTCTGGTTTGAAATTCTTAGCTCATTTGAACGGTTGGTCATCATTTTCAAATGTAATACGCACGTTCAGACGCGCATGAATCATAAATTTAACACATAAAATGGTATGGCACATGTTTCACATTTCTTAATGCCATAATGTGACTGTTCCCGATGAAAGACCCCCAAAGAATAAAAAATGCAACATCCGGTGTCTAACGACAATATTGTTACGATGCGTAAAATATATATAAACAAAATGGTACAAAATGAAAAGTGCTCAATTGCAATTGCCCATTTGCCTCTTCTCTTTGGCTAATAAAATTTGTTGCGTTGATGACGATTAGGTTCTCTGTGTTTTTTTCTCTCTCTCTCGTTTGGTTTGTGAATTCGTACTTCTTCTTCTTCTTCTCTTCGCTTCTTCTTCGCTTTTTTTTTAAGTTTCATTTTCCTAGGTATAAAACGTTTCTAAAGTAATTTATCAATTGAATCAGGGTTGCGTTTTTAAATGGCTGCCATGTCTCGATGTCGTATGATGTGCGAAATTTGATAGCAACGAATTCGAGTTCGTGGAGGATAAATTTCTGGTGCTTTTTTTTTCAAGCGAAAATGAAACAAAATAGAGAAACATTTTATTTCGATTCTAACACATAAAATGTTATCTGCCGAATAGTTTTTTCTTCATCATCTTCGTCTTCGTCTTCGTCTTCGTCTTCATCTTCGTCTTCGCCTTCGTCTTCTTCTTCTTCTTGTTTTTCATTTTATGATATTTTCTCATGTAAAAAGAGGACCCTGTTTCCCTATCAAAAATATTGTGTGCAAGTGGTCGTCCTTGGGCATCCATCAAAGACAAAATGAGAAAGAGAGAAAAAGAGAAAAAGAAAGAGACATAGAGAGATAGAAAGACGATGAGAAAAACGAAACAATAAAATTAGGTTCGAAACAAAAAGCATTCCGTATGGCTAATTCTATTTCAAGCACAGTTGAAAATCATTTTGAAATGTGAATTGTGTAATGAATTCTTGTGAAATGTTTTTTGTGTTTTTTTACTTTCTTTCATTATTCCTCATCTACAATTTTATCATTTTGCTTTTAATTTATCTCGAATGAAAGCATTTGCTATAAAGTCATAAATGGCAGTCGCCGCTCGTATGTTCATTTCATAAACAACAGATGAACAAACAAATAAATACAAAAGAAAAAAAAAAAATCTTGAAAGATATGAAACAAGATTCAGTGTTCAGTTGATTGTTGCATTTGTATATTTTTTTCTTCTACTTGATTTCGTTTTGACTCTTTGCATTTTGTCTCTACAGATGGATAGAGTCAAAATTTGTTTTCGAATGAATCATGATGCGAATGCACAGGATATATTCAATTTGGGTATGCAATCGAAACGAAATGAAATAAACAAAAAAAAAAAAAAAAAAATAAACAAATAATCGAAAACAATCACATCAAAATGAACGGCTTGATGTTAGTTTTTCATTTCCCGAAAATTGGCTACCCTCAACCTCATTTCATCCCTAGCACGTGATGCAATGCAATAACAAACCTGGATTAGCACTTATAACCATAATCAAAATATATGCCGAGAATGGAAATGGTGAATGAAATCAAAATGTTTACACAAAACACAGCATAACATCTTCCGTTTGAATTGATGCCCGCAAATCCATTTTCCATGCCATATTGGGATTTCTTTCACTCACTCTATTTCTCTTTTTCCCTTCTCTCGCTCGCTCTTTCTACCTCTCTCCCTCTCTCTCTCTCTCTCTCTCTCTCTCTCTCTTTCTCTCTTTCTCCCTTTCTCTTTCTCTCTTTCTCTTTCTCTCTTTCTCTTTCTCTTTCTCTCTTTCTCTCTTTCTCTCTCTCTCTCTCTCTCTCTCTCTCTCTCTCTCATTCTCATTCTCATTCTCCTCTCTCTTTCTCATTCTCATTCTCTCTTTCTCTTTCTCTCTTTCTCTCTTTCTCTCTTTCTCTTTCTCTATCTCTTTCTCTTTATCGCTCTCTCTTTCAGGCGTTCTCTCTTGCTCTCATTCACTCTATTTCTCTCTTTCTCTTTCTTTTTTGCTCGCGTTCACAGTGCTTATGATGAAAACTTGATTGGATGCTTTCATATTATTGCATATTGTGTGCGATGTCATTTTAGAACGCATGCTTTTTCGTCATAGATTTCAGTATCTCTCCAGGTGGTTGTATGCCTATACACCGATATATGTATATATATATAAATTTCATACAATGAAGTAAAGGTCAGCTTTTATTCCTATATAAGATCCTTATAGCATCATGACACTAAAGAGGCGTGCACAAATTGTGCATTTCATTTTTGAATGTCTTTCAAGCGATTGCCTGTGTCTATTAATATAAGAGATAAAATGCATCTTGATTGTAAACAGCAGGCGAACCATTTTTGTGTAGAATAATGCAAAATGTGATCTTGCCAGAACTAATTATGGCATTAGATTGTGTCAACATAGATCGACGACGGTCATTAAACTTGACATGACCGAATTTTCGGGTTATCACAGCATGTTATTTCTGAAGACGACGCATCACGTCTACATTCATACATAAACATAAGCATTTAATAATATTGTGCAGAATTTTCAGTCATTAATATTGTTATTGTTATCAACAAAACTGACAACACCCGAATAACATACAGTTTTTGTAGAATCTTAAAGGTCACTGAACGTGATTTTTTTTTTCTTGTCTTGCTCTTTTTTAACTTAAAAGTGTCTGAGAGAATTCACATATCTTTTTCTGTTCATGCAATAAACATCTCGTGATTGATTTTTAACATTATTAAACATGTCGAAATTTCTCCCTGTCTCTCTCTCACACTCACTCACTCACTCTCTCTCTCTCTCTCTCTCTCTCTCTCTCTGTCTGTCTTTCTCTTTCTCTTTCTCTTTCTCTCTTGATTTCTCACACAATTTCATCGGTGATACATTCATTGACGAGTCTTTTTTCTTGTCATTTTTTTTCTTCTTCGTCTACATTTTATCTTCACCAAACCATAGAATTTTTTGAGAAAAAAGGACATTGCTGCCACTCGTTTGTATTCTATTTGAATTCAACTTTTCGGCATACAATTGTGTTGGAATTTTTCGACGCATTTATATGTTAAATTGATTACATTGTAGATGTAAACAGTGTGGTCGTTGGCTAAAATACCAATACTTTATTTGTTGAATTCAGTTTGCGACCACAAGCAGTGCGAATCAATTTCTGATTATCTTCAGATCGAAAACTTGAAAGTGTTTCGTTCAATTATTTTCAACAGAAATTGTTGCCGTACTTTATCTAAGCACTTTCTTTTATTCTTCAAACCAAAATGATAATGATTAAGATGTTCGGTTTTTACGTAATTTTTTTTTTTGTTTTCGTTTTTGCTTGTTAAATTCTTCCAGATCTGATCATTGATTGACCTACCTTATAACATTCACTAGAAGAACAAAGACAGATAGATAGAGCGAAAATAGAGAGATGAAAAAAAAGTGGTGAACGGAAAAATGCTCAAGAAAAATAAAACAAAATGAAAACAAAATGAAAACAAAATTAATTCGGTCGTAATCGAGGGGATTATGGCTGAAACAAAACCACTTGCTGGTTATTTTCATGAGTTTCCACCCCTCAAACGCCTCTTGTTTTTCCTTTCAAATACGTAATATCCAACATATTTTTTGATAGCAAATCGGCACTGCGCATTTTTGTCCAATTTCATAGTGCGAATTATTTCTATATCATAACGAAGTGTTTTTTTTTTCTACCGCAACTTTATTATTATTTATGGTCACTGAAATGTTATATGTGGTATGTTGTGTGCGTGTTTGTTGGATCGAATTTATGTCGCAAAATGAATGAATGAATGAATGAAGAGGATAAGACATTGTAAATGGGGCAGTAAGTGAGAGAAAAAGAGAAAAATGAGAAGGTAAGGAAGAACGTAGAAACGAAAATGAGACTGAAACAGAGACAGAGACTGAGAAAGGGATATTGGAAGATAATCGAAGGAATATAGAGGCAGAATGTGAAGAGAGTGAGAGAGAAAAAGAAAGATGATAACAAGGTTAAAGAGAGAGAGAGAGAGATGATAACAGAGTAAGAAAGAGAGAGAGAGAGGGAGGGAGAGAGAGAGTGGGAGAGAGAGAGAGAGGGGGGGGAAAGAGAGAGAGAGAGGAGAGAGAGAGAGGGAGAGAGAGAAAGAGGAAGAGAAAGAAGGAGAGAGAGGAAGAAAGAGAGAGAGAGGGAGAGAGTTGGAGAAAGGGAGAAAAAAAAATGAAAAAGAGAGATAGAGAGAAAGACGAAGCCACTTTATGCTAGACAGAGGGAGATAGAAACAGAGGGAGAAGAAAAGATAAGAAAAAATAGAAAATGAATACTTACTGTTTGGTTATATGAAATGATATAAGCGGCCTGTATGCTTTTCGCACGTATGCGAGGATATAAAATGTAAATGTTTACGAGAAAATCATCCGCATAAAACTACGGTTTTTATTCTGTGGAAACCGCGAATTCATGGATATGTGTTCGTATTCGATTTCGTAATGAACATGCACATTAAATTGTATACATAGAAATACACAATGAAAGGGAGAGAATAAGAGAACGAGAGAAAATGGGAGAAAGTTCTGAGGATGAACAAGCATGAACGATAAGAGAGAAAATTTAAAAGAAGAAGACTGTTAGAAAATAAAGAGAAAGAGAAAAAGAGCGAAAGAAGGAGATGGAAAGAAACAAAAAGAGAAATGGTGAGTAAGAGTAAGAGCAAGACATAAGACATTGATCTAGAGAAATACAAAGCGAAAGTTAGATTCCTTTTTAGTCTTAGAATGGAGACAGACAGAAAGAAAGTGCGTTGAGAGAAAGTAAAACAAATAAAACTTGGGAAAAGAAAAAGACAAAAACAAAGAACCAAAAACAAGCTCAACAACTCACCCAAATCAATTTATTGTCCTGAGGTTATAACGAAATGACAACATCAGTCAAAACAACAACCAAATGCAACATGTTTTATGAAAGTTATAATGTCTTATAATAATGAGAAGTCATTTCGATCCATAAATAAAATCAACATTTTTATTCATTCATTTCATTGGTATTGTTGTTGGTCACAAAAGTCATTGTGCATTTCTGTGTGAAAAACCATATATTCATACTTCATTGCCCCACCCCCCCCTCCCTTCCCACATATCTGCAGCATTCATGGATACAAATGCTCTGATTCCTAATGTTTCGGAATTCAAATAGAGGCTTGATGCCAAGTTCTATTGAATTTATATACACTACCTTTTAGAGAGAAAATTCACAGAGAATATCCACGTGCAAAAAAAAAAAAAAAAAAAAAAAACACAGAAAAATCATTTCGAATAATTTCTTGAAATCTCTTGTATAAAACATAAACGAAACTTTATTTGTAAGTAAAATGTCGAGATATGTTTGCAGCCGCCTGAGAAACCTGAGAATTGAAATTAATTTATTTTTTATTTAAATTCGACAAGCTCAAGTTCTATCCATAAGAAATGGGAGAAAAAAAAACAATGATCATTGTTCAATAGTTTAAAAATGTCTCTTTATTTGTATTGACATGGCAACATTCTCAAAAAAAAAAAGAAAAAAAAAAATTGTCGCTGATCGCGCATCGTTTATCATCCATAAGTAAATTTGCAATCATTTACATTCATTACACTTGTTTTGAATACGGCCTATGTGTTGGTTCTTATGCTGATTTTTGGCTCGCGTTCCAAACAACACGAACCGTATACAATTACGTAGAAAGAAATGGAATAACAAAACAATGAAAAAAAAAAAAAGAAAAAGAAAACGTCGTTTTATAAAAAAACAAAAACAACGCAATAAAATATGCTGAGTTTGAGCTTAAGTTTCAAATAATTCGTTTACGATAACAAGAACATTCTTGCACTTGACTGTGAACATACTAGAATATTTGCCTGTGCGTTTGCGTGCGTGTGTTCTCATTCTATATTGTAAATGATTTGAAAACAATGAAGTTTCTCAATGAAGCCAATAGATTTTACAATAAACATCAACTTTAACTAAATTGACTATACAAAAACACCGAGAGCTCTATAGAGCTTCTAAACTTTATATAATCATAAATTTATTACAATATAACAATGCAAATTGCGCTCGCGATGATAATATTTTAGATAACTATTACGAAGTAATTATGATTGAGTTTCAGAAAATGATTTAAAGCTTTTGAAACTGATTTATATATTCGTTAAGTGTATTTTGTAGCCTAGAATTATAAATGAAACATATGTTTACAATAATTTTGCCATTGAAAATTGACACAAAAATGCCTGAAGCAATACTTGAACTAATTTGACGAATTATTGACACATGCATAAAAATAAATGGAGGGTGTGTTAGAGAGAGAGAGAGAGAGAGAGAGAGAGAGAGAAAGAGAGTAAAAAAGTGAGAGAGTGATAGAGAGCGATAGAAAGCGATAGAGAACGATTGAGAGCGATTGAGAGTGAAAGAGTAAGCAAGAGAGAGATAAAGAGCAAGAGAGACAAAAGAGAGAGAGAGAGCGAGAGAGAGTGCGAGAGAACGAGCGAGAGAGCAAGAGTGCGAGAGAACGAGCGAGAGAGCAAGAGTGCGAAAGAACGAGCGAGAGAGAAGAGTCATATGACAGATAGAGTCATGAAATGTCGTATATGATTGTAATAAATTGGTGTTTTGATTTATTTTTGTTTGCGAAATTGTTGTTTGTGAACGAGATCCTGAAAATACTTTCGTCGACCGACAAATAAATTTACTCATCATAAATATATTATATTCACAAAATGTCGGCAATTACAATTAAATTGTCGATATATGTGTTGAGTTTTCTTTTCACAAATGTACATTATTTGTTGTTGTTGTTGTTGTTGTTGTGTGTTATTTCTGTTTGAATTTTAAAACAGAAAAAAAAGCGTCAATCAAATCAGTGTATCGTTGACACGTATCACATTCA